>CM076573.1:203332663-203538720 GCA_034641835.2 Pinus albicaulis | reverse complement strand
ACCTCGTTAGTGCTTCAACATATACCGCCACGTTGATCAAACTCCTCTTTTGCATTTGCATATTAGGAGTCTCATACCGAATAAATTTCACCATTTCGCTAGGTCATGGATTCATTGATGGTAGTGAGTTTTCATTAGTCTTCCCTCATGAGGCACTTGCTAATTCTCCTTTCTATGGTCTTTGGTCATAAGTCACTTTCACTCTCAAATCATGTCAGTAGGTCATAGGACGGGTCTCATTAGTTTCTAGGGTCTCACCATGATCAAATTAATGAGTCAAGTGTCAAATAAAGATCAGCAAGGTCATGAGGAAGTCAATAAACTCAAAATCATAGCACCAGGAAGATCAAAGATATCATTTATTCAGTTTGATGCAATTTTCACCTCAAAACCATGTTTTGAGGTGAAAACATAATACTTTTCCTTTCAGTCACAATTCAGAAGCGGTCATCTCTGACAAGATCATCACCCTGCCTTTCAGAGAATTTTTTCACAACATGTTTAGCGTCAAATCATTTTCCAAGCAGATCCAGCAGAAATAGTCCGGAAAGAGCTTTCCAATGGTATATTGCACTCTTAAAACTGACTTCTGGATTGAAATTTATGCTGAAGTGAAGTAAAAGTCCCCTATATCCTCATATATCCCCTATTTCCCATATTCCCCTTAAATTTTATGTTTAAATTTTAATATTCCCCTTATAAAATCCCTTTTCTCCCTTTCCAATGGCAAAAATCGCATTAATACATTAAATCTGATCCCAAAATCACTTCCCCTCCATTCCCCATTGAAAACCTTATGATAAATATTTCCAAGGTTTATATATATACATATACCCCCCCGTCATTCCCAAACCACTTCCCCACCATATGTGAAACATTATAATATAAAGTTCAAAGTCTTTATTATAATAAAACCCTGCCCTTCCATCGCATCGCAAATTTTATCAGTCCGCCCTGATTGGCTCATCGTGAAACTTCTGATGCGATTACGTTAAGAAATCCCAATTGTAAACCTCTCATCGTCCCCACCCGATGTGATCTCGACCGTTCATCTGATCGCCGACCGGACAGCTCATATGCAATCGGGCCATCACAATCGGCGCCCCTGATTGTCCCCCTCCGATTGACTTCCGCCGATGGCTCGCTCCCGATTAAACCACAACCTTCGATTTTCCCCCTCCAATCGGATGACTCATATGCAATCGGGCCATCGCAATCGGCACCCCCGATTGTCCCCCTCTGATTGACTTCCGCCGATGGCCCGCTCCCGATTAACCCACAACCGTCGATTTTTCCCCTCTGATCCGATGGCCCATAATTCATCGCCCCCTCCCAATCACATCGGTGACTTTTGTTATGTAATGCACTCTATCTTCTGATTCCGATTGGCCCTCTGGCCCACCACATACACTTCCGCCCGTATGTAATAAAAATCCTTTCCCTTGGTTTAAAATTGAATTTTGGTTTTAATTCATTTATATAAAGATTTTCCCCCAATCGCATCGGCAAAGTTCCATATATGTATCATATACATCTACCCCTTCCATCCCGATTGCGATTATAACATGGATTCCACCTCCTTCCCTTCCCTTTTCCCATTTAAAAATTAAATTTTCCCTTCATGAAAGCATATAATTTCATTCTGTTTTATTTCGACAACAATTTATAAAGCCAGTTTTCCTCAAAACAGCAAATGGAAAGCGAAACATCAAAGGCCAAGAACCAGCATTGTAACAGTCACATCTTTAGTTACGATTCAAAGGACCTACACAACAGGTTTCGCCTCTGAATTGGTTGTCAGAAAATTCGAGTGGCAAAATGTAACGCTGCTCCTTCTTCGGAAATACTATTGGCCCTTTGTTTTCTATCTTCAGTTTTCAGTTCTTGAAAGATGTTGGAAATAAATCTGGTCTATTTATTGAAAATGCAAATCATTTTGTAGAGGGTTGAAAGTCTGAAGTCTGAAAACTCAGAAGTAGGGGAATAGTGTGGCAGTGAGCTCTGCGCTCCATTGTACAGTTTGACAGGGAATTAATAAAGTGATGTAGCTCTGATTTGTGGGATTCATGTGGTATGAGTTTTAGCATATGTCTCTCCTTTGTGTTTCATATGTACATTGTTATGTTTCACCATTCATTCATAAACATTTCCAGTTGAATGTTTTCAAGTTAGAAAGGTAGAATCCATTTTATATGCTCTGCCTTGGGGAATCATTCATACTTGGTGTGTTTTCTTCTGTTTGAAAAGGATTCATTTATTATGCCCTTTTCAGCTTCTCAACAGTCTTTCCACTCCATCTTACTTCAACTTGATTGCTAAATCTCCTGCCTATCTTGCCCCATGAAATACTCCGTGTCCTTGATTTAATTCCTCAGTTCATACTGTCCTTTTTCCCATACATCCCTGAAATTCAGTCATTCATCAAAACTCCTTTTCCCATTTATATACCTAGCCTAAAATCAGTTCATTATTGATTTATTGAATATCTATTCCGTGGAGAGAGCCCTCTCCCGTCCTTGTAGGGCTAGCTACAAGGCTGAGTGTGGTTTTAGTTGTTACCCTGATTTTCCTTTTTCAGCCTGAGGTTCAGATTGGGTGCTAACATCTCTGGCGACCATACTGGGGACTACAAAGCATATCCTCCCCGGTAAAGGATGACAAAGTTTAGATCTGATTGTTGATGGTGAACACCAATCAGATGCATATAAAGGCTGAAAACATTCGCCTGGCGACTCCATTCATTGAAAGATCCAGAAAATCAAATCCTTCATGGTGACTCCACTGCAGGAAGATCAGTAACTTTAAAGATTTTTAAGATGGAAAATATTACAAGAAGGTATGCTCCCATGAGCCGAGATCATAATCCAGGTTTCCCAAATAAAATGCCCAAGGTGGATTGGCTTCAGAATTTGCCTATGTTCAGAAATGTGGAAGGTAATGACGTTGCTCTTCATCTGGTAAAATTTCACATTCATGTGCATAAATTAAAGGTCGATTTTCTTGAAGACTGTTTGATGAAAATGTTTATGGCTACTCTGGAAGATGAAGCTCAATCTTGGTATGAAAGTTTGTCCCCTGCTTGTATTTATGGTTTAAAAGATTTTCATACCATATTCTTTGAAAGGTATAAAGAATCTTGTCCATCTTTAATGTTAGTTCAGAACTGTTGCGAACATGTTAACAGTTTCATTGAAAATCTTGAGAATTTTTATGGAGACGATGAATTCATGGATGAAGAAATCATGGAATCGCTCTATGAAAATCCATTTCAGCAGCACACAGAAATATTAAAGGATTCTTATCAAAATCAGCAAGTTGAAGATTTCCATATGGTTGAAAATCATGGAAGACAATGTTTTATTTCAGATCTGATTGAAATAAAGGATGATATGTAGGAAAATGATGTTCCAGTCTCAGATAGCAATATAGTTAAACTAGAACTGGATTCAAAATGTGATGATGACGAGTATGTTGTTCCCAATCCCGTCATGGAGTGCTCTACTGTTGAGGCCACCTCAAATGAAGAAAACAGAGTTATAGACCTGAGTGTTCTCGTTCCATCAGAGAAGAGTCTTCGCAAGGAGGTAATCCATTCCCTTAATGAAAAACAAGATGAGATCTTTTTTCAAGTAAGTGAAAGAGTTTATTTGGATGAATTTATGGTAGATAATAGAAATGATAGTGTTGGATCTCAAGAACCATCTGAAGTTTATTCTCTTATGATTGATGAATATGATGAGAAACATGAAAATCTGGTTGTCATATCATATGAAGATGACCAACAATATATTCAGATTACAGAAGATTAGAGCGTTCAGGACTGCCATTCAAATTCTTCTTCCTATGTCTCATGTTTTGAAATGTTTTTTCAAGAGGAAATTTTCTCATCTACTTGTTCAGAATTTTTTGAAGACTAGGAACACACTCTTACTGAGGTACATTGTGAAGGAAGATCAAAATCAAGATAAAAGACACCTTGTTTCTTTAGCTGGAGGTAAATCTTCATGTTTTTTAGGACCCAGTGGAAAATTTATTGCAGTCAGCAGTGAAGGTAATTATTGCAGTATTCATTGATGAAGGAGATCATGGCCAACATGGATTTTGGATGCCCAATTGCAAGTATCTATGGTTGACCAGAGGATATGATCAGGAGAATCAATCAAGGAGGCATCTGCTTGATTGGTTACATTGGCATTTTGATATAACCCGACTCGTATATCGTCTTGTAAGAAACATAGGTATCATGTATCGCCATCAAGCTTCAAGTTCAAGTTTGTCTTAGTCATTTTGAGTCACTTTTTGAGTTAGTTTGTCGAGTTAAGTTTCTTTTAGTGTATTCAATTTGGTTTAGCTACCGACTCCATGCCCAATGGATGAAGTAATCGCTTGCTTTCCCGAGGTCTCGCAGCTTTGGCACCTCCAAGGAGCTACCATCCCCATTGGAGCTAATGTTAGTGTCAATCTAGTAATACTTCCATCAGTGATCAAATTTCTCTTTGCATTTGCATATTAGGAGTCCCATACCATAAATTTTCACCATTCCATTAGGTCATGGATTCATTGATGGTAGTGGTCTTTCATCACTTTTCCCTCACGAGGTATTTCACGATTCTCCTTTCTATGGTCTTTGGTCATAAGTCACTTTCACTCTCAAATCATGTCAGTAGGTCATAGGACAGGTCTCATTAGTTTCTAGGGTCTCACCATAATCAAATTAATGAGTCAAGTGTCAAATAAAGATCAGCAAGGTCATGAGAAAGTCAATAAACTCAAAATCATAGCACCGGGAAGATCAGAGATATCATTTATTCAATTTGATGCAAGTTTCACCTCAAAACCATGTTTTGAGGTGAAAACATAATACTTTTCCTTTCAGTCACAATTCAGAAGCTGTCATCTCCGACAAAATCATACCATGCCTTTCAGAGAAGTTTTTCGTAGCATGTTCAGTGCCAAATCATTTTCCAAGAAGATCCACCAGAAAGAGCCCGGAAAGAGCTTTCCAACAGCATATTGCACTCTTAAAACTGACTTCTGGATTGAAATTTATGCCTAACTGAAGTAAAGTCCCCTATATCCTCATATATCCCCTATTTCCCATGTTTCCCTTAAATTTTATGTCTAAAGTTTAATGTTTCCCTTATAAAATCCTTTTCCCCTCTCTGATTGCAAAATTGCATTACAAAAGTCCTGTAAACATATAAATCATATATGCGATCTATTTCCCAAACCACTTCCCCTCCATGCTTTTGGAAACATTATAATATAAATCAAACTTATATTGTAATAACCCCCGCCAAACCAAAGTCCTTTCTATCGCAATTGCTTGTTCTATTTGCTTGTTCCGATCAGCCCATCGTGGAAGTTTCGATGCGATTACCCCCGATCGCATCGCACATTTTATAAGAGCCCTCTCATTGGCCCTTCGCAAAAAAACTTCGATGCGATTGATCGCAACCCCTCCTCCGATCTCCCGATAGCAAACCCCCGATGAATCCCGCCTAATTATGTTCTATCCGTCGATCTGCCCTTTTGATCGGACGGCCTGGACTTGATCAACGCTTCCAAATTGCTCCCCTCCGATTAACTTTGTCCCGATGGCTCACCCCCGATGGTCTACCCCTGCTCCCCTCCGATCTCCCGATGCCGATTGGCCCCAGCCCACCATTTAAATACTTCCACCCCATTCAAATAAAAAACCCTTTTTCCCTTTGTAAAAGCAATAAAAGGATTTTCAAAGTTTTTTAAAGTACTCCATCGCATCGGAACTTTTGCGCGGCGTATTCCAAAGCGTCTCACCTCCCGAGCCCTGATTGTGATTACCTCTGTGTATTGAAATTCATTCCACGACATATTGTAAGTTTCGTTATATGTTATATCCCTCCGCCCGTCCATTCCGATTGCGATTAATATGCAGATCCCGCCTACTCCTCTTCCCTTTTTCCCATGAAAAATAAATTTTTCCCTTCACGAAAGCATAATTTCATTTCAGTTCAACAGCGTATTATAAAGGTCGGTCTTCTTCAGAGTAATGACGGAAAGCAAAGCGACAGTGAGAGGCCGAGACCCAAATTCGTAATAGTCACATCTACAGTTACGTTGTAAAGAGATCTACGTTACAATGTTTCACCTTCTCACTGACCAGATGTAACGCAGCTCTTCCTTTACGGAGAGATTATTGGCTCCTAGTTTTCCATCTTCAGTTATGATTTCACCTCCTTCCATAGATCTATATTCCCATAAAATCTGTCTATTTATTGTAAATGCTAATCATTTGTAAAGGTCTGAAGTCTGAAAACTCAGAAGTAGGGGAATAGTGTGGCAGTGAGCTCTACGCTCCATTGTACCGTTTGGCAGGGAATTAATAAAGTGATGCAGCTCTGATTTGTGGGATTCATGTGGTATGAGTTTTAGCATATGTCTCTCCTTTGTGTTTCATATGTACATTTTTATGTTTCACCATTCATTCATAAACATTTCCAGTTGAATGTTTTCAAGTTAGAAAGGTAGAATCCATTTTATATGCTCTGCCTTGGGGAATCATTCATACTCTGTGTGTTTTCTTCTATTTGAAAAGGATTCATTTATTATTCCCTTTTCAGCTTCTCAACAGTCTTTCCACTCCATCTTATTTCAACTTGATTGCTAAATCTCCTGCCTATCTTGCCCCATGAAATACTCTGTGTCTTTGATTTAATTCCTCGGTTCATACTGTCCTTTTTCCCATACATCCCTGAAAATTCAGTCATTTATCAAAACCCCTTTTCCCATTTATATACCTAGCCTAAAATCAGTTCATTATTGTGTTATTGAATATCTATTCTACGGAGAGAGCCCTCTCCTGTCCTTGTAGGGCTAGCTACAAGGCTGAGCATGGTTTAGTTGTTACCCTGATTTGCATTTTTCAGCCTGAGGTTCAGATTGGTCCAACAGAACAATAGTACACAAGATCAAGGCCACGTCATCAAAAAATTACATCACATCTTGGGTTCTGATTTGGTGGGTGAGGAAACATGTTTATCACTGAGGCTATTTTTGTCTATGTAGGTAAGGCCATAACGCCCCAAACGAAGTAATAAAAAGGATTTGAGGTTGAGAACTAGTGGGGAATTTTAGAATCATGAGTCGAGATAAATGACCCCTGTAGGTGTTAATACCCAGCCAAGGGAGATTTGAATACATAAGAGAAGCTATGAATAGAGTTTCAACCAATGTAACTCTTGGAGAAGTGTTCAAGAATCAGACATTGTCATGAGGCGAGGATGGAGAAGCCAAGGGGATAAGAGAGAACAGCCTGTGAGGTTGCGGCACAAACCTTACCCCTATTTGTCTGTCAGGTTATATTAAGTACTCTACCACTAGGAGGAGTAGGAGTTTCATTAAATGCTATTGTATTTTGTTGCATATTTGAGAAAATAAGGTAGGAGTGGGTTCTTAGAGAGAAAACAAAGTGGGTTAATCTTTCCTCGCATATTTACAAGCCATGAGTGTTAGGCAACTCCATATAGATTTCACATTTTTTTTTATACACACATTTTTGGATACTAGAGAAAATAGAGAAAAAAAAACACACATTATATCTGGGTTTTCTCCAAAATAGGTTTAAGGGAAAACATTGTGCCTATTTTGGTTGGTGTGTGTATTTATTTTCATTCCACATTACTCAAATTTCAGCTAATTTATTTTTAAGCATAAAAAAATTAAATAAAAAATATGATATCTAAAAGGAATTAACATTCATAATAAATATTATAGTACTTTATCATATCTATAGCGATGAATTTTTTCAATAAAATATCCATAGCAATTTATTGAAAATGTCCCCCTAAATGGTAAGTGTCTTCTTTACTTCTACGCATTAGGTCGATCAATTTCACATATTATGTGATATCTAAAACCAGCCTAGATCCATCTTAATTCCAGCTCTATCAAGAGCTGAGAGGGATCAAATCTCTTGACGCGCAAACCTATTTTTTGAGTGAAAAACTTGAGGAAAGGTTTTCACCTCGAGAGATTTGTTCCCTCTCGATGCTTGATAGATCCGGAGTTAAGATGGATCCAGGCTAGTTTCAATCGTGTGCGGCCAAGGAAAATATATGGATAATATGAGGAACAAATGATTAATTTTATAAATAATATGTAAATACATCTAATACTAATATAACCATTTTAGATATGCTAAATACGTCTGAGATTTATCAAGTAATTTTAATTTTAAATTTTCTTAGTTGCCTTGGTTTGTTGAGATGATAAATATTATAAAATAACTTTAATGATGAAAAATGATGAAATAATAATTTTCGAATGCAAAGTGACAATGTAATAATATTGAATGATAGAAAATTTGAATAATAAGGATGTAGTCAATTACAAATGGCCTTCATTGTGATCAATCTCAAACTATTTTCTTCTACTATTCTAATTGTCACCCTTGTTAGTTTTGTCACCTTTTGATATCGATTATATGAAAAGGATAGCTCGAATCTTAAACCATTGAAATTTTTAGCTCGGGCTACTGCAGTAAAGATCATACCTTCTCTCTCTTTCTCTGCAAAATTAATAGGTTTAATTACTATAACACAAAAATAAATGTACATTGTCAATAATTTTTGTGCTTACACTGAAATGAATGCACACTATTAATCCAATGAATTTAAAATTAATATACCCTCATACATCCAATTACATAAAATAATAAATCAACATATACACTAAAAATCAATGCATCTACTACAAGAAATCAAATAAGATTAGAAAAAAACATCTACATTGAAATTAATGCATCTAATGCATCTAATGCAAGTAAACAAATAGGATTAGAAATCAACATCTACACTCAAATCAATGAATCTAGTGCAAGTAGGAAAATAGGATTAAAAACGAACATCTACACTCAAATCAACGCATCTAGTGGAAACAATCAAATATGAATAGAAAGCACAATCTACACTCAAATCAATGCATTTATTAAAAGCAATAAAATAGGATTGGAAATCATCCTACATTAAAATCAATGCATCTAGTGAAAGAAATCAAATATAATTAAAAAAAATAAACATCTACATTGAAAGTAATGCATCTAGTGCAAGCAATCAATTAGGATTATAAATCACCATCTACACTGAAATCAATGCATTTACTGCAAGAAATCAGATAGGATAAGAAATAATCTACATTGAAATGAATGCATCTAATGCAAGTTATCAAATATCATTAGAAATCATTATGTACACTAAAATCAATGCATCACGTGCAAGAAATCAAATAGGATAAGAAATCACCATCTACACTGAAATCGTTGCATCTATTGCAATAAATATTCTTCCCTCTCCCCCCCTTCATATATATCTATATCTCCCTCAATCTCTCCTTATTTTTCTCTTTATCTCACCTCACCAAACACCCACACTCACTCAATCCTTATCTATCAATCTCTTTGACCATCCCTCCTTGTATACATCTATCTCTTCTTTCTCTTCGCCTTCCATCCATACTCTATCTCCCTCTGTCTTTCTATATCAACCCTAGAACATACACTCTCTTTCTCCAATCTATCTATCTATCAGTCCCTCCTCCTCTACATCTCCCTCCTGCTATCCTTATCACTCCCTCTCTTTCTCTCTCTCTCTCTCGCTCTCCAACTTTCACTTTGTTAGGGTCTTATGTTTCATAGGATCTCAAGGTGACTGAGTTTATTCTATCTTTCAAATCTACTTTGGAAAATGATTTCCAATCTGCAAATAATTTTTAAAATAAATAACATAAGAAAATCAAAAGAGGGTATATGTTATCAATAAAGAATAGAAGATGTGAACCCCATCAGAAGGAAGAAAAACAATAAATTATGAAAGTGCTGCACATCCAAATGTCACTACTCTTAGTTTATCTTATTTGTGAAAATAAATTGTGCGAAGATTGTTTAAAATTCCACAAATAGTTCAATAAAGTTCAATCATATAGTTTAATCATGATTGAATTAGGCTTAAATTTCTTTTCAATAGGTAATGAGAAATAATTTGTCGAACTGTTTAATCTTGACAGATTGATTAGTTAGATAAAAAATAAACATTGGTTCAATTGTTTAATTTGAACCAAGGGAGATGTTGTTACATCATTTGTTTTGATAAGTTAGCATAAGTAGTTAAACTTTTCAAAATGTTAAGGTAGGATATGGATGCAAAAGAATCAAAAAGTTAAAAATTTTAGGAAGATTATTATTTTTTAGGCATCCATGTAAATAAAATGTTAGGTGGTATATGCTCTAAATAAATAAGGCAAAGTAAAATGTTAGGGAAGCAAGGAAGAAAAAGAAAAGCTTCATTTTGTTTTAAAGGTTTTTGATTGGGTTTTCTTCTAAATCCACCTATGGAAAAGTTATTTGTATGGTTTAAATTCTGATTATTAACTTATATCCTAAAGTTTTAAACGATAGCATATATCCCCCCATTCTTTCATTTCATTAATTTCCCTTTATTTACATTTCGTTCCACGTTCATATATTTCCATACATTTCATTATAATCCTGCACATTCAAAATCAATTTTCCCATCAGCCAAATCCAAAAACACCTTTGATTTTCATCTCCTACAAACCTTAAGAAGGACAATATATGATGAAGTGGAACCCATTTTACCCGCCACACTTCCCTTCCATTTCATTTTCCTTTGAAAAGAGTTAAACCTTACCTTTTTCCACTATATCATTTTACTTTACCTTTCATCACTATATCATTGTTTACACCCGCTTCCTATTCCCCGATTGTGATTAAAGTGGGCCATCCCTCTAGGTCACCTTTTCTTCCCCACCATCCATCGCAAATTGCATATTATAAGCCTTTCCCATCATAACTAAACTTTAAAACCTGCGATTTCCGATTTGTGATATATCACATCGTATTTGTTTTAACTTACTTTTGAAGTGCCCGCAATATAATTTCTTTAACTTGGGATGTGGCAGTTGGCCCACCATAGTGGCTCTGCCCCCCACTTCACAGTCATTTGCAATACATGAAACCTCATAAAATTTTCCTTACCGCATAAAACAATTCGCCAATTTTAAAACTCCACCAATTGCAGTGGGCTCCATTTATCCCCGACACATCATCCTCTAATCAACGTAAATCACATTTCATAGTTTTTAGCATTTACCTTATTTCCCTAATGCTAAATCCTATGATGAGCTATGCAGGTGGGTCCCTCTCCCTGCACTTTGCAAGTTTTATTTTTAAACCCCATCTGCTTATAAAAAAAAATGTAAAAGTTACGATTTGCATTGCGACCTAGTCCAAATTTCCCCTGCCACATCACTTACCTCCTCCCAACACTCTGCACTTCGCGTTTTAGTGTTTACCTTCTCCATGCTTATAACTAAAACTTAAAAGTTGTGATTTGTGCTGCAGTCTGGTCCCACCAATCCCTCCACGTCACATTCCACTTCTCATCACACCTCCGATTACATTCTTCATAAACCTAAACTCTAAATATTGCGAAGTGCGCGGATGTGATGCAGATTCAGAATTGAAATATAAAACTTTTCGAGTCTGGTATATTGGTTTTTCACATTTTTTTGTTTACAGAAATGGTTTTAACATGAAAAAAGGATTTCGGGTGACAAAAAGACAAAAAGGTCGAGTCGGGAAACAAAAGGAATTCAACACTCCATCTATACAACATTTCAGTTGCCAGCATAACATTTAGTCTACCATTATATCAGTAAAAGGTGGTCCACGTCCTAACTGTCTGACTACATTAGCACCTGCTCTGCACAATAAATTCCACCGAGACTATAATTTTTTAGTAAGTTAGAGTTTTTAGTTCAAGTTTAAGCCTAAAAATATCATGTCTGTTAGAGACCGTATTATTGTAATATTTTGTCTAAATACTCCAGTTTTGGAAGTGTTAAGTGGGTAGTCGATTGATTGAGATCAAAAACATTACTGTCTTTCAGAGTACTGTAAGATTTTCCAAAGCACTAGAGCATCAATAATAATAAGACAATTCATAGGATTCTTGTGGCTTAAATAATGGTCATGTGTTTCTTCTGTTCTTATGTTTCATTGTCATCATTCAATGTAATCATCTGAATTTTAATTGTAAAGAAAAAAGTGTAATGAACAGTATTTAATTTTGAGTACCATATTCTAGATGCATTTACAATAATAGTGTTTTGCACTGAAATCCAAACTAAATAATTCTTAATTTCTCTTTAGTTCTGCTAAATCTATTCATATTTCTGTCATAATCCATTTATAATTCGGAAAGATATAGTAAATATTCCTAGCTTGCCCTATGTTTACTCTATGAAAAGTTGATGCAACCATCCAATTATATTTTGATTCCATTGCATAGTAGATAGTAGTAAATTGAATACAATCAATCCTTCAAAATCCAAAAAAAACTCAAAACCCCAAATACTCTCATAACTAGCCTAAAAAATTATCCAAAAAAGGTAAATTTTATAGAGAGATTCCTCTATCAAGCTAGCATGGCTAGATCCCAATTTCCAAAGTTGGTTTGATGTTGGCCTCTGGGATTCTGTCTTCAGCCTCAAAATTACAGAATGCTAACATAGTTACGAGGATACTGGGGATGAATTGAAATCAATCATAGTTTCTTTCGAAATTCAATGTTTGGTTAAATAATCACTATATTAATATGTCATAGAAATCTCTATCTTTTTTATTTTCTATAAATATAGTGTGCAATTTAAAGTTCAAAATATCAGTGTGAGTTACATTTTATAGTGTGTGTTTTGATTTTTAAAACTGGTTTCCAAGGGACCTTATACAAGATCCCATCCTGATCCCAAACCTCTTGAAATAGTGGATGATCCTCATAGGATTGGAAAAAGAGTTAAGGATACTTCATAAAAATCATTCAAACAGATTATTTTTAGTGAGGGCAATGGAAATAATGGTGATTGATAGAAACATCCCTAGGGAAAATCAAAACCCTCCCCAAAATCACAATCAAAGAAATAGGAGAAATCAACCACAGATTAAACAATTGGACCTGACCAAAAATTTAGAACCCCTTTTCAGGAAAATTGTTTTGATGAAAATGAAGGTATCCCTCAGGAGGAAGAAGAAAACTAAATAAATTTATTAAGTTTACAAAATAATCATACTATTTTTCTCACACAAGAAGACCAACAACTATTTTCATTAGCCCAAACAGAGCTTCAGTCGGAAGAATCTAAAGAATACAAACAAGGATTTGAGAGCACCATTATGGAGGTTCACAAACAATATAATCCTAGGAGTAGAAAAAATTATAACAATACAGCTAAGAAGAACATTGATCAAACTGCAAAAACTAACTCTGATTCAGACCCTAAGAAAATAGTAGAAAAGTCTTCTAAGCAATCTGGTGAAACTCCTGGAAAAGAACCTTCAAAGGTCTCTACTAAAAATATAGTTTATTTTGCTCCTAACCAACTCAAACTGATTTTCCAACCACTAATTAGTAAACCCTACTCAAATCTAAAGAAACTATCGATGTACCTGATATTCCCAATATTCTGAAGATTCAATCATGATTTAATCTTGAAAACGAACTAGGAAAATTCAAAATTCCCATCCCTTTGAGAGAGCTAATAAAAAAACACACATACAGAACTTAGGTAATGGAAGTATTGAATATATGGGAAATTGCTAACACCGACAATGTTAATGATGATCAACCTAAATTGTTGTTTGGTCCATAAGTAGATGGTAAGTTACAAGAAGGAGCGGTCCCTCGTTTCTATGTCAGTTTGAACATACATGATAAAATCTTACATAATGCTATGCTAGATTCATGTGCTTCACAAAACTTAATGCCAAAAGTTGTAGTGGAAAAGTTAGGCCTTGACATCACTATGCCCTCTAAATATCTATACTCATTTGATTCAAGTAAAGTGAAGTGTTTAGGTCTCATCAAGGACTTGTGTGTAAATTTCTCTCAAATGCCAGCCAAAATCCTAGTTATGGACATTGTCGTAGCAGGCATTCCTCCTAAATATGGCATGCTCTTATCACATCCTTGGGGAGAAAAGTTACAAGGAACCCTTCAGCTACATATGAACTATGCTAAAATACAATTTTTTGGTTAGCAGAGAAGGTTATATAGGGAAAATATCATGAAATATAAGGTAAGTAGTCAAGAAAAACTTCATAATTACCCTCTATATTTTGTTTGCACTGATTTGGATTCCTTCATATTATTCAATGATATAGAGATTGAAGCACAATTTGGAAATAGTATTGATGAAAACCAAGTTCAACTTAACCAATTAGATCCTCCTCAAGAACTTTTCTAGAATATGAACTTTGATGGAGCCTGTAGTAAAGAAGGTTCTCGAGCAGGAATCTGGTTATCTAATCCGTCTAATAATCATTGTGAAGGGCATTCCTATAAACTTAATTTTCATTGTACCAAGAATATTGCTGAATATGAAGCTTTGATGTTAGGTACACAATTACTTAATAAATTGGGTTCAAAAATAATTGTTGTTAAGGGAGATTTATAATTAATAATCAAACAAGTAAAAGGAGAATATGTTGCTAAACACCCTAGACTAAGAGCCTACAGAAATGTAGAGCTCCATTTCCTAGATACTTTTGTTGAATATGATCTAGCAGTAATTCCAAGAAATGAAAATCTCATAGTTGATAGTACTGTTGTTTCTGCAAGTACTTGTAAAATTCCTCACCCAAAAAAACCACACACAATTGAAATAAAACATCACCCTGCAGTACTAGATAACATGTGATACTAGCAATTTTTTGGAAATGACAAACAGATCGAATTTTTTTTACTGTCAGAATATGAGTTTCAGGAAACACAGTTAGATTTGGATAATCATGAACAAGATCAAATAAAACCAGAAGATCATGTAGAAAATCTAATATATCTAATCCTTTGGTAAACCAGTTTGATAGATTAGATGTCAATAATCATTTAGATGAAAGTGTGCCTAAATTAGAATCTCATGAAATAGATTCTAAAAAAGAATATTTTGAAATGTTTCAACTAAAATATAATATGTTGCCCTCGGTATTAGCTCCATTATAAGACATTTTTCACTTCAATGATGTAGCAAAGAAGCCTAAAATTGAGCCCTTATGAGGAGAATTTAAGGAATGCAACATAGGTACCGAACAAAACTTGAAAATGATCAAATTGTCAAAAACATTACCTCTTAATACCAAGTAGAGATATATATCCCTATTAAAAGAATACATTGATGTATTTTCTTGGAATTATAAGGACCTAAATGTTCATTATTCCAGCATCATTCAACACAAAATTCGAATTAATGAAGAATGCAATAATTTTCCCCCTCAGATACTCGAAATTTTATCGAACATATTACCAACCAGAAATAAAACTAGAGAAATTAGGTTGTGTATTGATTTCAGAAATCTGAATAAGGTTTCTCTAAAAGATAACTATCCCTTACCCAAAATGGACCATATATTACAAAGGTGATAGGATCAACTACGATATCATTACTAGATGGTTTCTCTGGCTATAACCAAGTCTTTGTTGATCCAAAAGATTAGGATAAAATAAATTTTACCACTCCATGGGGCACTTTAATGTATGTGAAAATTCCTTTTGGACTAATGAATGCTACAGCCACATTCCAAAGAGAAATGAACATTGATTTTTCAAAAGAGATTGGCCTCTTTATTGTGATATATATGGATGATATAACAGTGTATTAGAAATATGATGAAGAACACTTGAGACATTTGAGACGAGTCTTTGACAAATGCAGGAAATTTGGCATATCTTTAAATCCTAAAAAATACTATTTTTCCTGGAAGAAAGAAAATTTTTAGGACATATCATATCAAAATTTCGAGTTAGAATTGAACATAAGAGAATTGAATCAATTCTAGAGTTTAGTCCCCCAAGAAGCATTAAATAACTTCAATCCTTCATAGGAAAAATAAATTTTCTAAGAATATTTATCCCTAATATTGTTGAACTCCTTAGAAACATGACCAATATACTAGTAGTAAAACAGGCATTAACTAAAGCACCAGTGTTAATCAATCCAAATTTTACTAAATATTTTATAATCTTTTCTTTTTCTTCTAAGCACACCATTGGAGTTTTTTTTACTGAACAAAAAGAGTGAAGGATTTGAGAAGTCAATAGCCTTCTTCAGAAAATCTTTAAGAGATGGTTCTCTCAAGTACAACATCATGGAAAAACATGCCTTTGCACTAGTCGAAGCAATTAAATATTATAGAGTTTATATTCTGCATGCACATATAATTGCTTATGTACCTAATGTTGTGGTAAAGGATATTTGAACATACAATGGACCAGATGGGAAAAGAGGAAAATTAATTGCAGTTATTTTAGAGTATGATCTGGAAGTAAAACCTACCAAACTAATTAAAGGACAAGGACTTGCCCAGCTGTAATTTAAATTCTCCTCTTGGTCTTACAAAAACTAAATCTATATTTATCAAATTAAAGCAGTAAAAATTTGCATCATTGATAATGTCCTTTATTGGAAAGATTATGGTGGCCTATTACTTCAATTTTTGTTGAAGAATGATGCAGACAAAATTATGCATGATTTTCATGAAGTAGACTGTGGTGGCTACGTGTATTGGAGAGCTACTTCTAATAAAATTCTCAACACTAGTTTTTACTCGACCACCCTTTTTTCTGATGTTCATAAGAAAATCACAACCTGCCACAAGTGTCAAATTTTTGAAGGTAAAAACAAAATCCTACCCTTGCCTCTTAAAACAATTTCTATTTAAAGCCCATTCCAACAATGGGTTTTGTATTTAATAAGTGAAATCCATCCTCCTTCCTCTACCCAACACAAGTGGATTTTAACAACCACATATTACTTCACTAAGTGGATAGAGCCCATCCCTCCCAGAAATTCCACTAATGTTATTATCACTAAGTTTCTTGAGACCAATATCCTGTCCAGATTTGGTTGCCCAAGAAAAATCGTCACTGGCAATGCAACAACCTTTAAGTCAAAAATATGGTTTAATATTTTGATAAATATCATATTTATTTAGGAAATTCAATGACCTATTACCCACAAGGTAATGGATTGGCTGAATCATTCAATAAGAGTCTGGTAAAAATCATAAAGAATTTATTAAAACAAAATAAAAAGTATTGGCATAATAATTTAATCAGTGCACTTTGGGCTGATAGGCTTACTACAAATAAGTCCATTGGTATGTCACCATACTAATTTTCTATGGGATGGATGTTAATTTTCCATCTTCTCTAGCACAACCAGTCATAAAGATAATGCAAGAATTACAAGTGGAACCAAATGATGCACTCATAAGGATCCATCAAACCATTCAATTACCACAAAAAAGAGAAGATGTGTATAACATAACACAACTCATGTAGCAAAACATCAAGAAAATATTTGACAAAAGAACCAAGGCAGGTTATTTTTCTATTGGTGACAAAGTTTTAAAATGGGATGCCAGCAGAGAATACAAAGGGAAGCATAACAAGTTGATAGTCTTTGGATAGGACCATATATTTTAAATTCTTTTAAAGGTGACAATGCATTTTTTCTCATAAATATAGATGGACCAAAGTTACCTGGTGGTCCTGTAAATCCAAGCATATTGAAGCATTATTTTTCCTAGTCAAAAGATTTTTTACATCATTGTAAATATAATAGTAAACATAGATTGGATTGGATTTTTTGTTGATTAAGGTTGAGGCCCGCAGAGAAGGCCATGAGCCATGGTCAACACATCATCATAATATTTTTTATCATAAAAGGAATCAGATTACATATTACACAGAGGATAAGGCTATTGATCACAAGATCCTTGACACTTCAATGTATGGAAGTGCCATCCCCAATTGGAGCCACTATTAGGGTCCTATATTTCATAGGATCTCAAGGTGGCTGAGCCTATTATATCTATCAAATTAAATTTGTAAAATGATTTCCAATCTATAAATAATTTTCAAAATAGATAAAAAAATGAAATAACATAAAAAATCAAAAGAGGGTATATGTTATACATAAAAAATATAAAATGTGAACCCCATCAAAAAGAAGAAAAAAATAAATTCTAGAAGTGTTGCACATCCAAATTCCACTACATTTGGTTTAGCTTATTTTGAAAATAAATTGTGTGCATCTTCTTTAAAATGCCACAAATAGTTCAACAAAGTTGAATCATATAGTTTAAACATGATTGAATTAGGTTTAAATTTCTTGTCAACAGGTAATGAGAAATAATTTGTCAAACTATTTAACCTTGAAAAATTGATTAGTTAGATGAAAAATAAACATTGGTTCAATAGTTTAATCTGAACCAAGGGAGATGTTGTAACATCATTTTTTTTTATAAGTTAGCATAGGTAGTTAAACTTTTCAAAATATTAAGGTAGGATATGGATGCAAAAGAATCAAAAAGTTTAAAATGTTAGGAAGATTATTATTTTTGTAGGCATCCATGTAAATAAAATTTTAGGTGGTAGATGCTCTAAATAAAGAAGGAAAAGTAAAATGTTGGGGAAGCAAGAAAGAAAAAGAAAAGCTTCATTTTGTTTTAAAGGTTTTTGATTGGCTACTAGTCTAAATGCGCCTATGGAAAAGTTATTTGTATGGTTTAAATTTTGATTACTAACTTCTATCCTAAAGTTTTAAACCATAACATATTTCCCCTCATACTTTCATTTCATTCATTTCCCTTTATTTACATTTCCTTCTGCGTTCATATATTTCCAGACATTTCATTATAATCTCGCACATTCAAAATCACTTTTCCCATAGGCCAAATCCCAAAAAAACTTTGATTTTCGTCTCCTACAAACCTTTCGAAGGACAATATAGGATGATGTGGGACCCATTTTAGCCACCACACTTTCATTCCATTTCATTTACCATTGAAAAACGTTAAACCTTACATTTTTCTGCTATATCATTTTACTTTACCTTTCACTGCTATATGATTATTTACTCGTGCTTCCTATTCCTCGATTGCAATTAAAGTGGGCCATCTCTCCATGTCACCTTTTCTTCCCCACCATCCATCGTAGATCACATATTACAAAACTTTCCCGTCATAACTAAACTTTAAAAACTATGATTGGCGATTTGCCATATATTGGATCGCATTTGTTTTGACTGACCTTTGAAGTGCCCGTAATCTATTTTCTTTAACATGCGATGCAGAAACTATCCCACCATAGTGGATCTGGCCCCCACTTCACAGTGTTTTGCAATATATGAAACCTCATAAGTTTTTCCTTACCACATAAAAAATTCACCGATTTTAATACTCCTCCAATTGCAGTGGCCTCTATTTTCCCTCACACATCATCCTCCAATCAACGCAAATTGCCACTTTGTGATTTTAAGTGTTTACCTTATTTCCCAAATGCTAAATTCTACAATGAGTGATGCGGGTGGGTCCCCCTCACCACACTTCGCAAGTTTTATATTTTAAACCATCGCTCCTTATAAAAACAACCAAAAATTTGTGATTTACGTTGCGGTCTGGTCCCACTTTCCCCTGCCACATCACTTACCTCCTCCTTGCACTTCACACTTCATGTTTTTAATGTTTACCTTCTCCGCACTTATAACTAAAACTTAAAATTTATGATTTGTGCTATGGTCCGGTCCCACCAACCCCTCCATGTCACTTCCCACTTCACATCACATCTCTGATTACATTATTCATAAACTTAAGCTCTAAATATTGTGAAGTGCGTGGATGAGATGTAGCTTCAGAATTTAAATCTAAGAGTTTTCAAGTCTGGTATCTTGGTATTTGATGTCTTTTTGTTTACAAAAAAGGTTTTAGCATGGAAAAAGTATTTTGGCTGATAAAATGTTAAGTCCCTATATTAATAGTATAGCCCCTTATTATGTTAGTGTAGCCCCCCTTATTGTTATTATTGTACCCCTGTAACCCCCATATTGTTATTATTGTGCCCTTAAATTATTATTGTTAGGTCGGCTAGGATTACATTGTGGCCCCACTAGGATTACATTGTGGCCTCATGGACTCCTATATATAGAAAGGAGGTTTTGTAATTTGAATCATCTAAGAATTGTTCATTCATGTAATGTATTGGAGGTTGCCCCCTCGAAGTGGCTTATTTCTAAGGCGTTGATATCTCTTTTCTTCTCTTTTTGGAGTTGGTTACACAACATTTGGTATCGGAGCTTTGGATTCTAGGGTTTCGCTGCTCCAAACAGGTCATCGTGGCATTTTCGCTATAACTTTTTTTCTACGAAGCTTCAGAAGCTGAAATTTTTAGGGTGCGAAGCTGAAATCTTGAGGAAGGGTTTCTAAAAATTTCAGATCTTGGTTCGCAATATTTGAGGAGATATCATCTGTGGAAGTTAGGTATTTTTTCAGGCTCATAAACAGGTCATCGTGGAATTTGCGCTATAAATTTTTTTTACGAAGGGTCAGAGTCTGAAATTCATATGGTGCGAAGCTGAAATCCTGAGGAAATTCGCCAAAAAATTTCAGAACTTGGTTCGCAATATTTTTGGAGATATGATCTGTGGAAGGTAGTGCTTTTTCAGGCTCCTGAATTTCATCTCAAAGAGGTGATCGTGGGAAAAGTTCAATAACTCTCTCTCTGAAGATTGGATTGGAGTGCCGTCAAAAGTGGTCACAAGTAAACAGCCTGTAGTTTCTTCGCTATCAATTTCAGAGACAAAGGACAAAACAGTGACACGTGGCAAGTCGTACAAGTTCGCTCTACTGAACCAGTCCAGAATTAGGTCATTGTGGGAGATTGGACACAACTTTGTCTTGGAGCATCAAAATCAGGTCAGACCTGTGGCATTTGAAATAAGCTTCAGAGGGCTACTACAGGGCTGAATTTTAGATATCGAAGATTTTCAAGCACAGAGATAATACAATTTCAATATCGAGCTCCTCAAATCTAGTAAAAGGTGTGTATTGTTTTTTTCCGAATTGCACAAGTCTTGTTTGAAGAATCAAGTTGAATTGATTCCAAGGGCATATTGAAGAATTTTTGTCAGTAATGGGTTCTATTATGCCTCCAAAAAATAATTCCATACCCATTAAGCCCTTAGAAATCTATACTATGACGCATGAGGAGGAAGAATTGCAATATGAGATATCAAAATTACGGTACCAAGTGCAACAAGTTTCAATCTTACGAAGAGCAATTGAAGATGAAATAGATGGTTTAAAAGCAGAAATGGAGGCTAATTTGGATACTTTGAAGGATAAAATAATAGAAAATATGGATGATAAATTAATGGAAGATCACATCGAGCATCAACAACAAGTTCTCCAACTCTCAAAGGATAACCCAACTTTGGTGCAGAATCTAATGAAACAACAGGAAGATCAACATCACATCGAAAGAATTTATGAAGTAGTCACAGAAACAAGAACTCAACAAGTACGATCATTTTCAGAGTATCTCAGCAAGTGGAAGAACTTTCCTATAGAATATTTCACATGGGAGGATGAGAATTTTATACAGAAGCATAAAGAAATAATCAAGCGTTGAGGACAACACTTGTTGAAGGAGAGGGGCATGTTAAGTCCCTATATTAATAGTGTAGCCCCTTATTATGTTAGTGTAGCCCCCCTTATTGTTATTATTGTACCCCTGTAACCCCCATATTGTTATTATTATGCCCTTACATTATTATTGTTAGGTCGGCTAGGATTACATTGTGGCCCACTAGGATTATATTGTGGCCTCATGGACTCCTATATATAGAAGGAGGTTTTGTTCATTTGTATCATCCAAGAATTGTTCATTTATGTAATGTATTGGAGGTTGCCCCCTCGAAGTGGCTCATTTCTAAGGCGTTTATATATCTTTTCTTCTCTTTTTGAGTTGGTTACACAACATAAAGAGACAAAAACGTCAATTTGGGTGGCAAAAGCGATTCAACACTCCATTCATACAACAGTTCATTTGCCAACACAACATTTATTATGCTAGCATATTAGTAAATAGTGGCACACATCCTAACCACCCCACTACATGAGCACTTACTCTGAACATCAAATTCCACCTAGACTATAATTTTGTCATAAGTTAGAGTTTTTAGTTCAAGTTTAAGCCTAAAAATATCATGCCAGTTAGAGAAAGTATTATTTTAATTTTTGGTATAAATACTCCAGTTTTGGAAGTATTAAGTGGGCAGTTGATTGATTCAAATAAGAATCATTATTATCTTTTGGAGTATTGTAAGCTTTTCCAAAACACTAGAGCATCAATAATAATAAGACCATTCATAGGATTCTTGTGGCTTAAATAATGGTGATGTGTTTCTTATGTTCTTATGTTTCATTTTCATATTTCACTGTAATCATTTGAATTATAATTGTAAAGCAGAAAGCATGATGAATAGGATTTACTTTTGAGTACCTTATTCTGGCTGCATTTACAATCATAATGTTTTCCACTGAAATCCAAACTAAATAATTCTTAATTGCTCTTTAATTCTACTGAATCTTTTCATATTTCTTTCATAATCCATTTATAATTCAAAAAGATCCAGTAAATATTCCTAGCTTGCCATTTTTTTTCTCCGTGAAAAGTTGATGTAACCATCCAGTTATATTTTTACCCCATTTCCCAATAGATATTAATAAATTGAATACAATCAATCCTCCAAAATCGAAAACAAACTCAAAACCCCAAGTACTATCATAACTATCCTAAAAAATTACCCAAATAAAGATAAATCTTATAAAGAGAGCCCTCTCTGAAGCTGGCATGGCTAGATTCTAGTTTCCAAAGTTGGTTTGATGTTGGCCTCTAGGGTTCTATCTTTAGCCTCAGAATTACAGAACGCTTACGCACTATCTACGTCTTTATTCTTACCTTCCCCTCTCTCCCCCTCCATCTCCATTTCTCTTCCCTACATCTCTTCACTCTCTCTCTCTTCCTTTCTCCCCCACCTCTCTATCTCTCTCGATCTTCACCTTCCAACTTTATTAATATTTTCCTCTCTCTCTCTCCTTCTCTCCCCCCTTATCTCCATCTCTCCCTTGTCACTCCCTCTCTCTCTCCACTACTCACTCTCTATGTCTTTCTTCTTCCCTCCTTCTATGCCCAGCCATATACATCTCTCTATCCCTCCCTCTCCCCCTCCAACTCCATCTCTCTATCCCTCCCCCTCTCCTCCTCTCTTTCAAGTCCCCTCTTTTTTCCTTCCTCTCCCTCCCTTTCTCTACTACCTCACTCTCTCTTCCCCCATCTCTCTCTCTCTCTCTCTCTCTCTCTCTTACCCCTACAATCCTTTCTCTTCCCCATGACTCTATCTATCTCTCCAACTATGTTACTATATCCCTCCCTTTCTCCTTCACTCTCCTTCTCTCCCCTTTATCTCCATCACTCATATGTCTCTTTATCTCACCCCTAAATATACACACTCTCTCTCCATCTCTCCCTTGTAACTCCCTCTCTCTCCACTTCTCAATCTCTATGCCTTTCTTCTTCCCTCCCTCTCTCCCCCTCCAACTCCATATCTCTATCCCTCCCTCTCTCCTCATCCTCTCATCCTTCCTCTCTCTCCCATTCTCTCTTACCTCTCTCTCCCTTCCGCCTTCTTTGTCTCTCTCTCTCTCTCTACCCTCCAATCCTCTCTCCTTCTCTCTCTCTGACCTCCATCTTTATGTCTCCCTCTCCCTTTCTCTTCATCCCTCCTCTCCCTTCTCCTTCAGTTTATCTCCATCTCTCCCTTCTCACTCCCCCTATTTCTCCACCTTTATCATATGTCTTCTTCGTTTTTCCCTCGTGTATCTATATATATATATATATATATATATATATATATATATATATCTGTGTGTGTGTGTGTGTATAACAAATTTAATATTGTATTAATATAAATTTATTAAATTTAATAATATTTATATTATAATATAAATATGAATATTAGATTTAACAATAATAATAATATTAATATTGATATTTTAATATTAATGTTAGGGTTAATAATGTTTTTTTTTTGTTTGGTATTAATAATAATTTGTTCAATGGTAGTTGGGTCATAGACTTCATATATAATTATATGTTGATTTCTAATCCTATTTGATATATTTTTATTTAGTTACCGTACCTCATTATACCTCTTTTATATTTATTTATTTACCATACCTCTTTTATAAATATGGTATTTGGCACATGGTATTTTCCCCATGGTATTGATAAGAATTTGTCCCATAGTATTTATATTATAGGCTTCACCTAAATAAAACCTAATTTTATGACTTTTTGTAAATATAGAGTTTTATGGAGTAAATAAAAAATATGTTTTGTTTATTTAGCATACCTCTAGTTTATTTATATTTTTATTTATTTACCATACCTTGGGAGTAAATATAAAAGAGGTTTTAACTATTTACCATACCAAGTTTATTTATAATTTTATTTATTTGCCATATCTCTTCTGGAGTAAGTATCAAAAGAGCTTTTATTTATTTAACATAGCTCTAGTTTATTTATATTTTTATTTATTTACCATAAACTATTTTTAGTGTGAATCTCTTCATATTTTCAATTTGTATTGTTTAATTTGTTTTTAATGAATTTTTAATCATTTATTTATATGGTTATGTAAGTGATTTTTTAAGCTAGTATTATTTAGATTTTATTTTATTTTTTACTTTCTTTAGATATTTTATTTTTTCTTCGGACAAACTTACACATCGAGTTCATACTAGGATGTGGACGGACTTACACATCGAGTTCATACTAGGATGTAGAATGCACCTCTGAGCGTAATAATAAAAAATAACTAGAAATTGCACCATCACCAGATGTTGCAAAGGAAACGTCGTGAGATTTTTAAAGAGATCCAATAGTTGGTGTAAGATACATAAAAAAATTCTCTGAATGATTGATTTTCACATAAAGAATATATTAACAATAAACTCTATTACCAACTATTCTATATTCCATAGAAGTATTTATAATGTTAATCATACTCCAAATTATGCCTTATGTAGTTCTTAAAATTGTATTATTGATTACTATATATATATATATATATATATATATATATATATAAAAGACAAAAAAATTCAAGAATAATATATAATCAAATTCATTCTCACACACATATGGTATAACACACAATTATATAATCAAAACTAGCTATTGAATAGACTCTGAAAAATCACGACCAGGGCAAAAATATTGCATTATAGAGAACGATGTACAGGATAGGAAGAAAAATATTCTATTTTAACAAGGCATTAGAACTTAATTTTAATGACTGATCACACAGTCGAATAATTTTGTTTTGTTTCACTTTGATCCTATGGAATGATTTAAACTTTACTCAAACTTCTATGAAAAAAAATTGAAAAATATGTGTTTATAATTCATGATGAAGTATTTCCCGACTTCACAATATTTTGACTGTAACAAAAAAAATCGTCACGATCCAGAACCAAAATGAGATAATATGAGGGAATACCAACATCCTAAAAAATACCTGTAAAAATTGAATAAGACAGAATTTTATCTGTATAAGTCTATAATCTGAGGACTACAAAAGACGTGCACATCCACCAAAGTTGATGTCCTATCATCTCCAAGGATTGAATCTTTTCCATCCGATCTCTTGGCATATGACAAATCCAAACAATATTTAACTAACTTCAGATTTAATTGGCAGAGAAAATTGACTAGATTTGAACGAATTCATTTATATGCATACAAGGATGACACCCTGGCACAGGTCATGTTGCCGCAGCTTCATAATTTCCTGCAACGAAGTTTCTAGGTAGAAAAAAATATAAGAAGGAATGAGTGGGTAGTTTTGAATACAGAATTTGACAACCTATCTTACATAATTTGATTGAACAAATTCAATGACTCCGAAAATACCTGTAAGATTTTTTACTGGACTCATCATGGGAAGCTCTACCTGATCTATCCTCGCTAGGGCTTGGGATCGAAGCTCCCACACCAATTTCACGGACGGATGCAAACACAGTAATTAATTCAAGACGGTCCCACTGCGACTATCAATGGCAGTATAAGTTTTTTGTTATCATGGGATTATTTAGAGTGGATCAATCCTCCATTGAATCAGAGTAGAGAAGATCTTTGTGTCTAGAAACCCTATGATCCCTTGTAAGAAACCTTTCTGTAACGAAACTTAATTTCTAAGATGTCGAGTGAGGAAGACGATCGGGAAGACGAGGAGCTTCTTCAAATGGCATTAAAGGAGCAGGCATAGAGGGATTTGAATTACCAGTGTATCGAGCAATAGAGGTAAACTAAGCCAGCGGTCAATTTGAACCCACCGACGGTTCCAGCTTTGAAGAAACCACAGTAGCAGCCGCCGCCACCATCGAATGCAAGAGGCACGAACAAACCATAGTTGGTATTAGGGCCTGCAAATCCACCCATGAAAAATTCCATTAGAGGTCCAATGAGCAGTGCGACTGCCCCAAAATGAGGTCCTCCCCTCCTATAATCAAACAAAGCTACCCCACTCCCTCCAACTCTGGGCAGCAAATACAAATGCTCACTCTCCTCTTTTGGATCACCACCATGTTGTTGAGGCCAATAGAATAAGAAAGAATCAAAAGTTTCATAGTAGTCATATGTACTTCTATATCCCTCTAGATTGAACCCATAATACACTACTTTTGACAGTGCATTGAATGATATTAAGTGAAAGAAAGAGAATGTTGCTTTGAAAAATAAATAAATCTATATTTGCAAAAATTGGAGGCTGCCAGATTAGCTTAAGACATTGTGGCTCATGCCATATCCTTCAAAGAATCTATGGTAGTAAGGTTAAATGCATAAAAACAAAAGCTCATGGAAACTAGCCAAAATTACTGGTCAAAGGACCAAACCTGGCGGAGCCCAATCTTACAGTTTAGACAAAAGCACATCGAAAGCCATCAAAATAACAAAATTTGAGCTTAATGTAAGTGAAAATACCTGAAAGAAGAAATAATTCGTCCAACGATGAAGTCTTCAACGGGAGGTTGATCTGTGTCTTCGTATTTCTGACGGATCTGTGTCTGCGTCTTTCTGGGGGAGCCCAATCTTACAGTTTAGACCAAAGTACATCGAAAACCATAAAAATTCAAAATTTTGTGCTTAATATAAGTGAAAATACCTGCAAGAAGCAAGAATTTGTGCAACGATGAAGTCTTCAACAAGAGGCTGATCTGAGTCTAAATCATTCTAACGGATCTACTTTTGAGTCTGCGTCTTTCTGACCATTGGAGGGCAAGACCATTCAAATTACAAGATGTATGTATTTCATAGCAAGGTGGAAGACAGTAATAATGTTCAGTTAGTTAGTTAGTTAGTTAGGTTGATGTAGGCATTGGATCTAATGATCTAAAACATTTCAATCATCTAACATTTCATCTAATGGCCCAAACACTGACAGAGTGGCAGCTAGGAAAGTTGTTTTCAAATAGTGACGTCTTACGACGTAAATATATTATAAGTTGATTCATATTATTAATATTATTATTATTATTATTAATTATAAGTTAAACATATATATTTAAAAACATGGAATAATATTCTTAACCATAAACAGTTAACCATACTTTACCACCATCATTATTAATCTAAAAATAGGCCAGGTATTATTTTGGAAAAGAAGTTGAGCATTTGGCTTGAAAGTGAAGGTAAGTGGGCTAAAGGCCAAGAGGGTTTTAGAAGGTAGCACTCAACAACGGACCACCTCGTTGCGCTTAGGATCATTGTGGAAGAATGTCGCAATGATAAATCCAATCTCTTATGTTGCTTTGTGGACTTTAGAAAGGCTTTCGATATGGTTCCTATAAATAACCTATGGAATAGATTAGAAGAGAAAAATGTTCCTTTCGAGCTAAGAGCGGTCGTTATAAGGCTATACGAGAATTTAATTGCCAGGTTAAATAGGAATGAGGGGTGGTCGAAAGATATTAAGTGTAATATCATAGTTAAATAAGGTTTCCCCCTCTCCCCTACCCTATTTGGCATTTACATAGACAAACTAGAGGGTTGTTTAGAGGAAGCAAGATGTGCTGGCATGATCTTAGCTGGGATAGTCATCATCCTTCTTCTCTATGCTGACGATATTGTTATTCTTACAAGATACCCATATTATTGATCAACGATTGTCATTGATGTCAACCCTCACAAGGGGCTAACCCAATATTGCATGGTAATTTTGACCTACCAAATTAATATATTCTGGGTAAATAATTCTTTTGATGGTTTCTACTTGTCGAGATGTTTCCGTTGATATATGGCACGCCATGTAATTCTTCATGGTTTGAGAGATATTCATGTTTGAAGTTTGTACCCCCAGTTAGTGGGCTAAAACCCCATGGGGTTGGGGCATGGGTCATTGAAAAGTAATAATTAATATTTTTTAAGCTCCTAAGATCCCTCCCACGTTCACTTGTTGAAACCCCTCTCAACTTAAGCATTCATATAAATTGTGATCTTCATTTCCTCCTTTTCTGAGGATTCGACCATGCGAAACCAGGTGACTAGAATGTATACATACCATCCTAACTTTTTTCTATGAATGTTTATAAGCAAATTTTATGAGAAAATCTGAAATCTAAATGTCTGGCGGTAAAAATTTCAGATCAAGGTGCGCAACAGTTTTGGAGATATGATCTGTGGAAGTCAGGGTTTCTGCAGGCTCCTGAAATTCATCTCAAATAAGTGACCTTGGTAAAATCTTCATAACTCTCTCTCTGAGTATCGGATTGGAATTTCGTAAAAAGTGGAAGATAGTGAACAGTATGTACTTTTCTCTCTATCAATTTTAGAGCCATGAAGAAACATTGACACGTGTCACGCCGTACAAGTGCGCTCTGCTAAAACAGTCCATAATTAGGGCATCGTGAGAGATTGGGCATAACTCTTTCTTGAAGAATCTGAATTGGGTCAGACCTGTGGCATTGGAAATAAGACTCAGAGGACTACTACTTCTTAAGGATTTCTCCTCTACCATGGGTATGTCTGTTAACACTGACAAAACAAAAGTTATGATTATCAAATCCAAGAATGACACTTACGCTAATTTTATATATGACAATAGTAACTTGGAGGAAGTGTCTTCTTACAAGTACCTAGGAATTGATATTCATCACAAGCTCAACTGGAACTATAGCATTCAAAAAAGGATTAATGGGGGGTGGAAAGCTTATTTTGGTCTTGAAAATAATTGTAAAATGAAAAACCTCATAATGTGGGATAGAAAGAAGTTCCTCTTTAAAACTTTAGTCACTCCTCTTATCTTATATGGATGTGAGGTTTGGGGTTGCAGCATCTCTAGAGAATCATGGAGAAAGATTGAGCAAATATAGAAGTGTTTTATAGTGTATAACCTTAAAATTAAAATAAATACACCCTATCATCTTCTCCTTATAGAAGTGGGTCTTTCCCCCATCGAGAGCCTAGCTATGACTAGGCTTCTGTTGTATAAGCACAAGCTCAATAGCATAGGAAACCATAGACTTCCTAAGCTAGATTTAAATTCCAGCCAAAACCACCTAAGGCTTAAATGAGGTTGGTATAAAGACATAAAGGCCTGGTTAAACCATTGAGATATCGACAAGAAAGTTTCATTGCAAAACATCAATAACATTAAAAAAATTGTTACTTATAAGTTCAAAGAAAAAATGTGGTGTGAGAAAGATCTAGCAGCTAAAAGAAAATTAAGGTATTATAAGGAGGTCATCAACCTTACCTTAGAAGATCAAAATTTTCTCTCTATTTTAACTAGCTCAAAGAAGAAAATTAATATAGCCAAGATTAGAATGAACTCTCATGAGCTCCATAGTGAAACAGGTCATTGGACAGTTCCTAAAACACCATGGATGGAAAGGATCTGCGATTCTTGTGAGAATATGAATATCGAGGATGAAAATCACTTCCTCTTAGACTGCCCCATGTACAACCACATTAGAGCTCAATTTCATAATCTTTGTTGCAATACTGACCTTCCTAGCCTTTTAAGATGTCAAAATTATAGTGAGCTCCGGAGGCTTCTCTCCACGCTTTTTGAGCATAGCAATAAAATTTGAAATCAAATTAAATAAATCTTTTATTTAGGTCTTAGTGGACATTAAAAATCATCATCATCACCATCATTGATACCACATGCCCAACAAACCATAACACACTTCATACGACACTTCTTCAAATAATATCTTTTTAATTAATAAATTTAATTAAAAGGCAAAAAAAAGGCATAATTTCTTTGGTGTTAAACCTCAACCTTTGATTTGTACAGTACTAATAATATTATAGATTATTCCGTGGATGATAAATCATTTTTGTCAACCTAATAATTATTGATAATTAAATAAAAATTCTAGAAGCCCTTTTCCAAAATAGACATGTCTATTTGCATAATTATGATTTTTATTTTTTATTTTTTATTCTTTTAAATTATATACATTTATCAATAACCAAATTATCCCCACCATAACTTAATCAACAATATTAAAGTTACTATTCATACAAAAGTATAGATCACAATAAGGATATATATATATATATATATATATAAGTGTTTCCCAAAAATTTCATATGAAATCATTAAATCATTAGATACTAACTTCAATTACATATCCTACTTTTTTTAACATGTTATTGGGCTCTACAACCAAATTTAAGTATGTAAACAATTTTAAATGTGTGCTCAGTTAAAATTAATAGAAAGTGAAAACTGATAAGGGATGATTATAAGTATTTAAATGTTGTCTGAATTAATAATAATTTTTTAAAAGTAATAAACAAAAAAATTAATAAATAAATAAATGTTTAAGGTGATTGATGATAAAAAGTTAAATAATAAAAATAATAAAATTCAATTTGCTATATTTTGATTTTGTTATTAACTTGTGAATATGATTTGCTGCAATACCATACTCCAATACCATGGCTTACCAATGCCATGTTCCCAAAAACAATAATAAAAACTAACTATATTATAAGTTCATTTAAATTATTATTATTATTATTATTATTATTATTATTAATTATAAAAATAATTAGTTATAAATTAAATATATATTTAAAAACATGGAATAATATTCTTAACCATAGATTTTTAACCATACTTTACCACCATCATTATTAATCTAAAAATAGGCCTAGTTACAATTCAATGGCTTATTAATACCACATGCCGAAGAAACCATAACACACTTCATACGACACTTCTTCAAATAACATCTTTTTAATTAATAAATTTAATTAAAAGGCAAAAAAGGAATAATTTATTTGGTGTTAAACCTCAACCTTTGATTTGTATAGTACTAATAATATTATAGAATATTCCATGAATGTTAAACTGTTGTTGTCAACCTAATAATTATTGGTAATTAAATCAAAATTCTCGAAGCCCTTTTCCAAAATAGACATGTCTATTTGCATAATTATGATTTTTATTTTTTATTTTTGATTCTTTTAAATTATATACATTTATCAATAACCAAATTATCCCCACCATAACTTAATCCACAATATTAAAGTTACTATTCATACAAAAGTATAAATCACAATAAAGATATGTATAAAAGTGTTTCCCAAAAATTTCATATGAAATCATTAAACCATTACATACTAACTTCAATTACATATCCTACTTTTTTTAACATGGTATTGGGCTATACAACCCAATGTAAGTATGTAAACAATTCTAAATGTCTGCTCAGTTAAAAACTAAAAAAAAGTGAAAATTGATAAGGGATGATTATAAGTATTTAAATGTTGTCTGAATTAATAATATTTTTTTAAAAGTAATAAACAAAAAATAATAAATAATAAATAAATGTTTAAGGTAATTGATGATGAAAAGTTAAATAATAAAAATAATAAAATTCAATTTTCTATATTTTTATTTTAACTTGTGAATATGATTTGTTGCAATACCATATTCCAATACCATGGCTTACCAATGCCATGTTCCCTAAAACCATAGCTTATTCCACAATAAAATTATTTTATCACAGTATGACAAGATTATTAACCATGGATATTCACTCCACTTTCTCGTGGATATTATTAACTTATAAATAGGATTTGTAACAATACCTTGTGCCAATACCATGACTTATCAATACCACATGCCCTAAAAACATAACTTATTTAACAATCGAAATATTTCGTAAAAATGTGATAAGATTCTTAACCATGGATATTCACCGCCACTTTACCATGGATATTATTAACTTATGAATAGGCTTTGTTGCAATAACATGGATTATCAAAACCACATGCCAAGAAATCATAACTTATTTCTATTTTATTTTAAAATATTTTTATAACATATTTTTAATTAAATATAAGAGGTAGAATGTTATAATTGGTTTTGAAATATATCTAAAAACTTTATCCTCGTGACTACTAAAAATATTCCCATAGAAATTAAATTAAGGTCGTGATAAAACTAATATGAGAATAATTTTATATATAAAGATCTAAAAATTATATAACATAAATAATACTATTAAGAACTATCATAGATCCATCTTAACTAAGGATATAATCTATGAGAGAAAGAAAAACGACTAACAATAGTAGAGAGAGAATAATTATATATATAAAGATTTAAAATTTATATAATATAAATAATACTCTTAAGAACTAGCATAGATTCATCTTAACTAAGGATCTAATCTATGAGAGAGAGAAGTCACTAACAATAATAGAGAAAATATAGAGCTTGATTCATTTAATTTTTTCACTATTGTATTTTCTTTGACATGATTTATCGAAAATATAGGTTTATTATTTTACAACCAAATGTATTTTTTTTAATTTATATACTTTCTTATATACAATATAATGGGATCAAAATTAAGAGAGAGGGGGAAGAGGGAGAGGGAGATATGGAAGGAGATAGTGATAGAGTTAAGTTGTAGGGAAGGGAGATAGAGTGATGGAGGGGAAATAGAGGAGAAGGAAGGAAGAGAGAGAGGAAGGGAGAGAGAGAAGGAGAGATGGAGATAGGGGAAGGAATATAGAGATAAAAGGAGAGAGGGAGAGAGAGGAAGGAAGAGAGAGGAAGTAAAAGTGAAATGCATAAAGAGATACAGGTGGATATATGTGTGTTGGGGGGGGGGGGAGAGAGAGAGGAAGGGAGAGAGAGAAGGAGAGATGGAGACAGAGGAAGGAATATAGAGATAAAAGGAGAGAGGGAGAGAGAGGAAGGAAGAGAGAGGAAGTAAAAGTGAAATGCATAAAGAGATACAGGTGGATATATGTGTGTTGGGGGGGGGGGGAAGAGAGAGAGAGTACTCAAGAAAGAGAAGGATAAAGAGAGATGGAGTTGGAGGGGGAGAGAGAGGGAAATAAGAATAATACATGGATGGATAAAAGTGGAGAGAGAGGAGTGAAAAGGGAGAGGAGGAGAGAGAGTGAGGGAGAGAGGAGAGAGAAGGCGAAGAGAGAGAGGTAGAGGAAGACAAAGGGAGAGAGAGATATATATAGATATGGAAAGAGAGTGTGTATGTTTGGGGGCTGTGATAGAGAGAGAGAGTAAAAAAGATACACATAGACACAAATATAGATATTATATACTATTATATAACCAACCTAGATCCATCTTAAACCTCGATCTATCAAGCACCAGGTTCGATCAAATCTATCCAGGTGAAATCCTTTCCTCCAATTTTGGAGTAAAAAAAATAGGTTTGGACCTTAAGAGATTTGATCCCTCTCGTTGCTTGATAGATCTAAGGTAAAGATGGATCTAGGCTAGTAATATACTTGAATTAATTTCAATATTTATTCAAAGTTGTAGAATATTTAATTTTCCCACTTTTAAAAGTTGTTAAAGACCTTACACGAAATTATATCTTAACAAATCTCATATAGAGACAAAGACATTACCAATTAATAAATTTTCTCACTTTAAAAAATTGTTAAAGCCACTACACTACTAAAATATATCTTAGATAATACCATACAAAGAGATTACCAAATAAATTAAAAAATAAAAATAAAACAAATCTCATAAAAAATATTTACTAATTATAAAAGAAAACATAGAAAACATTATTAGTTACACCTTTGTAAATACCACATGAAAACATATAAGTCATACTTGGGAAATATTACCAAGTGAAAAGGTAGTGCAAAAGAACCCATGAGGTGTAGACCAACCAATTATCTTTAGAAATACCACATGACACATATAAATATTACTTAGAAAATATCAAAACAAATATTACCAAGGGAAAAGGTAGTGCAAGAGAACCCATGAGGTGTAGAGAAACTAGTTGGTATTAATGGAGTTTAGTTCCCCCTAGTCTAGGGTTCAAACCTGAAGGGGAGGGGTCCATGATGCAAGCCACTTTGTATGAAATAAAATATCACAAAAGAGTATTCATCCAACTGGAATTCCATTGAATACACGGATCTAACCTAGACTTAGAGTAGTCACAAAAAAAGGTTTAAAAAAAAAATAGATATTCCAAGAAATCGATAAAAAGATAGTAGTATACATTATAAGCAACTTTATTTCTTTGTTAATTTTATGTAGATATATATATAAATAAATCAGTTCACCATATCTTAATGTTATTATTATAATACTACAATGTTTTGTTTTACAGATAATAATTCAAAATATATATAATTAAGTTATTATTTTCAAAATATTATGTCATTTTTAATTTATCCCTAAGTTATTAACAATAATTATTATTAATTTATCAGTATATTATTTTTATTCTATATTTTGATTAATAATCATAATTATTTTTAATTTACGATAAATTAATAAAAGTTAGATGATACTTTGTCACGAGAGAATTCTTGCCCATAGATAGTGGGAAAATTAGCAGCTACAACCTCCACCTTGTAGCTGCCACCGTGAGCGTCCACAACATTTTTCAGTTGTAAGAACAGGGTTGTGATGGCCATGGTGAAAGGACTTCCCACTCTTACATCTGTCCATAGTCTTCTTGTTACATATTTTTGTATTCACCCAGTAGTACCATGAGAGGAAAAGCAAAGGAAAATGAGTCAGCCGTCATGGCTGCCTCTAATAATAATAATCACATCTATCAAATCGAACATAATCACAACTAACAAATCCAACATAATCACATCCGCCAATACATTTTCAATCAAATAATATAATTATAAATTTCATTCAATTATGAAATATAAATTTGTATTTTAACCATAGTACTTGCACAATTACCGAGAGAGAACTAACTCTCTAATCATAAAAATTATAAATCACTACACCACATGCAAATTGTCTTTTCTCTCATTAAATACATCCACACATTACTTCTACAAGTACTCAAAAAGCACCTAGCTCTATAATCATACAAATGGTCAATCAATGCATCAAGTTCATATTGTCCTAGCCCCTGCTAAGACTTTGAAAAGATTTATAATACAATAAAGGAACTTATAATTTTAGTAATTCCTTTCTGAGTGTTAGGCCCCTTTCCTCTGAATATGTACATAATAAATTTACATAATCATATACAAAAATCTTTTAATACAAAACATAATTGATTAGTTAACTTGTTATATTATGAGAACCACAATGGTAAAACAAATTCTCCTCCCAAGCCATGGGAGCTGGTGCGCACAACCATATCGAGTCATTTTCACCTCCAGATAGTTCTTTGACAAAGATCATACTGGGTCCAATTTCGAATTCCACTGGAAAACTAGCTCAATAATTCCAATGACGACACAGGGTCCAATCTAGGATTCCTCTTGGCATCATCCTTCCTATTCCTCTGACAGCATACCGTCTATGAGTAATTTTTGGCTTCCTCCAACAGACTCAAAAATCAAAAAAGTTGACTGAAACTTTTTCCCTCTTCACCATCTTAGCCAACTCTTTTCCCTTACTCAGATCATATATCTCTAGGGAGAGGAAATTCGAGCAGAAAAGCACCATTAACCCCTACGTGTAGACAACCACCATCAACCCAAGGCCTTCTCATCTTGCACAACTCTTCACAACTATTTATAATGTTAAATTTATCTTTTAGGATTGTTTCCCATAGAACCTTATGTACATTATATAGAAATAAAAAAAAAAACTTTGTTGTAAATCATGCTATTTTACTTGACCCTATTATTAATCGTGACCACCACCATGCATACACAACAAGAACATAGACAACAAGCATAAGGAAACATATGCAACTGAAATATACATATGACAACACATTAATCCAAGGAGAATGGAAACTGGACATCACCCGAGGAGAACAAAATCATGCTCTGATACCACTCTGTAACACCCTCCTCCCACATTTACCGAAACTAACCAGCCAACCGGGGTAAACATGTGATGAAGAGTTAATATGATATGATTCAAATATGAATTTATAGTTAAGAAAGTGGAGCCAACAATACAACACCAATTTGGCCTTTCTCAGGACCAACAAAACCTTCATGAGATAATCAATCCTTCGAAGTGCCCAACCCCTGGGACAAATTGCTTCTTCACTAACCTATAGCCTCAGTTGCTCCCATGAAAAGGCATGAATGCGACTAAGACCCTCCAATCACTCCTAAAACAAGACATCCATGTGACTGTGGCCTTTTTCAGGAAGTTCTATATCAGTGACCCTAGATTTTCAGCCACTTTTTCAAGGGTAGGCCTGAGGGCACTACTCATAACTTCAAGAAACTTCCATAAATGATACATTAGAGGAAATTTTAGCTTAATAATTAGCATGAAATTTCCACATAATTTTCATTTCATAATATGTAAATCAATCAAAATCCTTTAAATTTAAAAATAGGTACATGTAAATATCTTGGAGGGAAAAGAAGAAAATATACTTGTATTAATTGTATTTTTATCTTATCTCCTTATAGGTTTACCCAATTTTCTAAGTGCAGGAACTTGTTGGATGCAGAATTAAATTCTACATCCAATGAGTACCCATCATGCATACTTTTGAGAAGAACCACATGGATAAAAATTTAGCATACACTAAAAAAACATTTTCAATGTGTTTTCTTCATGTATCTTCATTTTTTATCAATGTGGATCTTCTTAAAAGTATGCATGAAGGGTACATGTTGGACATGGAATTTAATTATGCATCCAATGAGTGTCTACGTTTGATATTTGAGTAAAATTAAAAGCAGATAAGCCTAAAATAGAATTAAAAAAGTAGTTTTCTTATTTTTGCTCCAAAATTCATAAATCTTATTTTATTATTTTCACTATTATTTAAATATTGTTCCTTAAGAGGAATCTATAAGGCTAGAATTTTCCTCTAATGAATAACATTGAAACAAAGCTACTAATGCAAAATATTTGACAAGGACTTGACCACACCCCTACCATCCATGACAAGCATTCTATCAAACATATCATGAAAATGTAATCTACAGGTCATAACAATAGATCTAAGCGTAGGGATCTCATAATTATTTGAGAATCTTAAAGGAGGAATTATCTCTCCTAACAATAGTTTCATTTTTATCTATTAGTTAATTTATTCATTAACATTTCATATACAAATAAAAACATGATTAGATCCATACATCAATATTTTCATAAAACATTATTATCACCAAAAAATAACCATGATGTGATAACCATTAAAGCCACATAACCATTATATATTAATGATGTGATAACCATTAAAGCTAGATAATGACAAGCACATTTACTCATATAATATCAAAGGAAAATATCTCTTATTAACATATGTAATCCAACCATGTGAGGGACTTCCATGTACAACCCGACCATAGATTGATTTGAACCAAATCTTTCTTTTAGCCAATCACCCCCGTGCCATATTCAAAGAATGAATGTGATATCTCATGGAATAAACCAAGAAAGCAAAATCATGGCTTATAGAAGCCAAATCACCTTAAACCTAAACCAATGATTCCACCTCACAGTCATACTTTAGTAACCATCACCATATAAGTCTCCAGTCAAGCTGTCAAGGGCACCAGAGAGTTTTTTATAACTAAGGCTTCCAGGACTAATAACTAAAACCACATCTTCTTTTGGGTTCTATATATTTTATCCAACTAGGGCTTCCAGGACTAGAAACTCAACCAAGAAAAGGATCTAGAGCATTTTTCCAGGGAAGGCTTCTAGGACTAGTAACTCAACCTTTGTTGTTACAGGGATTCTAGAGTGTCTGTCCAACCAAGGCTCCAAGAACTCATAACTTAAAAAAATGATAAAAAAACGTAAGTACTAACCAGAAAATAAAATTAAAACCCACAACACCATGACTATCCAAGAAATGACAAGGCTAAGAAAAACAACTTTCAATCCAGGAAATCCTCCATGCCAATGACATATCATAACCAAGAAACCACATGCATATTCCATGCATGAAAAGATTAGAAAGGAAATCATACATGCCACTCAGTACCTGCAAGAAAAACCCATTATAGTTATTGATCCCAATGTCCTCTTGCACTTTCCTACTTTTCCTTTTCCTTCTTGTTCCAAATCCCATGTATGTCACATTCCTCCAAGAGTGCTCCAAGTAAACACTAAGTGTCTAAGAGTATGAGAGAGAGAGAATAGAATAAGAGCTCTAAAATTGAACTCACAAAAAGCTACAAATTGATCCTTAGAATCCATTTTATTAATGAGGCCTCTATTTTCTTTATTTTCCATTATTTTTCCTTCAAATTCCTGCACACATTCAACATGTGACCTTTCACCTTCATTTTCTCCTATTTTCTATTTTTTTATAAATAAAATGCCATTAAATTCCATTTTCCTTTGTTGTTTCCTTTGTAAATTTCCATATCCATTTATTAATCACAAGTGATACCCATCACTATGTTTTTTCCCAACATTCATCTTGGAATGCATGTCCCATGACCTTGGTTATTATTTTGCGTTTATTAAATTTATTAAATGGATTTTTCACTAAGGATATTATAGTCACATATTCCTGTCCTTAATATGATATCCTACGATTTAAGAATATATCCTAAATTAATTCCTTGTTCTTTTATTATTCCTGACAACTTGACTATTATGTTATGTTTGATTTCTAGACATACGTCATCCAAACAACTATTCATGTGTCACTATTCCCTTCAACTCGTTCTACAACTGATTAGGGATTTGGTCATCATTCAAAATATCTGTGAATATCTAAAATCAAATTACAATAGGTTGCAAAGATACTCGAGAAAAATGGGCTCTAACTAATTGTATCTTATCAGGGAAAAAAAATTGTCCTTTATTTGGTTCTGTAACTCTAAGACTATAAGAATGGAAAGATAGTTCTGTAAAAACATAGTGACATCCTTAAAGTACCTCTAACATCCCCTGGTTGATTTCCTATGTGAAAAAAATAATAAGAAAAGGTCATGGGACATGTATTGCAAGCTGAACGTTGGGAAAAAAATAGTGATGGGGATCACTGGTGAATAATTAATCATTTTGAAAAATGGAAAAGGCATTGTGTAACATCTCTGCTTACTACATTTTTTTTCTAATTATAGTAGTAATTACATATTTCCTTCTCGACATTGTTGTCTTTTATTATCATCACAACATTACCATTCTACAGATTTCCTTTATAGTAATTTGTTTCTATGTGTAAATGCTCTGAATTTCTTATGTATACTTACATCAATTCTAACCTCAGAATGTTTTACCACTCTATCCGTTATGCATGACCTTCATTTAATTTTATATAGCAATTAATAAAAATTTTGTCCATATTTATTTCGTGTTGTCCTAGAATAAATATATAACTATATTAACTATATTAATATATCTTACCTTTTTCATATCCTAATTTTTGGAGTCTGTTTGGTGAAAATATGTACAAAATCACACTAACTTAACGGTTGTGGTCTACCAACTTAAGTTATTGTTAATAGGAAGAAAAAGAAGTGGAGTCAAGCAAGTTAGTGGAACAAGCTAGAATCGTAAGAATACTAGATATAGAAATAGCATGCATATATAAACTAAAGCTAAACTAAAAACGAAAACAAATAAACACGAGCTCTGAAAAGAGTCAAACGATAAAAATAATACGAACGGTGACTTTAGGCTCCTCTTATTGAGCGCTGGTAGTAATAAGAGTCAAACTTTACCCTCTTGCCAAAGGGCCCTTAGAGCATGGGTTGTAAGTCCCAATGCAAGGATGTTTTTATCCCAAGGTTGCCTCGGTGCAGTGTCTCTCTCTCCCTACTGTGTTGGACTGAACTTGTTAGATGGCCAACAATTGAGTCCCCTCCATATTTAGCTCTGAATCACACACTGTTGGTATTTCTTGGGCGATTCTGGAGAACATAACGATGTGTTCACCAATTCTTCATCTCATGGTGACCTTAGATATGAGATTTAAAATCCTCCCTTCCCTCTCTTGGTACATTATAGATGGTGACCCAAGAGAAGGGTATGATTTCTTTGTGTGCTCCAAATATTCCATTGTGTGCTCACTTGGTGTCTAACAAGACATTGGTGGATGTCCTTAGGCATCTTCAAGTGAGGAATCACTTGTCCTTTGCTTTGTGTGGTCTTGGATAGTGACATTTTTCCACTCCCAGGATTGCAAGCATATCGGGAAAAAAAACGCAGGAAGGCGCTCTTCACGAAGGACTATGAGCGCAAAGAGAATTTAGGACTTGTTCAAATTTTATTTTGCTCGGACCTTAGATATTTTTGAAAACTTTATAGATTTTGTAATGTCTTCCAGCCCTATAAACCCTTCTGCTTGACATTAAATAATGTCATCTTCTGTTGTATGATTTCCAATGTTCACACAAATTCTTTTAAAATTCTCTATCAGGAAGTTTAAACACTCACCATGAGTAATAATACATTAATATATCCATTATTAATGTATGCCTATTTATATACCAAATATTAATTTCCCGTGATCTATTATTAGGTATTAATTATATACCCCATTCATAACTCCATAAGATATGTATATGTTTAAGGGTCAGAAACATATGGTTGCTTCCCACTTTTTATAACTCCACATTATAATTATTAACACATTCTCACTTATTAGTATGATATTACATACATTTACATGTTTCCTTCTTTACTAACATAAAAAATATCTTTATTAACCATGTCATAAGTCTTATCATAATTGATTCACTTTTCATAACTATATACAAATCGTATATCTTATAAGATAGATTTGGAGTATATAATTTTCTTACCACTTTGAGCACTATAAAAAATATGCCCCTTATGAAGCCATTTCTTTTATTCGTAGAAATTATGATATTCATGTCTAATGAAACGTATGCTTCCTTTGTCATTCATATATCCATTTATGTTACTTTTTATGACACACACCAAGAATCTATAAATTTTACCTTTACCATTTTCCCAACGCAATAAAATTAATTTATTTAACCTTTATGTATAAATGTGAGCCATATTGTTTTAATGTTGTGATTTTACATTGATATTTTGGTATCTTTTTACCATGGTTTCGGCTTTTATTGTATGTTTTTACAACTGCATACTATGATGTGGGATTTGTGATCACATGGCTCCCCGTCCTCTGGTCGGATAACATTTTTACGATTGAAACCCTAAGATCTTACCTATTTCATTTTTTATTTAAATTTTATTTTCCTTATGGCTCTGTGCTTTCATTTCATCCAATTGGGGTTTCAATGTATTCTTTGCACCAAAAGGCCCCGTAACTATTCAAATGCTCATTCCAGAACTTTGCGAATGCTCAAACACTTTTCGTTCCTTCTCGCTTTGTTGGAGAATTTCATAATTCTATTCCAGCGTTATGAGGTATCATTTTTCATTTTAATAGTTTTGTTTTCATTTTAAATTCTGATTTTCTTATATTTTTCTTAACGTTTAACTATTTCATTTTTGAATTTTGCACAACTCCTCCGGTCAAAAGAATGAGATTCCAATTCTTATTCAGTTTCCTATTTTTCGCTACACAAAATAAGCAATTGGTTCTTGCCCATAAACTCGTTTTTATATTTTTTTAGGCTACCTCAACCTTCCCTCTCTGCCTACGTATAATCCCAAACATGGTTTAATTTATGTCTTATACCCAAAATTCATAGAGGTTTTTATTTATGAAGGCTATGAACATATTTAAAATCCGCGACAAATTCGCTTTTGCAACGAATAATTTACCTTACTTCTCTATGTCATATTAAGTTTAACCCTCTCGTATTTATAATGATACTATTTATCATAGCTTGACCTCCAATTATTAATTTTTTATTCTTAGGAAGCAAACTATACAACTTCCCATTAAATTTGGTATAAATATAGTTTACCCATACTTAAAATTTTGATTGCTTGCATCAAAATTTGGGTTACTATAATATATTTATTTACTCCAGAATTATTTTCCATTCATTTATGATTTAATTTTCATTTCATGACTTACTGTAAATCCGACATCCATTTTCTCTATGTAGTGGGTTTGAGTGGGAACTAATATCCATTACGTAATTCTGAACTCATTCTCAATCTATATGGCTAAATGATTAACCACTTAATTGCCAATTTCGAGCATTTCTCCTTTCCTCTTGCAACAATTTTAAAAAATATTTTTACACCATGAATTCTATTCATCAAATTATGACGATATTTGTATTCTTATGAATCCTTCTTTCATTTAGCTTTAGATTTTTGTTGGCAATTCCTCTAGCATTATAATCAATTTCTAAATTTATAATTTAATTTCCAAAAAAGCCATTTTATGCCTCACATATAACTATATAATATTTATAACTTAAATAGTATTACAAAGTATCATGGTTTTTCTCTGCATATTCAGTCGAGTGATCCTCATTGGATACCACATACAATCAGGTATATGTATAAACTAATTTAGTTAAGTAATTCTAGTTGTATCTTTGTACACTAGTGATCCAAATTCGAAAAAAAAACACCGTATGAAGAAGATATCACGATTTGAAAGTTTAGTAAACTGCCATTTTTGGCTTTTGACCAAGTTTTAATGGGTTTTGGAAATTTTAAAGAAAAAAATGTTCTTGGGAATATTCTTGCAATATTACCCAAAATATTCCCTCGAATATTCCTTACAGACCGATTGTATGGTGACAAGTGTCGAGATCGTATTCGTCAATGGATTTCACGTTGAGATTTGAGCCAATCACAGGCCGCCACATACCCTAGGATGGTGTTACACAGTAATTTGTCACTGTCCCTACCATTCCCCGTCTCGCACAATGGAGGACCCATTATGTGACCTGTGAGCAATGTCATGCATTGAAACCATCATCATTGCATTCCTCTAAGCATGAGCTTCAATTGCCCTAAAGACATCTCCTTGTAAAAAACCATGAAAACATCTCTTTTTGTATTGGCGCGGGTAGACAGTTCATCACTCGCGCCAATGGGGAAAATCCTGCAAAGAGGCCGCGCCAACTGGCACTCTGTCCCAGAGCAGCAGTCACGCCAGCCAATTTAAGGAGTGTTTTTTAAATAAATATGGCGGAAGTTGTGTTTCAACAAACTCAGAAACCATTGCCTATCTTGAGTTGGGAGGTTTGGCTACGGGAGTTCTATGGAAGGGAAGTGGTTTGCCACCTTTCATGGAACCTTCCTTGATGATAGGGCCAATCCCACAATAATAGGGATCCCAACTCCCTCCTTCCCCATCTATAAAAGCTTGCCTATTGCCAGTGCAAGCTAGTCTTGAAGTGCCTAAGCTTTGAATCTCCAAATTCCCAAGAGCCTTTGTTTTGTAAGAGCCCTTCTTGTGGGCCAGCTCCCGTCGGGGCCTACCTGGGTCGAGAGGCTCTCGGCTGTGCCTACTAGCCGAAGCACCGAGAGGCAGCGAGCAGTAGGACCCTTCGAGAGACACGGCGTGGAGCATTGGATTTGGCCTCTTTGATTGCTTCGTAATGAATGACTGCCCGGGTTGTGGTTCCTCGACTTGTATGTTAATAGCCGTTATCCCTTTCTGGTGATATGGTTGCGTTACCGGATTTTATGCTTGTATTCGTGTTGTTCTTGCATGTGCGGAGGTGTCCATTCACGGAGATGGGCGGTCATGATGCGCAAGGGTAGGGAAACGGCTTGTTATCTCTTATACGAATCATAGCACTGGACTCCAGGTAGGCCTCCATTGTTGGCTTATTTATTCGCAATTAGGAACTTGCGCTGTAGCACTTGATGATTGTTGCTAGACCCCTGCTGGGCTAGTAGGGATCGCCTCTGTTCGCAGAGGGGATTTACCTCCTCAACAATTTGGCGACTCCGCTGGGGATCGCCTAGTTTTGATTGTCTCATTTTGATTGTCTTGTCTTTTCGGTTGATTCTTGATTCTCCTTGCTTGATTGGTTCTTTTGGGTTGGCTCTTTTGTGTTTGGCTTTTGGTTCAGCCCCAGAGGATCAGATCTGACCTCTGCTTTTCCGAATTTCCACCTTTTCATAGTTGGCTTGATTGGCGCGAGTTTAACCCTGACAGTCACGCCAATAGGCGCAGGTTGCCAGTTTATCAGTTGCACAATCCCCTGTCTGGCGCAGATTACAGCCAGACAGTCGCGCCATTTCCTGTAGGTGCTAGGGTTTACCCTTGTTCAGAAGTTTCTTTTGGTCAGTACTTTGCTTCTAGGTCTGTTTTGGATTCTCCTTGAAGTGGTGAGTTTGGTCTTGGTTGGGAGAAATTCTTTGTTTTTTCATTTTCAGGCGTTGGCGCTTGTTGTCAGTTAGCAACCCGCGCCAATTATCCATTGGCACCAGTTGTTAGTGATCAAGTCGCGCCAATTGGTGCCAATTGGCGCTAGTTGTCAATGGACAAGTCGTGCCAATTTCAAGGTGTATGAAAATTGAGTTTTTTTCCCTTAATCCTTCACCAGTGTGTATTTCCCTTCGGGTCTTTCCTCTGTATGAGCATATATTACATTGCTCATTATTTGGAATGTCTTATTTCTATGATTGTTTGATGTAAAAGGGAATGAATGCCTTGTTTTCATCTCTTTCTTTGGAAGTCCTTTTTGTGTTTGACCGCATATGTCTTGTCAACTTTTGAGGAATTTCATTACAAAGTGTTTTGAAACAATGATTGCATTCTTAGTGTTTGTTTGCATCCCTTTTGCTTTCATCCTTTCATTTAGGAGATTTGCGTTCTTTTAGTTTTTGTCTCATAGTTTTCTTTTCATTAAAATGCATTAGATCACATTGCATTGAAAATGATTTTTTGAAATCCATCATTGAACTTAGATTACGTTGTTTAGTGATTGAAAACTAGAAATCGCTTTGATTGCATTCTCTTTTATTAAAATCGTGCATTAAGTAGATTCTCATTTCATCGGAAAATGCATTGAGTGCATTCTTATAATTTGGAAAGGAAAAGGGAATTGTGCATAGATTACAATTGCATAGTTTTCAGGAAAAAAGAGGATTTTGCATAGATTACATTGCATTATTCGCATCGTTGAATGTTTGAAATTGCTTTTGGATAGTGAAAGTCATCTAGTTTGGAAAAATTTCATTTATAGTGTTGTTGTTGGTTGCATCATTGTTTGAAAATCTTCCCTTAACTAGATAGCATTCATCGAATTGAAAAGTTTTCTTTTCTAATATAGCTGCATATAGGAGACTGTCAGATGACATACGGTAGGGCCTTGAAACCGAAACATAATTGAAGATCAACCATAAAATTTACTCAATTTACCTATGGAAGCATTGAAACATTAACGAAACATTTAGAGGTCTAGGTTAGAGACGTGTTCCGGCATCGTTAAACCTAGTAGCTGTCGTTCGCCTCTTGGCTTTAGACAGCACTAGTACGGACTTGTGCTCCCCATGCGAGTAGATATATAAGGAGACCCCACTAGGTTTCAAATCCTTTATCAGTAAGGCAGGAGTAGCCTAGACCCGTGATACACCGGACACAACATTCGGGGAGATTGCCTGCACGTACGTTAAGTCCTTGGTTGATTTCTCTTTCATTTTGAAACCAAGGTGTATATTGCAGTTCACAGTTATTTGGTACAGCCTTTGCCTAGCATTCTTGAGTAGTCATTTCGATCTTTTCTGACTCTTTAAATTTGAAAAGTTCATCAAGCGCTTGTCCTTTCACGCTTGTTTCCAATCTGAAAGCGATAGAGTCACCTTTTGCCTGTTTCTCGACTCTTAAAATATGAAATGGTAGAGTTTTGTTTCAATGTTTTAAAAATTAACTGCCCACGAAATATTCCTGGTTAAAGTTAGTTTCCTTAGGGTGTTGTTCTGAAGATCGTTTATGATGGCAAGTTTTCCGGATTTCACCAACCAAGGAATCCCCTCCGATGGGAATCCTCGTCATTTTCCTCCTTTTGGAAATGTTGGCGCTCCTTATATGGCAACGTTGTCCCTTCCTGGGTTAACTGTTGGGTTGCCTGTTTGGTTGTTTTCAACCTCTGTGGTCCCAAATGTCTCGGCTACTGTTCAATCAGTTCCTCCGCCTGAACAACATCATGTTGATTCTAAGGTGGACCTCTCCCCTTCCTCGCCTGTTTCTGCGTCTTCCTCTTCTACTTCGCCTGGTGAAAGTATGGTTCGATTAACCAGGTGGCTAAGAAGAAGAAGAAGAAGACAAAGAAGAAGAAGTCTGATAAGAGAGAGGCTAAAAGTACAGCTACTGCCTCCGGAACATCTCCTCTTGATAAACCTTCCAACCCTCCTCGGAAATTCAAGTTCCCTTGCATGTTGTGCACGGGAGACCATCTTCTTCGAGACTGCCCTGGTATTCCCAAGGTGCTCGAAGTCTGGTCCAATGGTCGCCCACCGTTGCCTTTGACTTCCGGGGGTGTCATTGGGGGCATGTCTTCAGCTGGTGCTGGTAAGGCTCCTAAGAAGTAGGGTAAGATACAAATCCTTGTAAGTTGTGTGAAGGGCACCATGCCATTCACCTTTGTCTGTATATGGATGAAGCCAAGAGAGTCTTGGACAACTCAACCGTTTCTACACCATGCCTCCCAACTGGTTATAAACGGATTTCTTTGAGTCCTCCACCAACTAATCCTACGATTGGTCAAGAGTCATCCTTGGTCGATCTCGCTCCCCCGGAAATTCAAATTCAGGAATCCATTCCCGACCAACCGTTGGTCGTGGGATCGGTTGAACTGGCCCCGTCTGCGGTGCACCGGGTCTTTTCCGTTGAGAGTGGACCTCACACCCCTCAGGTTCTTCTTGTTTCTTCAGATTCCTCGGACTTGGAGAAATATTATCCTGTCCCTATACCTCAAGAAGCTACTCCTTTGCCTCCCGTGATGGAGGTCCCGGAGGACTCCCCTCCCACCTTCGAGATGGAGGTCGTGGAGGATGCTCCTTCTTTGATCGTAACACCAGGGGAAGACCATATCGGTTCGATGGTAGCCCCTCCAGGTAGTTTGGTCGCTTCCTTCGATTGGAGTCGATTCGCAGGATACCGCCTTCCATCTTATGTGCCTTTCGAGATCACAGTACAGGATTTTGGTCTGGTCGTACCCAACACCATTATAGACAAAGGCGCATCTGTTAGGTTTCTATCCTCGACTACTTGGCAAGCTTTTGGTTCGCCACCGCTTGCGCCTGTTACGCAGAATCTATTGGCATTTAACAGAAGAACGAGTCAACCGTTAGAGATCCTTCCAAGGTTACCTGTTACTTTGGGAGGTAAAACCGTCCATATGGACATGATGGTTGTTCCAGGCCCCTTGGATTTCAATCTGCTTTTGGGGCACAATTACAACTATGCCATGGGAGCACTTGTCTGCTCCCTTTTTCGTGTGGTCTGTTTTCCACATGAAGGACAGATCATAACCATTGATCAGCGTTCGTTCTTTGGTCTTGATGTGGCAACTGGCCCACCATCATCCCTTCCTGGTTTTTATCCACCCGTTGCATCTGCCCCACCGCAGGTCAACTATGTGGCTACCTACCTTGTGCCCGCACTCAGTGAAGACGCCGTCATGCATAGTGTACTGGGGGCATTCGGTCCTGACTACCAGGACGTTTTCCTTCCACTAGGAGTGGAACTCTTGGAAGCATTACCTTCTTGTTCATTTTTATGTAAGTCGGTTAGAGCACGGTTTGTCCCCTGTGTCAAGCTCTTTAAAAAATGAAACCAAGTTCTCAGAGCAGAGTTCCTCGTCTTGTGTCAAGCTCCTTAAAAAATGAAACAAGGGTGTTCGGAGCACAGTTCGTTTTCTTGTGTCAAGCTCCTTAAAAAATGAAACAAGGTTGTCGGAGCAGAGTTCCTTGTCTTGTGCCAAGCTCCTTAAACCATGAAACAAGGTGTTCTGAGGATAGTTCTTTTAATGTGTCAACCTCGTTAAAACAATGAAACACATTGTTGTTCAATTTGAGTCTTTTCTCAGATCTCGTAAAATCCCAGTCGAGTCTTTATTAGGTCTTGTAATTTGAACCTTCACTCCATCTGCCTTTCATATGGACTGAAGCTTGGGGGGCATGTACCTTGAATTGAGTCACCATGCTGGGGGCATGCTTACTTTTTCAAGCATAGTTTGTTTCCGTTTCAAGCTTGTGTAAAAATGAAACAAGTTTCAAGCATAGTTTATCTTTGTTTCAACCTTGTGTAAAAATGAAACCAACTTCAAGCAGAGTTTCCTGATTTCAAGCTTGTGTAAAAATGAAACCTTTCCCATTTTACCACTTGTGATTGCCTTTTTATCAGCCTGTTTTGCTAGAAGAGCCTTGGTTTTCTCATTCCATCGTCACTATCTGCTTGGCCGATCATATGCCTTCACTTGGTTGTTTTACCCATTCCTGAGGAACCGCTGCGATGAGTGGTCTTGATAGCCAGCCTCTTAACCTTTACTTGTTTTGAGCAGTTCCATCATTACCAGAACCAGTAGCTACCCTTTATTCCATTCGTTCCTTCAGGAGGAGTCACCTTTCATCTCTTTTCTGACTCTCTAAACATGAAAAGATTGCCGAGGCCCTTGTCATTTCGATCTCGTTAAAGTGGACACGAATCGACATCTACCCAGTATACGTTTACCCCTTTTTCGGGCTGGGATGGATTATTTACGAAAAAGGAATACCCTAGCCTATCGCGACTAGGAGGTTTTTTCGGATATTGTTTTCTACCTTTTCGGATACGAAGAAGACTATTTGCGAAAAGGGACTGTGAAGTTACTTTTCATACTATCTTTTCAAACTCTCTAAAACATGAAAAGATGCGGGGTTCTTCCTTTGTGATTTCGTTAAACCTTGATGACATCGATTCGGGTAGAATGACGTTCTCCCGAGTTCCTCCTTCCTAGGGCTCGTTAAATGTACTAGGATGGATTCGCCCAAAGGGCGGACTTACATTACAAGCATATGCTATCCCCTTCAAGCTTGTTATCAAAAATAATTGGGGTACTCGCCAGAAATGGTGGGGGAAAAATGGAACCGTAATCATTGTCATGTCGACAGTATGTCGCTCTTGAGCATGGCACTTGTCTGCATTCGTGTCGGGTTGGGGACATCTCATCTCATTTTTCACTTGCTTTCGTGGGTTTGGGTAATCCTTTTTTACCTCTCCTCTGCTCATTGCCTTGTCACCATGACCTCTGATCCGTTGATGGCAAATACTGCCAAAACCACTATTAGTGCCGTTACATGTTCAAGAGAAGTTGGCCTCTGCGAATATCTACCTTTCCTCTGATTCTCATACGATCCTGATTCACAAAAAAACATCACGTTCCTCTGTCTTGTGTCGATGATGTGGGAAACATTATCGCCCACCTTCGATCGAGGTCACTTCCTGTCGACTTCAGCTCATTATCCAAGAAGTTGATCTAGAGACTCCTTTATGGTACCTTGGAGCCTACATGCCTTAATGGCAGGTTCTTCGCATTCGACGTGGGGTTTTCATCATTGGCCTCTGATCGAGTGATTCTACAGGTGTTCGACACTAACTCATTAATTCACATGCCATAGATTGTACCTATAGTACCTTGAGGGCCATTGTCATTATTGGTGGTTCCTCTTGCATCTGTTAACAGCTCTCATCATTGGCTGGTAATCAGACAATGTTCTTGCATGTTTGACTTCAACTCACATATTCGCATGCTTGAACTTGTACTTTATTTGGGTCGAGATAGAGCGCAAGACTCTGGATTATGTCTGTTGTAATCCAGGCTGCGATTGTGGATTATTATCATGACTCTATTTCGGATGGCTGCGACCATACCTGAGTCTATTTATTTTGATCCTTGCTGGATGGCTGCACCCATACCTTGGATCCGGATTATAGTGTACTATGTTTTGGATGGCTGCGCCCATACTGCATATACATCATGTACTTGAGATATCAATTGTATTTTTCTACACAGGTTTTCCGATGGCAGGGCTTCAGTTGAACATGATCTCGTAAAGCATTTCACCCCTCTCCCTCTCTCGGGCCTCATACTTTAGGGGGCATCTGTTACACAGTAATTTGTCACTGTCCCTACTATTCCCCGTCCCGCAGAATGGAGGACCCATTATGTGACCTGTGAGCAATGTCATGCCTTGAAACCATCATCATTTCATTCCTCTAAGCATGAGCTTCAATTGCCCTAAAGACATCTCCTTGCAAAAAACCATGAAAACATCTCCTTTTGCATTGGCGCGGGCAGACAGTTCATCACTCGCGCCAATGGGGAAAATCTTGCAAAGAGGCCGCACCAACTAGCGCTCTGTCCCAGAGCAGCAGTCGCGCCAACCAATTTAAGGAGTGTTTTTTAAATAAAGATGGCGGAAGTTGTTTTTCAACAAACTCATAAACCATTGCTTATCTTAAGTTGGGAGGTTTGGCTACCGGAGTTCTATGGAAGGGAGGTGGTTTGCCACCTTTCATGGAACCTTCCTTGATGATAGGGCCAATCCCACAATAATAGAGATCCCAACTCCCTCCTTCCCCATCTATAAAAGCTTGCCTGTTGCCATTGCAAGCTAGTCTTGAAGTGCCTAAGCTTTGAATCTCCAAATTCCCAAGAGCCTTCGTGCTGTAAGAGCCCTTTTTCTTCCCGTAAGGCCAACTCAATTAAGGAGACTATCGTCGAGAGACTCTAGAGAGGCTTGCCCTTTCCCTGGTGAGATTTTCGAGACGTGAACGACTGGGGACCCTTCCGAAGGAGACCACGGCGTCAGAACGTTGGTTGTACTCTCTTTCGATTGCTTATTAATGAATGACTACCGGTTATGGTTCCACTCTGTTTTTCACTTATGTTAATAATGAGTTATATCCTTTCTGACTGATATATAGTTGCACATTCTGGATTCTATGCTTGTATTCGTGTTGTTTCTTGCATGTGCAGGTGTCCATTCACGGAGATCGTGGGGATCGTGATCTGCCGAGGTTGAGGAACGGGAACGCTGTCTCTTCTACAAATCATAGCACTGGACTCCAGGTAGGCCTCCATTGTTGGCTTATTTATTCACAATTAGGAACTTGCGCTGTAGCATTTGAGGATTGTTGCTAGACCCCTGCTGGGATAGTAGGGATCGCCTTTGTCTGCAGAGGGGATTTACCTCCTCAACAGATGGAATTGCAAAATTTTTTTGGGTCCCCATAGGATTCAAATGGTGGACCTCATTCCGGCTAGTGTGCCCCTGTGCCAATGCACCACACAACATTGTTAACCATAATGGTCTTTGGCTTTTATATGAAGTTGGTTAGTTTCACATTTAGGGGTCTGGAGGGGCCAACTCCTTCCCCACAGGACCTTCGCCACAAGCCCAAGTGCTAAAGAAAATGACCCATGGTTACATTTCACCGAACCTTGCATTAACTGCCACATTAAGTGTGGTCACATGACCCATGTTAACAGTCTGCTGACAATTACATTAATCGACCACGAAGACCACAGGATAAGGGGCCATGTCACCACCATGATGGTTACATTTATTGTTAACTTTCTGGCTGGTGAATAAAATGGGGCACCCTCGAATTTTGGCATGATTTCCTTTTTAACTTCATATAAGTGCAGTTCTCCACATTTAGTGGAGGATTTTTAGGTGAAACTGGGAAAATCAGTTTAGGCTCTAGCTTGAGCTAGATTCACCCATTCAGAGAGTGTGAATAGTAAATTTCGACTATCTCAGACATCCTAGACTCATTGGTGAGGGTTTCAGAGCCATCAAAGGAATTTTAAATGGGATTTTGCTTTAGATAAGTTCTATGGGCCACCATTGGCCAGCAGCAGAAAGAGGATTAGCCAAGGTAGCTAAAGGCTTTACTCAGTAACCCAATAGTAAATTTTGGATGTTTCGAACATTATGGAACTAATGGTGTGGTTTTCAGAGCCTTTAGAGGACTTCTGAAGGTTGATATGTTTCATAGAAGTTCCAGGATCCACCAGGGCCATTCAGTGCCAGTGAGAGAATGAGGCTTATCCAGAGCAGCTAGTATACATTATCAACAAACCGATAGTCATTTATGACTGTTTTGATACTCATAAATCCATTGATGGAGTTTTAAAAAGCTTTTTATGACTTTTGAAAGTCGATTTGCTTAAACCCTAGAGCCAAGGGTTCCACCAAGTGTTGGAGGTGAATAAGAGTAGCCGAAGGCCAATCCCTTCAAGTGAATAGTCTATTATGACAATTTTTTACATTTTGAATCCAATTAAATGATTTTTAGATCATTGAAGACTTTTTAAGGTAGAAGCGCCATAAGGAAGTTTTGGGCAGCCTAGGGCCATTAGTGGATGGAGACCTAGATTGGAGAGCCAAAGCTCATTTTGAGAAAAATAATAGCCTATTTTGGGTGTATGATATATGTTATAGATATTAGAATCAGTTTTAGGGACAAAAAATGGATTCTGAGGGAGTTAGTTCCATAGAGAAGGTCAAGGAAGCTCAGGAGCAACGATAGAAGGATTCAAGTCTAAGGTAATCTAGGTTCATATTCAAAGAGATTTCAGCCATTTGAGGGATATAAATGGTATTATAAGGCCATTAGTTAAGTTCAAATAACCATTGGAGTTGATTTTGTAACTTATAAACTAAATTTTCCATCCTAATCCCAAAGAGCCGAGTTAGTTGACAAAGGCTCAAGAAGATGTAGCCCACAATATTCGAGTCAAATCCCTTATTAAAATTTTTGTTATGTGTAGATGTTTATTTTCTAAATTATATGTTTTTTTCACATGCTCAGTATCAACAAAAAAAATGGTCTTAAATGACTTGAACAGTAAAAAAAATTACACTTGTTTCAAGTATTAATTTCCGTACAAGTCAAGAATAAGCTAGATCTTAACTATTTGGGAGGCTCTTGAAAAGCATAAAAAGTTATCCAACCCATTTTCAGATTAGGTTGGTATTGGAGCATATTTTATTGCTTGATAGACAACAATTTTTTCTTGTTTTTCTTGAACGGTGTTTAACAATGCAAAGAATTTGACTGTTTGCAAACTGACTATTGCTTACAACTTTGATTTTGGTAGAGGTGAAGGGAAAGATTTTGATATATAAGTCTGGAAGAGGACAAGAAGGAATAAGGCTGAAAGCATATTCCTTACCCATAGGACCTCAAGGAAACTCTTGAAGCACAAGAGGTTTTGTTTACAAAAGGCTTCTCAAAGAAGAGCTTGACACTAAAGCCATTTTGTTCAGAAGCTTTTGCAATTGTTTTTGAAATATTTGTGATTTTTTGTTAACGTTATTTTTTTCATTTAAACAATGATGACAACTTCTTCAAGTGATATTTCAAAATGCTCCTCCTTCACAAGATTCTTCGATGAAGACATGAAGTGAGAATTCTATATCCTAAAGGATAGGGTGAAAATTTTGTTTGAAGATAGAAAGGAAAGCACTAGACTTTGTGAGAAATTGGTTGCTATGAAGCAAGAGAAGGAAGAAATTCTTCTAAGAATGCATGAGATGGGGATGCATATCCATCAAGCCCAAGAGGCCTTAACCAAGAACATGCTTGAAGAAGAGGTAAAGCACTCTAATTTGTCTTCAATTTCATCTTGAAATAGATGTGTTGGCTCATTTGAAAATAACACTAGAGGTATAGGGTCCAAGTTGATGTTTAAAATGGGCTATGAAGCAAGGGTTTCAGTAAACATGCACAAGGAATGATTGATCCCATTTTGGTTGAGGGGAGGCCTAAGAAGTTTGTTCTTGGTTATGTTCAATCCTATGGTGAAAACTCTACAGCCATGAAGGAATTTGAGGAAACTTCAAAAAGAAATTTTGTTCCAAGTTCTAAACCACAAACACGTCAAGTTTTTTTTAAAGTTGTTTGCCATTGTTTGAAGCCTATGTTGCAGCAAGATGTTTGTATACATGTAGCTTATGGCGAGCATGAGAGTTCGAACAACTATCAAGACATGAACACTGATGTTAGTCTTCAAGAGAAATATGGAACCTCTACAATTTCATTACCTCAAGAAGGTAAAAAAGATGGGCATGCAAAGCAACATTTGAGGTACAATTATTCCCATAGTGAGGTTGATTATGTTTCTGATAAGCATGGAAATTATGCATGCTTGAATGGAAGAAAGAGTTTCTGTGCATATTGTGGTCTCTGTAACCATGAAGTTTCAAAATGCTCGAAGAGGATGAAGTCATATAGGAAAGAGTTGAAGAAAAGGAAACTTGCAAAGAAGGTGAAAAATATTTGCACACATTGCGAGAGAAAAGGACATTTTGTTTCCCAATGTTGGACATTGCATCCAACTAATCATCTCAAGAATATGAAGCAAGAGGATATAAAGACTGGTGAAAGTGGAACCAAAGATTCCATCATTGATGTGAGTACACATGTTTCACATGAAGAAGATTTTGAGCAGCAAAATTATCCATGGAAGTGGCTTGGTAAGAAGTGGTTTGACTTCTTGACACAATAAGATAGAAATTCATTTGTACATATGCAAATTTCAGTTATGTATGCATGTTTTATGTTGGAAACTTATGTTTTTTTGAGCCACTTTGGATCGATGATAAAGGACATGATGTTCAGTTAGCTTCTATCAATTTCGTGCAAGAAATTTCTAAGTGAGTTCAATGAAGATAATTCTTGGCAGGTGGACAAGAGCATCTAAGAAGGGCAATTTCTGACTACCTTCGAGTTGTGGTTTGAAGGCACTAAGCCAAGTAAGGAAAGTGTAGGGAGGCTGAAAATTGAGGTTGTTGCACTCTCATCTACTGAACAGTTCAAGTAATTAGTCTTTTGGGGTCCAAAACATTCCCAATGGGGAGGTGTGATTAGATTTGGATCAAGGACCTAAGTGATAGCTCAAACTTCAAAGTGTTTGAAAGGGTTTAGAAATTGAGTGACTGGATAGATATTGTCTTCCTGATTTTGATGCCCTAAATGGTTTGAAAAATTGACATCGTATGAAGAAGTTATCGTGATTTGAAAAGTCCATTAAACTGCAATTTTTGAATTTTGACCAAGTTTGACTGGGTTTTGGAAATAAAAAAAAAAGAATATTCCTTGAATATTCCTTGGAATATTTTAGATAACATTCCTTTTGGACCAATTGTATGATGACAAGTGTCAAGACTATATTGGTCAATGGATTGCACCTTGAGGTTTGAGCCAATCACAGGCCGCCACATGGCAGGCCCAGAGGTTGCCACATGGCCTAGCATGGCATTGAAAAATTTGGTTGGGTCCCCATAGGATTGGAATGATGGACCTCATTTCAGCTAGCCTACCTGCGTTCCAACGTGCCACACAATAGTCTTCACCATAATGGTCTTCTAGTTTTATTTGAAGTTGGTTAGTTTCACATTTGGGGGTCCGGAGGGGCCAGCCCCTCCCCTATAGGACCTTCACCCCAAGCCCAAGGGCTAAAGCACATGACCCATGGTTATAGTCTACCGACTATTGTGTTAACTACCCACGTTAAGTGTGGTCACATGACCCACAGTTACAGTCTACCTACTATTACGCTAATCACCCACGAAGACCGCAAGGTAAGGGGCCATGTGACCACCCCCGTAGTTACATTTATTGCCAACTATATGGTTGGTGGATAAAATTGTGCACCCTCAATTTTTGGCATGACTTCTATTTTAAATGCAGATAAGTGTAGTTCTCAACATTTAGTGGAGGATTTTTAGGTGAAACTGGGAAAAATTAGTTTAGGCTCTATCTTGAGCTAGATTCGTCCATTATGAGATTGTGAATAGTAAATTTTGAATATCTCAGACATTCCAAACTCACTGGTGAGGGTTGCAATTCCAACAGAGGACTTTTGAGAATTTTCTTACTTCCGACAACTTCTAGCGGCCACAAGGGTCACCATGGGTCAACAACAGAAAGAGGCATAGCCACGGTATCTAGAGGCCTTACTCACTAATCAAATAGCCAATTTTGGATATTTTAGACATTATGGAACTAATGGTGTGGTTATAAGATCATATAGGAACTTTGAAGGCCGAGATTATTTAGAGAAGTTCCAGGGGCCACTAGGCCCATCTAGTGCCAGCATGCGAATGAGGCCTATCCAGAGCAACCAGTATCCATTATTAGCAAAACAATAGTCATTTCTAATATTTTTTATACTTATGAATCCATTTATGGAGTTTTAAAAATATTTTGAGGACTTCTGAAATTCGAGATGCTTGAGACAATGTTTTAGTGACCCTAGAGCCAGGTGGTGTCACCGGGTCTTGGAGGTGAAACCCGAGCAGCCAAAGGCCAATACCTGCAAGTGAATAGTTTATTATGATTATTTTAGAAATATTGAATCCAATTAAATGATTTTCAGACCCATTTGAAGACTTCTGAATGTTGAAGAGCCACAGGGAAGTTTTGGGCAGCCCAGGGCCATGAGTGGATGGAGGACTAGATTTGTAAGCCAGAGCTCATTTTGAAAAAATGAATGGCCTATTTTCGGTGCCTGATATATGATGGAGACAATAGAAAAATTTTCAGGGACAGAAAATTTATTCTGAGGGAGTTAGATCCATAGAGAAGCTCAGGGAAGCTCAAGAGCACCGATAGAAGGAGTCAAGTCTAAGGGACATCCGACGTTTTTAGAGATATTTCAGCCATTTTGGGGATATAAATGGTATTCTAAACCCATTGGCTCAGTTAAAATAACCATTAGAGTTGATTTTATAACTTGTAAAATAAATTTTCCATCCTATTCCCGAAGAGCCAAGTCAGTTGACAAAGGCTCAAGGAGATGTAGCTCACGATATTCAGGTGAACTGCTTTATTAATTTTTCTATTATGTGTTGATATTTATTTTCTGCACTATATGGTTATTTCACATTCTTAATATCAACAAAAATAAATGGTATTAAGGAACTTAAAGTCTAAAAAAAATTATACATGTTTCAAGTATTCATTTCCACACAAGTCAAGAGTAAGCTAGATCTTAATTGTTTAACTGAGTGGGAGGTTCTTGAAAATAATAATGAGTTATCCCCATTTTCAGATCAAATAGTCACAGAGATTAGGAATTTCAATATAGTAATTTACTTTGCATCATTTGTTTCTTTAGAACTAATATATCTAATATGTTATGAATAGAGATATAATTTCTTCTGTGCCTCCACAAACTCTTTAATATTGATTCAGAATTTGTTTCTGCTAGTTAAATCCCTCAATTTATTATTCATATATCTTATTCTGAAATACCATTCTCATATATGCTCAAATTTTTTATTCTGCTAATAATATTAATTATTAACCAAATTTCCATCTTTGGTATATTCAAATTAAGGAATATAATATTCCTCAAGAACCAAAGTTTACATGTATACTTATATTCTTATTTTTCCAATAAGTAACTCAATTATTTGTACTTCTTTATTACAATATTATCCTCACTAGTTTCCATTGTTGTTTTTTTAGGTGATTAAACTAGTTTTTTTTGTTTAAATGTAGTTGGTTGTGATCCACAATTAGCCCATCTGATCATGCCTTTTCCTTTTCGTCGGGTTGGTGACCAGCACAAAAGAAATTCCTACATAATTAATTCTATATTTATTATAATGAATTCTATATTTATTTTTATGAATTGTATATCGTGTTTTGAACAATTCACGTATTTATATTGATGAAGTTCAACCCATCATATACAATACAATTTGTATATCTATTTTAAGATAATGGATCTTAACCCATTTTCAATGAGCTTGGATGATTTATATCAATTTTCATTTATTTTATAAACTAAATTCTCATTATTGGATATATCTGCATCATAATATATTAGCAAGGCTATAATTAGAGAATTATCTATCTATTCACTATAGAATTATGGTTTTATAGAATTTCTTAATAGTAGTTTGTTGAACTACAACTGTTGAAATTTCATGTTTATTTGTGATATATTTTTGATACTCTTTAATAATAAATTTTGGTTTATTACACACTAGTTTTTTAGATTTAGGATATTTAGAAATATCCACTCTACCCATCCCAATTATTTTAATTACCAGAAAGTAATCTGTATCCAATTATTTCAATCGAAAGTTAAACTGGTATTTTTAATTTAAATTGTACCACATGCATACACTCTCTTATATCAAGTAAATTATTAAAATTAATTATTGCTAGTAAGTAATTTGAGACACAATTGTTATTTGGTTCAAATTAATTTTTGTGTGTTGTATTTCATTTCTAGAATAAGGATTGGTCAACAGATTTAAACCTTCCTGGTGGTTTTAGAGACTCTACTAGTTAGTCCAACTATAATAATTACTTGTGTAATTATACAGAGATGACTACAATCTTTATAGTTAATCTCTATTAAATACATAATGCCTTTACTACTGAACTTTAAATTTTTTACCTCACACAGAAATTATAATTCTTAATCTAATAGAATCCACTACATTTGTATCTCGTTAATTTGTCTATTTATTTTTTAGATTTTGACAAAGAATATATATAGTAGTATGAATTTCAATTCACATAATATGCCTACCCTGGATCAAGGGATATTTAAAGTGAATCATTCAATTTAATGCATAAAATATGACCATATCCAAATATTCCAGATTATAATCTAGGAGAAATAAAATACCTAAGATAAATTTTAATAAATTGTGCATACCAAAATGCTACAGACTATTCTCCACCCAACCGTGATCTTTCTCTCCATAGCTCCCCATAAGGAGAGACCCGTTCCTTCAAGGTGTAGACAACCTCTTCTGTACCGAGGAATTATTTTCATAAAATAGACAACCCTTGCCTACCTACGAAGAAATTATTTAAGCTTCCTTTCCCTCAGCATGTTTCCATAACTGTGTCCAGTTAAATGAGGATGTTTTTTCCTTTTTTACTATGTTTTCCTTTATTTTTTCCCCACAAAAGTACTTTAAAATTAGGTTTTCCATCTTTCGCGTTATATTTCACCTCTTCTTAGTAACTTTTCACTTTATTGAGTTATATTTGTAGATTCTTATCTCCAATCTAATATTTTAAATTTAATTTATTTTCTCCAAGTATTTTTAGAGAATCTTGGAAAGTCTTTGGATTGTTATCCATCCTCATGGACAAGGAACCCTGGTGTCCATTTATTCTAGTCTTTGTACAATAATTAATTTTCTAATTTATTTAATTTAGCATTAATTGATGTCCACATATAGCTTTCCTATAGGTCCATTTAACCTTTTGGATCATTAACTGCCTAAAATAAAATCACAAAAATAGCAATGTTACATATCCCCCTTCTAAAACAGAACATCATCCTCGGTTTTGAAAATTATTTGTTGATTTCTCAACCGGGGATGGATGTTTTTTTTTTTTTTTTCATATCATCCTAATGCTCCTAGTAGTTTCCTCAGAGATATAAGAAGTATAAAAAGTATTTCTCGAAGAAATTTCATTCATGTTTCCACCTATTCATGGATCACATCAATTACATGAGTAACGTCACCTATATAAATTTATAATAACCAGTCAGTATAATAATTTTAACCTTAATAGGTCTTAGTAGAGCCACTATGTAGCAAGACTTCTACTAGTTCATAGTAGTATAGTGCTAACTTAGCACATCTGCTAGCATATAATGTAATTTTACGAGATTAAATCCTCAAGTACACACGGTCGCCCATTGGAAATTATTTGTGAATTCTCTTCCCTTCTACACAACCTCTCTAATGGACTCTAGCTAAACCAAGTGTATCTTTTCCTATCATACAAAGTTTTTAAAAAAATACATCTTAATTCGAAGGCTAATAATTTTTATTAGAAACAATTTTGTCATATGTAGGAAATCTTCCTCCATTTTTTTATTAATTCCACCTGTTCATTACATACATGCACATCATGTATTCTAAATTTTTATTGATTCTTTCAATATGTCTAGCTAATGACGAGGATAAGCAGTACTAAAGTTCAACTTGGTACTCGTTTTCCTGTAAAAAGAGTTTCGCAAAAACCAAATTGATATTAACCTTGTCAACTTTGTCAGCCATAATCAATTTTTGAATCCCATAATATTTCACAACTTCTTTCTTTGACACATTGACTAATTTGAGCTATGACAAAAGTAGCTTGTAAAAATCTACTACTTTTGTTAATGCCTTGTTCTAGGAAATTTGATGATGAAATTTATTGAAACAATTTCCTACTTCCATTCTATAATACTAAGGGAATCCAATAGTTATGTTGGATGCTTATGTTCCACTCCTATTTAATGGAATTTTGGCCAAAAAATATGCTACATAATTTCCCATACTAGGCCCAAAACATATTCTTCTTTAATCCTGAATTGAGGTTTCATAAGTATGTCCTGAATAAGGACGCTTATGATATTCATCTAAAATTTTCTTTTTAATGAGATCACATTTGGAATATACAATTGGTTTTTTTCTTTTAATAGTTAGTCCCTTCTGATTTTGAGTATATCATAACATTTTAGTGTTCTGCAACTTCTCTTGTAGTTATTCATAGTTGGGTTCTTGACTCACTACTTCTTGTATCGACCCTTCTATGAAAATTTTCACACTACTTCCAACAATATTCAATATTTGATGAGAATTCTAACTCAAATTATCTGCAATATATTCTATTCTCCTTTAATATGTTTGATTTCTGTGTCAAACTAAATAAGGAAAGATTATCATGTAGCTTATCTCACCTTTAACTAAGTGAAAAAGAAATTCAAACTATTATGATCTGTCATCATTATAATCTTCTTTCCTAATAGCTATTGTCTCTATATTTGTAAACTAGTAGCTACTGTCTCTAAATCTGTCTCTACATTTATTTATTTATATTGTTCAAGATTATGTTGACAATTAGCTCTCCATTTAGAATTTTCTTCCCTTTTCTGTAAATAAATAATAGGATATGCTCAGGTTAAATATCCTTCTACAACTCTCTGGTAGTTTCCAACGATACTGAGGAATGATGTTATGGCTGGGATATCAGTAGGCATAGGCCAATCCCTAATAGCTTGTGTTTTCTCTTGGTCTACTACAACTCCATCTTCTGAAATTACATAGCCCAATTACTGAATTTTTTTGTCTTTGACAATTTTTTACTTGTTTAGTTTGGAATATAGTTATGTTCTCTAAATATTTGTAAGACAATTCTAATATATTCTTTATATTGTGCTTTATATTCTAGAAACAAAAACAATTTTGTCTATATATTTGTATAACACACTATTCCTTTGACACGTGAAGGTAGCAGGTGTATTTTTCAATCCAAAAGGTAGAACTACACTTTCATAGTGTATTTATCCAGTCCTGAATGCTGATTTATTGATGTCCTCAGGTTTTATTCTTATTTTATGATATCTTGCTCTTAAATTAATCTTTGAAAGATTGTAACTCCTCTCACTTGATAAAATAAGTCATCTTTTATAGCATATCTGATTTTTTTGTAACTAAAGTTTTCAAAGTTTAGTATTTCACGGCTACTCATTCTATAGGGTACCCAGGAATCAGTAGTATTTTAATGAAACAATCAATGTCTTATTTAAAAATTTATTGAGGGATTTCTTCTGAAATCTTCCCCTTCGGCTCTCTTCTCACCTATAATGTTTCCACATTTTTTCGTTTTCTATTTGTTGTCCCAATTCTTCCACTTGTACATCATTCGTTTTTTTGCCTTTTCTTGTTGTTCTTTAAAAATTTAATGTAATAATCCATATGTCATACATTTTTTTTTGGTTCTCTTTTGCCTATTACAATTTTTCTTACTTCCATAGTGCAATGTATTGTTTTGGTCTAAGAAATTTTTTATTGCTTTCTAGTTTTCTAACCTTTTTTTTTCCTACTAACAGGTTATAACATTCTAATGGTTTAATTAGAATTTTGTTTCGTATTCCTCTAACTTTACAACATTTTGAGAAAATTTTGCATGTCTTTTTTCCTATGGCTAGCTGTAGTAACCATGGTTGCTGCATTTTTTTTTACACTTTTCTACTATATGTGAACTCACTTAACTACATTTTTCTTATAGATCTATTAATCAGAAACAGTTTATTCAGAATTCATACCTTAACTTTTATTATGGTCGATTGATACTCAACTTGTCAATTTACGAAGGCAATGTTGATTCCATTTACTATCTCTCGAACCACTTTGAATGTTATGAATTGTATTGTGTGGACAATCCTATGAGATTCCCCAACACCTTATCACTTTAATGGGTCTTTCTTTTCCTTCTTTATCATCATTACCTCTCTTATTCAATTATATAAACTTGCATTTTCATTGAGAGTCTTCTCAATTAGTGGTTTTTCCATCCCACACATGTATCATTTTGGTTTCTTCATACCAAAGTTGACTTTCCCCTGTAGTTGGTAGATTTCTAAGTTTTATTTTTCACATTATTTTCATTTAATATACCCAAAGGTGTTTTACTAAGTTCAGGAGCCAGGATTCCTCATCCTTATCCCTTTTTTTTATGTCTTTCTAGTTTCCCACCTTCAGACCCTTCTGAGTTGATTTCATCCTATTTTATTGTTATTTTATGGTTCTAAATTTTTGTACTATATTCTCGGTTTAATTACTCATTACGAACTAATGCCAATTTTTCATGGTTATCCTTTAGAAAAACCACTTCATATTTCATATTCTTAACATGTTCATTCACTAAAAAAATTTCTTATTTGGATCTGGTGGTATTTCTCCACCCATTGGATCTCGTGGTGTCCCTCCACCCCCTAGTTTTGCATACGATTTTACTTCATTACTCCTTGTAAATGATGTGAGTGCTTCACACTAAATCATCAGCATTACACAAAATTAGTATTTATATTTCGAATAAAATAAAATAAAATAAAAATAAATAAATAAAAATTAAAAAAATTAAAAATCTTATTTTCACAGAAGAATATTTTTCTGTGTTGGGACACATATGCCCTGAGATTCAACATGAGCTCTGATACCATCTGTAACAATTACATATTTGATTCTTGACATTTTTGTATTTTATTATCATCACAAAATTACCATTCTACAAATTTCCTTTATAGGAATTTGTTTCTTTGCATAAGTATTCTGAATTTCTTATGTATACTTATATCAATTATCACCTCAGAATTTTTTACCACTCTATCAGTTATGCATGGCCTTCATTTCATTTTGTATAAAAATTAATAAAATTGTGTCCCTCTTTATTTCATGTTGTCCTAGAATAAATATATAGTTATATTAACTATATAAATATATCTACCTTTTTCATATCCTAATTATTTTAAAATTCACTCTTAGGATTTTAAGCACTCACCATGGGTAATAACACATTAATATAACCATTATTAATGTATACCTATTTATATATGAAATCTTAATTTACCATGATCTATTATTCGGTTCTAATTATATACCCCATTCATAACCCCATAAGATATGTATATGTTTAAGGGTGAGAAACGTAAGTTTCCTTCCCAGTTTTTATAACTCCACATTATAATTATTAACACATTCAAACTTATTAGTATGCTATTCCATACGTTTACATGTTTATTTCTTTAATAACATACAAAAGATCTTTATTAACCATGTCATAAGTCTTATCATAATTGATTCACTTTTCATAACTATATACAAAGCGTATATCTTATAAGATAGATTTGGAGTATATAATTTTCTTACCACTTTGAGGACTATGAAAAATATGCCCCTTATGAAGCCATTTCTTTTCTTCGTAGAAATTGTGGCATTCATGTATAATGACATGTATACTTCATTTTTCATTCATATCTCCATTTATGTTACGTTTTATGACCAGCACCTACAATCTATAAATTTTAACTTTACAATTTTCCCAACGCAATAGAATTAACTTCTTTAACGTTTATGGATAAATGTGAGCTGTATTGTTTTAATGTTGTGATTGTACATTGATATTTTCGTATATTTTTACCATGGTTTCGTCTTTTCTACTATGGTTTTACAACTTTCTACTATGCTATGGGATTTATGATTACATGGCTTGCCGTCCTCTTGTTAGATAAAATTATTACGATTGAAACCCTACAATTTTACCTATTTTATTTTTTATTTAAAATTTATTTCCCTATGGATATGTGCTTTCATTTAATTCATTGGGGTTTCAATGTATTATTTTCACCAAAAGGCCTCGTAACTATTCAAATGCTCATTCTGGAACTCTACGAATGCTAGAACACTTTTCGTTCCTTCTCTACATTACTGGAGAATTTCATCATTCTATTCCAGCGTCATGAGGTATTGTTTTCAATTTGAATAGTTTCATTTTAGTTTTAAATTCTAAGTTTCTTATATTTTTCATAATGTTTAACTATTTCGGTTTTGAATTTTGCAGAACTCCTCATGTCGAAAGACCGAGATTCCAATTCTTATTCAGTTTCCTATTTTTCACCATGCACAGTAAGCAATTGGTTCTTGCCCATAACCTCATTTTTATAATTTGGTAAACTACCTCAGCGTTCCCTCTCTACCTACCTATAATCCCAAAGTTGGTTTAATGTATTTCCTAAACCCAAAATCCATAGAGGTTTCTATTTATGAAGGCTATGAATATATTTAAAATCTGCGACAAATTCGCTTTTGCAATGAATAATTTTCCTTACATCTTTGTGTCAAATTAAGTTTAACACTCTCGTATTTGTAATCATACTATTTATCATACTTTGACCTTTACTTACTGAATTTTTATTCTGGGGAAGCAAACTATACAACTTTCCATGAAATCTTGTATAAATATATTTTACACATGCTTAAACATTTTGATTACCTACATGGAAATTTGGGTACAATAATATATTTATTTACCCCAGAATTCTTTTCCTTTCATTTATCATTTAATTGTCATTTTCTGACTTACTGTAAATCCGACATACATTTTCTCTATGTCGCGGGTTTGAATGAGAACTAATACCCATTTCATAATTCTGAACTCATTCTCAATCTATATGGCTAAATGATTAACCACTTAATGGCTAATTTCGAGCATTTCTCCTTTCATGTTCTAACAATTTGAAAAAGAATTTTTACCCTATGAATTCTCTTTTTCAAATTGTCAGAAGATTTATATTCTTCTAAATTCTTCTTTCATTTAGCTTTATATTTTTGTTGGCAATTCCTCTGGTTTTATAATCAATTTCTAAATTTGTAATTTAATTTCTAGGAAATCCCTTTTCTCCCTCACATATAACTATATAATATGTCGTGAAAAAAACTCGAAAAATAGAAGAAAAGAGATATCAGTGCCTTAGAAATAAGCCACTTTGAGGGGGTAACCTCCAATACATTACAAGAATGAAAAATTCTTGGATGATACCAATTACAAAACATCATTTCTATATATAGGATTCCGTGGGGCCACAATGTAATCCTAGTGGGGCCATAATGTAATCCTAGCCAACCTAACAATAATAATTTAAGGGCACAATATTAACCATATGGGGGTTATAGGGGTACAATAATAACAATAAGGGGGTTACACTAACAACAATAAGGGACTATACTAGTAATATAGGGACCTAACATGCCCCTCTCCTTCAAAAAAGTGTTGTTCTTAATGCTTGAGTAGCTCTGGGTGCTTTTGTATAAAATTCTCATCCTCCCTTGTAGAATCTTCAGTGGGTAAGTTCGTCCTATTGATGAGATACTCTCAAATTGATCAATTTCGTAGCTTATTTCTATGACCACTTCAGGTTCCAATATTATTTTTCCTTCCTCATCAAGTTTTGGCAATATTTTTTTGAACAGGAAGATTTTCACCTACAACCTTATTTAAGCATGAAACATGGAAAACACGATGCACTTGTGAAGAAGCAGGAAGCTCCAATTTGCATGCCATAGTACCAATATTTTGCAACACCTTGTAAGAACCACAGTACTTTGGCATTAATTTATTATCCTTCTTAACTTGCTTGAGAGACATTTGTTTGTATGGTTGTAGCCGTAAAAATAATGAGTCTCCTACATCAAAGCTTCTCTCGCTGCGACGTTGATCTCCTTGTTGTTTCATTTAATTTTGTGCCAAATTTAGGTTATCCTTTAAGAGTTGGAGAACTTATTTTTGATGCTCGATGTGATCTTCCACTACTTGAAACTTCAAATTTTCTCTTAAAGATTATGTGATGGATGGTGGATGATATCCATAAAGTGCCATAAATGGGGTCATTTTTTCTGTAGTATGGAAGGAAGTTTTATACCACCATTCAACAAGAGGTAACCACTTGACCCATTTTGTTTGTTTATCAGATACAAAAAAATGAAGATATCCTTCCAAACATTTATTTACTATCTCAGTTTGACCATCCGATTGAGGATGATAAGATGAGCCATGAGCTAATTGAGTACCCAAACAAGAATATAACTTCATCCAAAAATTTTCAGTAAAATTGGAATATCTGTCATTGACAATAACCCCTGGTTTCCATATAGCTTTTGAATTGTGTCCATAAATGTAGTAGCAAGTGTACTTGCTTTAAATGGATGAGATAATGCACAAAAGTGTGCATACTTGCTAAGTCTATCAACTACCACCATGATGACAGTCTTTCCTTCAGACTTAGGTAAACCTGTCATAAAATCCATTTAAATCTCCTCCCAACATTGAATTGGAATGGATAAAGGTTGTAGAAGACCAGGGGTCTTAATTGTCTCAACTTTATTCTGCTGGCAAACCAACATTCCACCACAAACTTTTGAATATCATATTTAAGGCCATCCCCAAAAAAAAAATTCTTCACCCTGTGGTAAGTTTTTAAAAATCCCGAGTGTCCTCCTAAAGGAGAAGTGTGCAATTCCAAAAGAATATTTGGTTATAGTTGGGAATTCTTACAAAGATATAAGTGATATTTGTACCATAAGGAATCATTTTTCCAACTAAATGTATTAGATGTACTAGGATCTTGCTGCAACTTTTGAATGAGTGTCCACACTTCTTCCTCCTTCTTCCATTCATCTCTTGCTTCAGTTATCCAATCTGGTTGGATAATAGAAATGGCAGAAAGAAATGCTTCCACCTCTTCATTCTTTCTTGAGGGTGCATCTGCAACAACACTTAGCTTCCCTTTTTTGTAGATTATTTCAAAGTCATAACCCAAAATCTTTGTGACCCATTTTTGCTTCTCTTCTGAAGATAGTATTTGTTCCAAAAAGTATTTAAGACTATAATGATCATTTTTTACCTTGAAGTGTCTTCCCATTAGTTAAGTTTGACATTTCTTTAGTGCATGCAGTATTGCTAACATTTCGTTCTCATAAATAGGTTTATGTAAATAGTTTCCTTTGATTGGATGACTTTCAAAATAAATGGGTCTTCCTTCTTGCCTTAAAACAACACCAATTCCATTTCCTGAGGCATCACATTCCACAATAAAGGTTTTTTTGAATTCTGGTGTAGCTAATACCGATGCTAGGCACATTGCCTCTTTAAAATGTTCAAAGGCCTTAGTTGCTTTAGGAGTCCATGAAAATTCATCTTTCTTCAATAATGTTGTTATAGGTGTTGCTATTCTCTCATAATTCTTAACAAAATTGTGATAATACCCTATTAACCCGAGAAATCCTAGCAACTGGTTTATGGTTGTGGGGACTTCCATTCCTTAATGGCTTTAATTTTGTTAGGGTATACCTTAACACCCTCGTGAGATACAATATGACCCAGATATTCCACCTCTTGTACTCCAAATAAACATTTGGATGTTTTTGCATATAATTATTTCTCTTGTAATAGTTTGAGCACCCTGCCAATATGTTGAACATGATCCTTCCAAGACCCGTTATAGATTACTATATGATCAAAAAATACTAGCATAAATTTTCTAAGGAGGGGTTTGAGAATGGAATTCATCAACCCTTGAAATGTAGAAGGTGCATTGGTAAGGCAAAAAGACATGGCCAAAAATTCATAATGACCCTCATGAGTTTGAAATTTTGTTTTCAGAATATCTTGAGTCTTCATTCTAATTTGATGATATCCTGAACAAAGATCCAACTTGGTAAAATAAATTGGTCCATGTAATTCATCTAATAATTCATCAATCATAGGAATGGGAAATTTATCTCTAATGGTGAGCTTATTGAGCTCCCTATCATCCGGACACATGCACCATGATCCATCCTTCTTATGTACCAATACTACAGGAGTAGAGAAAGAACTTTGACTAGCTTGAATTATACCCACCTCTAACATTTCTGTAATCATACGTTCATTTTTTCTCTTTTGGACATAAAGATATCTATAGGGCCTGATGTTTGGAGGAACACTTCCAGGAATCAAATGAATAGCATGATCATGATCACGAATAGGTGGGAGTCCTTTGGGAGTTTCAAACACCTTGGAATGATTGTCCAAGACCTTTTGGAGATTTGCAGAAACAGATGATTTTGATGTTGGAACTTCTAGTGAGCATAATTGTGCAATTATGCCTCGTTGTTATTTCTTTAGAAGCTTTGTCATGACATTAGAGCTTATTATATTTTCCGTCTTCCCTAAAATACCCTGTAATTTGACTTCCTTTCCTTCTGAAAAAAATTTCAAGAAAATTTCTTGAAAATTAAAAGCTACCGTCCCCAAAGATTGTAACCACTGTACTCTTAGTACAACATTAGCACCTCCCATAGGAATGGAAAGCATTTGACTATTCAATACATATTCCCCCATGTTTTTCTTGATATTATGGAATTTTCTAGAGAAATTTATATTTCCTCCATTTGCAACCATCACTTGACATTTTGGTGATGGGTATAGGAAAAAATTCAATTCCTTGGCTACCTTACAATGAATAAAATTATGGGTGCTACCTGAATCAATCAACATTATTACCTTTTTCTTATTGATATGTCCTTCTATCTTGAGAGTTTGAGGAGTGGTAATTCCTGCCAATGCATTACATGATATGGTCGAACTCATTTCTTCCTGTTCTAGGGCAGGTTTCTGGTGTATATCCTCTTCTTTTGAAGATTCTTGTTCATTTTCTTCTTCCTCTTCACAATCTATGTAAAATAATTTCTTCCGAGCACACTTATGACCTTTAATTATTTGCTATCACAACTGTAGCAAAGCCCTTTTGCTCTTTTTTCTTCCAATTATTGTGGTGTCAACCTTGTAGGTTGTGGAAATCTAGGAGTAGAAACACTTCCATCTTTATAGAATTGAGAGATAGGCTTCCTTGTCGCCATAATTTTATATTCAATTTTTCTTGCCAACCTGAATGCCTTCTCCAATGAATCAGGTTCCAAAATGAAAACTTCATGTTGGATGTTATCTTTTAAAGTACCTATGAAGAGATCAAACCCGTGTTCCTCTGCAATATCAGTTACCTTCATATTCAATTTTTGGAAGTCCTGAATGTCCTCCCCCACTGAACACTTTTGTTTGAGATTTATCAGTTGGCTAAAGAAAGTGTCGCTCTTTGTATCCTAATAATGTTCTATCATTTCCTCTGTAAAAATTCACCAAGTGACAATTTTTTTACGGGAGAAAAGCCATCGATACCATGCAAATGTATTTTGTTCTAAATGTAAAGTTTCAATGCGTACATTTTGTGTGTTTTTCACAGTATTGAGATCAAAATATTGTTCCATTTGTAGTATCCATGTTACAGGATCCTTTCCATCGAACTTCCTCATATCTATTTTTGGAATATAGTGGTTCTTTCCAACATTAGAGTTTATGAAATCATGATTAACATTTATTTTATTCTCATCATGAGTTTCCTCTACTATATTTTCACCATTAGAAAACATTTATTGTATCAATTTTGTCAAACCTTCCATGTCTGGTTTTAGATCATTCTTAATTTTTCCCATCTTAGCTTCCATGTCATCCATCTTAGACTCCATACGAGCTTCCATGCCATCCATCTTATATTCCATGCCATTCTTCAAACCATCCATCTTATATTCCATTCCTTTATTCAAACCATCTATCTTAGTTTCCATACCTTTCTTCAAAACTTCCATGTCATTTTTTGTTGCTCTTTGTGAGAGAGAAATTTATTGCACTTGCTCTTGTAATTTTGATATGTCATGTTGCCATTCTTCGTCTTCATGAGTCATAGTAGAGTCTTATAAAGAATTAATGGATATTGAATTATTTTTAGGGGCCATTCGAGAATCCAATACTGATATCTATTGTACAAGATGCCCTTGGAATCAATTCAACTTGATTCTTCAAACAATACTTATGCAATTCGGAAAAAAAATACACACCTTTTACTTCCTTTTGAGGAGATCGATATTGAAATTGACTTATCTATATACTTACAGATCCTCAATATCTAAAATTTGGCCCTATAGTAGTCCTCTAAAGCTTCTTTCAAATTCCATAGGTCTGACTTGATTTTGATACTTCAAGACAAAGTTATGTCCAATCTCCCACAATTACCTAATTATGGACTGGTTCAGTAGAGCGAACTTGTATGACTTTCCATGTGTCACTGTTTGCTCCTTTAGCTCTGAAATTCATAGACAAGAAACAAAATTAAGTATACTTCTAGTCACATTTTATAGAATTCCAATCCGATGCTTAGGGAGAGAGTTATGAAGATTTCCCCCCTAATCACCTCTTTGAGATGAAATTCGGGAGCCTGAAAAAGACCTAACGTCCAAAGATAATATCTTTGAAAATATTTCAAACCAAGCTCTAAAATTTTGCGACGTTGTTTCTCCGGATTTCGGCTTTGCTCTCTAAAATTTTCAGCGTTTGAACCTTTGTAGAAAAGAATCTATAGTGAACATGTCACGATAAACTTTTTAAGTGAAATTCAGGAACATGCAAAAATGCCTAACTTCCACAGATCATATCTTTGAAAATATTGTGAACCAAGCTCTGAAATCTGGTCAAATTATTCCTCAGGATTTTGGCTTTGCACTGTAAAAATTTTAGCTTCTAAAACTTCATAGAAAAAACGTTATAGAGAAAGTGCCATGATGACCTGTTTGGAGCAGGGAAACCCTAGAATCCAAAGCTCTAATACCAAATGTTGTGAACCAGCTCCAAAAATAGAAGAAAAGAGATAGAAATACCTTAGAAATAAGCCACTTCAAGGAGGAAACCTCCAAACATTACATGAATGAACAATTCTTGGATGATACAAATTACAAAACCTGCTTTCTATATATAGGAGTCCATGGGGCCACCATGTAATCCTAGTGGGGCCACAATGTAATCTTAGTTAACCTAACAATAATAATTTAATGGCACAATAATAACCATATGGGGGTTACAGGGGTACAATAATAACAATAAGGGGGTTTACAATAACAACAATAAGGGATTATACTAGTAATATAGGGACCTAACATAATATTTATATCTTAAATACTACTAAAGAGTATCATGGTTTTTCTTTACATATTCAGTCCAATGATCCTCATTGGACACATCATAAAATCATTTATATGTATAAATTAATTTAGTTCATTAATTCCAGTTGTATTTATGTACACTATTCACAGAGATTAGGACTTTCAATATAGAATTTTACTTTGCATCATTATTTTCTTCAGAACTAATATATTTAAAATGTTACGATGAGAGATATATTTTTTTTGTGTCCCTCCGCAGACTCTTTACTATTCATTCTAAATTTATTTCTGCTGGGTAAATCCCTTAATTTCTTATTCATATATCCTATGCTCAGATACGATTCTCACATATACCTATAATTTCGATACTGCTAATAATATTAATTATTAACCAAATTTCCCTCTTTTGCATATTCAAATTCAGGAATAGATAATATTCCTCAAGAACCACAGTTTACAGGTATACTTATATTCTTATTTTTCCAATAAGTAACTCAATTATTTGTACTTCTTTATTACACTATTATCCTCACTAGTTTCCATTGTTGTTTTTGTAGGTGATTAAACTAGTTTGGAGGTTAATTGTAATTGGCTATGATCCACAATTAGCCCATCTGATTACGCCTTTTCCTTTTCCTCATGTTCATGACTAGCACAAAATAAATTCCTACATAAGGAATTGACTATTTTTTTTTATGAATTTTATATCTTCATCTAAACAATTGAAGTATTTCTATTGATGAAGTTCCGCCCATCATATAAAATACAATTTGTATATCTCTTTTAAGATCATGGATCTTAATCCATTATCAATGAAGTTGGATGATTTACATCAATTTTCATTTATATTATATAATGAATTCTCATTATTGGATATGTCTGCATCATAATTTACTAACAAGGCTATAATTACAGCTTATCTGCCTATTCACTGTATAATTATGGTTTTACAAAATTTCTTCCTCATTTGCATCTTCCAAGTATATATTTAGATATAGAATTAATCTAGTCTTAATAGTAGTTTGTTGAACTAAAGTTGTTGAAATTTCATGTTTATTTGTGATACATTGTCGATACTCTTTAATAATAATTTACAGTTTATTACACACCACTTTTGTAGATATAGGATATTTAGCAATATCTACTCTACCCATCCTAATTATTGTAATTACCAGAAAGTAACTTGGATCCCATTATTTCAATGGAAAGTTAACCTAATATTTTTCATTTAAATTGTACAATATACTTACACTCTCTTCTATCAAGTAAAGTATTAATAGTAATTATTTCTAGTAAGCAATTTCATACACAGTTGTTATTTGGTCCAAACTAATTTTTGTGTACTGTATTTCATTTCTAGAACAAGGATTGGTAAACTGATTTAAACCTTCCTAGTGGTTTTAGACACTCTTCTAGTTATTCCAACTATAATAATTACCTGTGTAACTACACAGAGATAACTACAATCTTTACAGATACCCTCTGTTAAATACATAAGGCCTTTACTAATGAACTTTAAATTGTGTGCCTCACACAAAAATTATAATTGTTAATCTAATAGAATCCACTACATCAGTACCTAGTTAATTTTTCTATTTATTTTTCATATTTTGACAAAGAATATAAATAGTAGTATGAAGTTCAATTCACATAATATGCCTACCCTGAATCAAGGGCTATTTAAATTGATTTATAATTGCAGTATAAATCATTCAATTGAATGCATAAAATATGGCCATATCCAAATATTCTAGAATACCATCAAGGAAGAATAAGATACATAACATAAATTTTAATAAATTGTGCATACCACACTGGTGCAGAATATTTTCCACTCAACCTTGAGCTTTCTCTCCACAGCTCTCCCCGAGAAGAGACCCGTTCCTTCATGGTGTAGACAACCTCTTTTCTACCCATTAATTATTTTCATAGAATAGAAAACCCTTGTCTACCTAAAAGTTATTTAAGCTTTATTTCCCTCAACATTTTTCCATAAATGCGTCCAATTAAATGAGGATTATGTTTTCCTTTTTTCCTAGGCTTTCCTTTTTTTTCCACAAAAGTACTTTAAAACTAGTTTTTTCCTCTTTCTAGTTTTACTTCACATCTTATCAGTAAATTTCCACTTTACTGAGGTACCTTTTTATATTTTTATCTCCAATCTAATATTTTAAATTTATTTTACTTTCTCCAAGGATTGTTGGAGAATCTAGGAAAGTCTTTAGATTCTTATCCATACTCATGGGCAAGGAACTCTGGTCTCTATTTACTCTATTCTTTGCACAATAATTAATTTTATTATTTATTTAATTCAACCTTAATTTATGTCCACATATAGATTTCCTATAGTTCCATTTAACCTTTAGGATCATTAAATGTGTAAAATAAAAGGAGAAAAATAGGGATGTTACACATTGGCAAAGAAAAAGTGGAAATAATTGGAATTTTATTTATGAAAATAAAGGAAAATTATGAGGAAAGGGAGATTAAAGGTCACAGGATTTCATGTGAGGAAAATTTAAGAAACATAAGGAAAATGAAGAAAATATAGGACAATGATAAAAAGGCTTCTAAGGATAATCTCACAAGCTTTTGTCAAATTTAGCTTCGAGCTCTCTTCTGTTCTATCACTCTCCCATGCCCTTGCATACTTAGTGTTGTCTTAGAGAATTCTTGGAGCACTTGAACATACATTGGATTTGGATCAAGAAGGGAACACAAATAAGGAAAGCATAAGGGGACAACAGGATCAACAACTAAAACTAGATTTCATCGCAGGTAATAGGTTACATGTATTATTTCATTCTTGGTTTATGGATGCATGGTATATGAATGTGAGTATTTTGTTATGATCTGCCATTGGCATGGAGGATTTCCTAAACTCATAGGTGTTTTTCCCAGTATTGTAATTTCCTAGATAGCCATGGTGTTGTGGGTTTTTCCAATTTTTTCTTTTTGATTTGTGCTTGTAATTCATTATGGTTGTCGGTTGGAACAAATTATATGGAAACCCTATAAAATCTTCGGTTCAGATACTAATGCTCGAGCCTAGGTTGGAACAAATTCTCTGAATCCCTTGGTGAGTTGAGTTACTAGTCTTGGAGTCAGGTTGAAAAAAATCTCCAGAGCTCTGAAAAGATTTGGGTTGAGCCATTAGTACCTAGAGCCCTTGAAAACTTGGGTAGAGACCAATATTTTTGGTGCTAATGATGTCTGGCCGTGAAGTAGAATTACTCGTTGAGGGTTTAGGTTGTGTGGCCAATCTAACCACCGTTTTTTTTTACTTGGTTTATTGCATGAGATCCCACATTCATGTTACAAATATGCCGCAAGAGTGATTGGATGAAAGAGATTTTTGGTTAAAAAAAATTAACTATGGTGTGGTATGTGGAATTCCCTCACTTAGTTGAAAATTTCATATGTTAATAAGAACTATTCTTCTATTATGATTCTTGTATATTTATTGGTGATGTGTTGGTGATATTACTATTCAAATTCCATGGCTTATATGATGGTTATTTTATCATTATATGTTGTTTATGTGATGTGTATCTCATATGGATCATGTCATGAATTGTTTAGCTATTGATTGTTTGATGAAATGTATGTTAAGCTCTACGAAGTTTAGGTAAAGTTCTCCCTTCAAATATGTATGTCTAGCATTTTTTTCATCTCATTACTGATTCTAAGAAGTTATAAGAAGTTTTTGCAAGTATTCTATAGGATGACCTAGAATCTAGGCTCATATTTGGGGTCTGGATGCTCCTGACTGGAAATATTGGTTTGAAACTGCATGGATGTAGGCTTATGGGTGTAGTTGAGGACCCAAAGCAGGAAAGAAGTGGCCTAGATTAGGGTTTATGCGCCTGTGTGGTTTCTCAACCCTTGAGTGTCTTGTATTCCTATATGGTGTTGTGAGATGTAATTTTTTCTTCAGTTATTAGCCCCACTTCTTTAATGGGACCTAGGAGGTTAGCTCATGTCATAGTAGCTCTTTCTCTCGTGTTTACACTAACAAAATGGTCAACATGGGTAAGTGTTCAAGGGGTGGTTACAAATTGGTATAAAAGCACCCAGTTTCAAAACATGGATTCGATGGGAAGAATGTGTTACCATGCATGCATGTAAATTTTTAATGTGTTCATTATGCATGCATTGTGATAGTAATTTTGTAGTAGTGTCATCATACAGAAGTTGATAATTTTTATTTTGATATGATTGATATACTAATTTAATTATATGATATAACATCCCTTGAACTTAATTCAGGTATGTTGACCGTGTTTATATTTGGTTATCTGACATGGTATGTTTGAAGGAAGTAGGGGATCAAGATGACAATCAAAGTGTTGGGATAAATTTCACGTGATTATCCCTACAAATTATATGTATAACATGGTAATGAGTAATCCCTTGACATAACAGATACATTGAGAAGTTTGAGTGCATATTTTAGAATCTTTAAGGTGGATAATGAGAATATAATTTATTCATTGGAAATAATTGATTAGCAATAGGAAAGTAAAATAGATGTGAATGTAGTCATCCTTCAGAGTCGATTAGATTTGTAGAGACAGAGATGACTTAAGATCAGTCATGGATAAGAGTAAAGGACCAATGAGGAATATGGAAACAGGTGTCAATCAAGATATAGGTTTAACAAGGATGATATAGTTAGAAATGTTAGGTTCTTGGAAACACATGATATGAGGGGTAATGACTATGTGGATCTATTCCAATTCTGGTTTAGAGAGAAAACATCATCGTTAACATCACCATACATATAGGAGGAGTGAGAAGAATTTATTTCCATGGGAGTTGAAGAAATAAAAGCCTCCTACATTTGATGGAGAAGGAATAATTCTAAGGATGAGGAAGATTTTTTATTAGGATGAATAATTTTTTAGATTGCAAGATTACTCAAAGGATATGAAAGCTACAACAACTAATTTTAGTCTTAAAGGAAAACTACACATTTGATGGGAATATGTAAATAATGTTAGAGACATTTGAGAAGAGGATCTGACTTGGAGTGAATTAAAAATAATTTTGAGGAAGAAGTATCTATCTGAAAGATACTACGATGAGAGGGAAAATGGGTTCTATGAATTGAATATGGAATCCATGATCGATGAGGAGCATACTATCAAAATTTTTTAGTTGTCGAGTTATGTGTATCATAACGAGGAGAAAAAAAATATGCAATGATTCATCAATGGGTCTCTGTTATCATTCAAAGACAAGATTGAGTTTGATGATCCTAGATCGATAGAGGAATTCATCAGAAATTTGAAGCATTGTTATGAGAAATCAAAGTGCAAGACTGAGTCTAATAAATATTGTAAAGTTAATAACAATAATAAGATAAGTTGGGTTAATAGGAGAGGAAAACCATAAGATACAAATGACAAGGAGAATGAAGCACCACACAAGAATTATAATGCAGTTGACAGAGGACAAACATTTTAGTTTGAGGAGCAGAAAACAAATGATGCCAAGAAGCATTTAGAGTGTTGGACTTGTGGAAAGGATCATCGTAGGAGATATTTTCTATAACATTAGGGTGGAATACTACATATTTATAGCGGTTAGGAGGAACATAAAATCGGGGATGTTGGAAGAAGGCTTCTATGGATATATCCAGGTTTTGATAATATGTAGCCTAATCATCAAAAATATATTATTGAGATGGAGGTTAATATTTGTGATCAAGATGTTTCTATTTCTATTTACCCTTGATCTAACGATATATATATCATTCCTAGCCTAGTGGATAAGTTTTCTTTGAATAAATAAGTGCATGAAGAGTATTGGTTGGTGGAGTTGGATACATGTACTAATAAAAGAGTTCATCATTGGCTAAAATCTTGTGCATTTGAATTGAATAGTATGTCTATATTATTTCATCTAAATGTGTTTCCGTTGGGATCATACAATATGTTTTTGGGTATGGATTGGTTGTACATTCATAGGAATAAAGTGGATTTATATATTAAGGCTATCGAGTATTTTGGTAATGATGGAGAGAAGAGTATATTACAGGGTAAGAAGATTCATATGTTAGTGAGAATCGTTAAAAAAATTTAGGCCAGCCATATTAGCAGGAAAGGATGTATATTGTTTTTTGATCATCTCTATATTGATAAAGGTAAATTTGTAGGGGATGAGGAAGCCTTGAATAGGTATATAATTTTGTAGCAGTTTCCAGATGTATTCTTATCAAAAATCTTAGATTTACTACTTCATACAGAAGTGGAATTTTCTATTGATTTGATACCAGGAGTAGCACCAACATCAAAGGCATCATAGATGATGAGCACTCTAGGGTTAATGTAACTGAAGTTTCAGTTGAAGGAAATGATTGACAATGGATACATTAGGCCATGTGTGTCACCTAGGGGTGCGCCAATATTTTTTGTGAAGAATAAGGATCGTAATCTCACGGTATGTATTCATTACATATAGTTCAAGAAGTTGTTGGTTAAGAATAGGCACCTTTTTACACAGATTAATGACTTGTTTGATCAACTAAAGTGGGAAACAATGTTATTTAAGATTGATATGATATCAGGATATCATTAGCTATGCATCAAAGAAGAAGACATTTACAAGACTATTTTCTAGACCAAGTATGGGAATTATGAGTCTTTTGTGGTTCCTTTTGGTTTGACTAATGCATCAGCTACTTTCATGTGTTTGATGAATAATGTATTTCATCCTTATCTAGACATGGCTGTGATAGTATTCATCGATGAAATATTTATATATTCTAAGAATGAGGAAGATCATGAAGAACATCTAGCAACAATGTTTAAATTTCTAAGAGAGCATCAGTTGTATGAAAATCCTAGTAAGTGAAATTTCGTTCGAACACAAGTGCATTACTTGGGACATGTTGTTTCTAAGGAAGGCATAGAATTGGACCCAGAAATGATCAGAGCGATCATGGAGTGGGAAACTCCTAGGAATGTGTATGAGTTTAGATCATTCATGGGACTAACTGGTTATTATAGAGTGTTCTTTGGGAACTTCTGACAAATTTTATATCCTATTACATCCTTGCATAGGAAAGGAAAGAATTTTGAATGAATATAGGAGTGCATCAATCTTTGAGTAGTCGAAGTAATTTATTACAAATGATCCAGTTCTAAATATTCCAGATCCAGTTAAACAATTTGTGGTGTGTACAGATGCTTCCAAGAGAGGACTGGGTGGAGTTCTGATGCAAGACAGATAGATAGTATCGTACGAGTGAAGGAAACTTAATGAAAATAAGTTGAACTATGTGACACATGATATTGAGTTCACAAAAATCATTCATGCACTGAAGATGTGGAGACACTATCTTCCCGGTAGAAGGTTTGTGTTGATGAGTGATCACAGTGGGATGAGATACTTTTTTGACCAAACTAATATGAATTCCAGATAAGTTAGGTGGTTGGCTATGCTTAGTGAGTTTTATTTCGAGATCAAGTACATTAACGGTAAATAGAATAGGGATGCAGATGCTCTTAGCATAAGAGTGTAGGTAAATCACATGGAATATATGAGTTCTTATGGGATAGATTCACGACAGAAAATCTTATAGGTAGGAAAACAAGACAGCATGTACTAGCACCTTAGGAACATATTGAAATATCAGGTTATAGGTGAATAGGATGTGGACTATCATCTCATGGAAGATGTTTTGGTAGAATTTAGGGCTAAGATATATGTGCCGAACAACAGTGAGATCAAGAATCTTATCTTGTGGAAATTTCATGTTAAACCATATTCAGGTCACTCTAAATATCAAAATATATTAACAATAGTTAAGAAGATATATCATTGGTCAAATTTGAAGGAAGAGGTGGTTGAGTTTTTGGTGAGGTTTTTAGATTTTTAATAGGTAAAATCTAATTATAAGCATCTATGTGGATTACAGTAGCCAATTCTGATTCTAGAGTTGAAATGGGAGGTCATTTCCATCGAATTCATTACAGGTTTTCCAAGGACATCAAAACAACATGACTCTATTATGGTTGTCGTTGAAATGTTGAAAAATGTAATATCCCTATTTTTTTGCTTTTATTCTGACAGTAGAGAATCCTAAAGGTTAAGTGGACCTATAGGAAAAATATATATGGATATATTATTTTAAAATTTAATAAATATGGAATTGAATTATTGTGCAAAGACTAGAGAAAATTTGAGACCATGATTTCAGGTCCATGAGGATGGAATTAAATCCGAAGAGTTTCCCAAAATCTACAAAAATACTTGGAGAAAAAAATAAAATAAAATAAAAAATATTAGGCAGGATATACGAATCTAATAGATACCTCGGTTAGGTTGAAAGTTACTCGGAAGAGGTTAAACAAAACTAGAAAGAGGAAAAAGCTAGTTTTAAAGAGCCTTTATGGAAAAAACAAAAGTAAAGCCTAGGCCAAAGGAAAACAACATCCTAATTCAACTAGACATAGTTATGGAAACATGTTGAGGGAAAACAATCTTAAATAAACTATTCGTAGGTAGAAAAGAGGTTGTCTGCACTTTGGAGGAATTGGTCTCTTCTTGGGGGGAATTGTGGATGAAATTTCAAGTTTGGGTGGCAAATAGTCTTTACCAGAATTGGTATGCATAGTTCCTAAATTATGTCTTAGGATTCTGTTATAATGTTGAGAATTGATTAATATTTAATGTGGATTAGTTATGAATAAGCTGAAAACTTTACATCTTGAATTGATAGTATTTGTGATATGATGTTGTATTATTAGTTAGAAGTTGTCATGTGTATTTAACAGGAGTTTAACTATAGCAGGTATAGTTAATTCCTCTGTATAGTTACACAGACTAATACAAATAATTGACCAACACACAGAATCTATAAACCCAAATAGAATATTTTAAATATGTTGTTATGTGTATGTTATTTATTTTATAACAGATATAAAATACATCATTTGGATCAAAGACAATTCTATCTGTATTAATCGAAACATAGAAAGTGATAGTAGAAATACATAGTTATTTTTATCACAAATATTGAATTAGATATGTATACAGTTCATGAATTATTTCAATTAAACCAAGATAGTATAAAGTTGTACAAATTCCTAAATTAGGAAACATTCATACACAAAGACACAACATTTATATTGATAAGGAATCATAAAGAATTCATATAAATATTCATAATATGTAAAATCTTCTAAGAGAGGTGGATAGAGAAATAAACTAAAATTTCAAGTAACATATTAGTTACAACAGTCCAATTCATATTGACTGAAAGTCAGATTTTACTGAATTAAATTACATAATGTATAGATACATAGATAAATATCATTACAATCATATGGTTGAAATTTTTTCATTGTAACGACCAACCTGGAGGGAGGAGAAAATTTTCGTTAGAGCCTTTGATAATAAGGTCAAGGAACAATGAGGGAATTCTAGGAACAGAAATTACCTGTAAGTAAAAACATAAAATAGTGTTAGAATGATATCAATTAGGATAAAATATTTATAAAATACACTCACTAGAATAAGAAACTAAATTGAAACTATACCTGGGTAAGGTATGAAAAGGAATTTCGTGTACAATAAACGAGTACAATATTACTTTCAAAAAAATGCATGAAATAGAATAATATGATAGTCTAAAAGTAGTTAAATGTTGCAAGAAAAATTAATAATGTAATTATAAATATATTGTGGAAATAAATATGGAGCAAGAGGTTATTCTTGAGTTGGAAAAAACACAAAATATTTTGTGAAAAGATAAATGTGATAGTTTACAATTTAAGTGAAACTTATATTATGTGAATTAAATGATAGTTTATTAAATCTGAATATAGGTAGAATCTTACCATATCAACAGAATTAATGAAGTTATGAACTATCTGCAAAAAAAAATTAAAATCCACCGAAAAATAGTTCTCTTTTTGTCCTAAATATATATAACTTATGGAAGGATATATATATAGTTGTGGAAATAAGAAAGGGTAATTACAGAACGTCTGCAATATTTTTCCATAATTGAGAATACACAAACATTGGTTAACTTCATTCAAAACTTCACGAAGTTACCCTCGTTGTATGTGTAAGAAGAATTTTAAATCAAACTTCTGGAATGGTAAAGGGATTATTGAAATAAGGTTAAGTCTTGTATATTAAAGATAAAAATGACAATCTCCGATGAGAGATGTGTTATACGAATCCATAAAATTGGAAAATATGTGTATGATTCAGAATCTGTTTGAGAAAATGATAATTAGTGGAAATCCAAATCTGTGAGGAAATTAATTTTGAAATTCATTGCTTTAAATCTAAAATGAAATGACTGTTAGAAATATAAACACACTTAAAAAAAAAATCGAAGAAAACCTTTGGAAATTTTACGAAATCTTCAATGGCACAGTGGGAGTGCATATCATTATAAGGAGAAATCGATAGCAGTTAAAATACATTTAATGTTAACCAAACATAATACGTTTACAATCGTTATATAAAGAAGAAATGGAAAAAATACCTTCGTGTATCATATATACACAGATGAAATGACGTAGAAAAATTTTAAATGAGAATATACTAGTTCCAGCTATCGGATTTAGAGAGCTTGATGGAGAATAATAGCAAATATCTACAAATAAAAAGATAATACTTTTAATTCAAAGAAAATTTATAAACAGAATTTGGATAAATCCCATAATTAAAACCATAAGGAATACTCAGAAATTTGACAAACATATTTGGGGAAAACTCCGTTGACAATTCCAACAGAAGATTTGTATACATATCAAAGGTAATAAAATATTTCTTCTGACGAGAAGAACCACTTGGATTTGGAAAAATCAATTCAGTGAATAATAAAATCAACAAACATAGATTACCGTGGAATTGAAATGGATGACATACTAGTAGTTGAGGGCCTGAGTAATTTATTCTGTTGCCGGAAGTGAATTCGTAGGAAGGGTTACAAGAATAATAGCTGCAAAAACCAACCAAATTAGTAAGTATATTAAATTAAAAACTAGAAGAAATTGTTGATCAACGGTTGCCATTGATGTCAACGCAAGCAACACCAGGGGCTAACCCAATATTGCATGGGAATTTTGACCTACCAAATTAATATATTCCGGGTCAATAATTCTTTTTATAGTTTCTAGTTGTCGAGATGTTTCCATTGATATATGGCATGCCATGTAATTCTTCACGGTTTTAGAGATATTCATGTTTGAATTTTGTACCCCAGTTAGTGGGCTAAAACCCCATGGGGTTGGGACATGGGTCATTGAAAAGTCATAATTAATTTTTTTTTTAGGCTCCTAAAATCCCTCCCACGTTCACTTGTTGAAGCCCCTCTCAACTTAAGCACTTATATAAATTGTGATCCTCATTTCCTCCTTATGCATGGGATTCGACCATCTGAAACAGGTCATTGTAGAATTTTCTCTCTAACCTTTTTTATAAGAAGGTTCAGAAGCTGAAATTTTTATAAGACGAAGCTGAAATCTTGAGGAAGCTACAGTAAAAATTTCAAATCAGGGTGCACAATATTTTTGGAGATATGATCTGTGGAAGTCAGGGTTTTTGCAGGCTCCTAAAATTTATCTCAAAGAATTGACCTTGGTAAAATTGTCATAACTCTCTCTCTAAGTATCGGATTGGAATTATGTAAAAAGTGGCAGATATTTCATGTTCTTTAGTCTTCTCTCTATCAATTTCAGAGCCAAATGAATAAACAGTGACACGTGGCATGTCGTACAAGTGCGCCCTGCTGAAACAATCCATTATTAGGTCATTGTGAGAAATTGGGTATAACTCTCTCTTGAAGAATCCAAATTGTGTCAAACCTATGGCATTGGAAATATGACTCAGAGGACTACTACAGGATCAAAAATTAGATATTGAGGATGTGAAATAACATAGATACACCAAATTTAATATCGAGCTCCTAGAAGGCAAGGAAAAGCTAGATCATGTGTTTTCAAGGGTTGTAAAGGACCAGATTTTCTATGGCAGAAAAGCAAAGCAAGGTGCAGCAGAGGGTAGCATGATAAGAGCAGCAACCAAGGTGCATAACAGCACCAATAATTTCATCATATGAAGTCTTCAAGTGGGCAGCACTGCATATAATCATGGTAAAGGTATTATTGTACTTCGTCATTATAAATACATTATCGTACAAATTGCACTAGTGTCTATCTACCAAGGGTTGAAGAGGCATTGTTGGGAGGTCTAGGATCTCATTAGGTGGTTGTGTGAAGTTGGGGTTATGGTCTAGTATATCTTCTTCTTCTACATCATTCTATATCATCGTAAAGTGGACCATTTTCCCTGGTACAGGAGTCCATTGTTCTTTTATTCTTCTATAGGGTGGTAGGGTGGTGCTAGGGTGAGTTGTAGCTCATTGGGCATTTAGGCATCCGTTCAATTGACTACTGAAGAATCTTGAGCATTGGAGCGTCCATCCAGTGGGAGCTGGAGAAGAATGCTTTTCTAGATTCTAGGAAGATGGAGCTTTATTTTCAATTGGAGTTGAATATTAAAGAATTATTAGAAAAGCATTAGGTGGTTTTTGTCCTGGAGTGGGTTTCCACCTTAAAAAATATGTGCATTTGTGTTCCTCTTGTTTGTTGCTATCATTGTACAAACACTGATAATAATTGAAGATTAACTAATGCTCTAATTGAAAGGAATATTGATTCACCCCCCCTCTCAGTATTTCCAATAATTGGTATCAGAGCTTGGTTTCTTCAATAGCAGTTTAACAGTTGGAAGGAGGTCATGGAGCATACCAAGAATGGTGTACCTCTATTCAATGAAAATAGTTATGCACTTTGGAAAGGAAGAATGGAGGTCTATCTCTTGGCGCAAGGTTACGAAGTATGGGACACTGTTCAAAATGGATTTACATCAACTGCGGATGAACAAGGTAAGAAGAATTTGGTAATGATGCAAAAGCAAAGAATATTATTATCAGTGGAATTATTGAATCTGCTCATCATAACGTTTCGGGTTGTAAAACCGCAAAAAATGTATGGGACAAGCTTTAGAATATATATGCAGGTGACTCAAATGTCAAAGAAGCAAAGCTTCAAATCTATAGAGAAAAATTTGAGCAACTCAAAATGAAAGAAGATTGCAACATTGCTGCATACTTTCAATACGTTGATGAAATAACCAATACTCTGGAAGGATTAGGAGAGCTAGTTGATGAGAAGACTATTATATGGAATATTCTTATAATGTTACCAAGGAGATTCAACCCAAAATATATCGGTCTTAGAATATAGTGCAAATCTGGACATACTCAGCAAAGAGGAATTACATGGAGTTCTCATAGTAGATGAAATGAGACTTGATGAAGAAGAGGGTATTTTTCATCTAGAAACTGTGTTCATTTCATGTAAGAAAACCAATAAGGATAAACAAACTTCAATTGAAAAGACATGCACCTGCAAGTGTGAAGAAAAGGGAGATGATGAAGAAGGTCTTTTAGATGAAGACTATGCTTACTTCACGAGAAAACTACAAATTGGTAAGGGAAAATTCAAAGGTAAACTTCCATTGATATGTTTCAACTGTAATGAGGTTGGGAATTTTGCAACAAAATTTCCAAACAAAAGTAATGGCAACTCAAAAAGAAAGAAAGGCTTGAATAAATTCAACAAGCAAGGATCCAAAAGGAACTTTCTTTCTAAAGAAGATAGCTCATCATTCGATGAATACAATGATAGTGAAGAAGAATCCAATGAGAGAGTATTATTTATGGCCAAGCACAATAAACCCAAGCACAATAAGCAAGAGGTATTAAACAACGAAGAAGAAGGATGGACCATAGATGAATTTTATGAGGAAGCAATCAAGCTTATAAAAGATCTCAAGGCAGAGAAGATCCATTCCAAAACTCTTGAAGAGCAAGTTCAAGGTCTCAAAATTGAAGTTGAAGAACACAAATGCATTGAAGAGTCACCTCAAAAGAAGTTGGAAGAAAGCAACCAAGAAAGGGAAGAATTAAAAGCCAAAGTAGTCTCGCTGTGTGAGGAAGTGAAGAAAGGAAAAACTATCCAAAACTATACCAACAGCTCAAGGGAATTGGAAGAACTCATCAACAATCAATGATATTACAATGAAAAAATTGGCATCGGTTACAAAGAAGAAGAAGTAGGAACTTCTACAACAAAATACAATTAACCTATGATATCTGACATGCATGTAGACTTCATTGGACAAGATTCGCAAGAACAGCCTTGGAAGACAATTCCTCGACGAAAATTTCCATCCAGGTACCAACATATTTTTTATGGCTACTGTTATTCTTGTGGAAAATTTGGTAATAACACTCTAGAATGTCGCGCGTACCCTAGGAACGAATAAAATACTAGGAGATCTGTCAAATATGAACCTCCCAGGGCTCAGCGAAACATCAATAAATTTGAACATTTAAGAAATAATATTGAATGTTACAAATGTCGAAACTTTGGACACAACCAATGACTGTAGACTTGCAAATCCTCCAGAAGAATCTCCAAAGCCACAGAATGAATGAACATGGAAGAAGAAGAAGAATGATAATTGTGCGCTTGCTCTCAAGGCTCAAAAGAACAAAGATGTGTGGTATGTTGATAGCAGTTGCTCAACGCATATGACTGGAGATAGAAATAAATTTGTATCTCTGAAAGAGAAGAAGGATGGAACTGTGTCCTTTGGAAATGATGGATCTTCAAATGCTATAGGATCAAGTACTGTCACTCTCGGAAGCAAAGATGTTCTAGCCAAGAATGTTCTATTGGTTGAAAACATGAATCACAATCTGCTTAGTGTTGGACAAATGTGTGATCAAGGACAGACAATACTATTCAACTCCATGAAATGTGAAATCAGGAAAGGCGTGTATGGTGAAATTGTGGCTACAGCAAGTCGAGCTCCAAATGACATATATGTTCTGGATGAAGCAACTAAAGCATGTCTAATAGATAAAGAGGATGATACAATAATTGGTAGCAATGATGATCGACTAAGTAAGAAGTTTGCTACAAAGGTGCAAAGTGATTTCGAGATGTCTTTAATTGGTGAGCTGACATACTTCTTAGGGCTTCAAATATCTCAGCAAGAGAAAGGAATATTTATATTTCAAGCCAAGTACATCAAGGAAATGCTCAAGAAATTTAAAATGGAAGATTGCAAACCCATCCTTACTCCAATGGTAATAGGTTGCAAATTGAGCATAGACGACTCATCTAAGGATGTGGATCAAAGGTTGTACAGATCTATGATTAGTAGTCTTCTATATGTAACAGCCTCCCAACCAGATGTTATGCAAGCAGTTGGACAAGTAGCAAGATTCCAAGCAGCACCAAAAGAATCACATATTAAATATTTGCCAACATTGGAATATCTTCGTCAAAAGCTGAGGATTCTCCCAAGTTCTCATTAGATTACAGGTTTGCAGAATGGTTGTGTGTCAAGGGGAGTGGAAGTGTGTACAGGTCCGCAGGATGTTTGTGTTTCAGGGAGAGTTACCCTTTTCCATTGATGTCAAAGGGGGAGAGAATGTTGTAGGAAGACGTGTCATGATCGCAGTGGGAGTACTTGTGTTGCCATCAATGCCAAAGGGGGAGATTGTTGATAAACGATTGTCATTGATGTGAACCCAAGAAGCACCAGGGGCTAACCCAATATTGCATGGGAATTTTGACCTACCAAATTAATATATTTTGGGTCAAATACTTATTTTTATGGTTTCTACTTGTCGATATGTTTCCGTTGATATATGGCACGCCATGTAATTCTTCACGGTTTGAGAGATATTTATGTTTGAAGTTTGTACCCCAGTTAGTGGGCTAAAACCCCATGGGGTTGGGGCATGGGTCATTGAAAAGTCATAATTAATATTTTTTTAAGCTCCTAAAATCCCTCCCATGTTCACTTGTTGAAGCCCCTCTCAAGTTAAGCACTTATATAAATTGTGATCCTCATTTCCTCCTTGTGCGTGGGATTCGACCATCTGAAATCGTGGAATTTTTGCTCTAACTTTTTTTATACGAGGGTTCAAAAGCTGAGAATTTTATGAGACGAGGCCGAAATCATGAGGAAGCTACAGTAAAAATTTCAGATCAAGGTGCACAATATTTTTGGAGATATGATTAGTGGAAGTCAGGGTTTTTGCAGGCTCCTGAAATTCATCTCAAAGAAGTGACCTTGGTAAAATCTTCATAACTCTCTTTCTGAGTATCGAATTAGAATTTTGTAAAAATTGGCAAATAGTGCACGGTCTGTAGTTTTCTTTCTATCAATTTCAGAGCCAAATGAAGAAACAGTGACATGTGGCACACCATACAAGTGCGCTCTGCTGAAATAGTCCATAATTAGGGCATTGTTAGAAATATGGTATAACTCTCGCTTGAAGAATCCAAATTTAGCCAGACCTATGGCATTGGAAAGATGAAACAGAGGACTACTACAAGACCAAAAATTAGATATTGAGGATCTGAAATAACAGAGATGCACCATATTCAATATCAAGCTCCTACAAGGCAAGAAAAATCTAGATCATGTGTTGTCAAGGGTTGCAAAGGACCAAACTTTATACAGCAGAAAAGAAAAGCAAGGTGTAGCAGAGGGTAGCATGACAAGAGCAGTAACCAAGATGCATAACAATAGCAAGAATTTCATCATATGAAGTCTTCAAGTGGGAAGCACTGCATATAATCATTGTAAAGGTATCATTGTACTTAGTCATTGTAAATACATTATTGTACAAATTGTACTAGTGTCTATCTACCAAGGGTTGAAGAGGCATTGTTGGGAGGTCTAGGATCCCAATAGGTGGTTGTGTCAAGTTGGATTTATGGTCTAGTATATCTTCTTTTTCTACATCATTCTATATCATTGTAAAGTGGACCATTTTCCCTGGTACGGGAGTCCATTCTTATTTTATTCTTCTATAGGGTGGTAGGGTGGTGCTAGGGTGAGTTGTAGCTCATTGGGTGTTGTGGCATCCATTCAGTTGACTACTGAAGAATATTGGGCATTGGAGCGTTCATCCAGTGGGAGCTGGAGAAGAATGCTTTTCTAGATTCTAGGAAGTTGGAGCTTTATTTTCAATTGGAGTTGAATATTAAAGAATTATTAGAAAAGCATTAGGTGCTTTTTGTCCCGGAGTGGGTTTCCACCATAAAAACTGTGTGCATTTGTGTTCCTCTTGTTTTCTACTATCATTGTACAAACACTGATAATAATTGAAGATTAACTAATGCTCTAATTGAAAGGAATACTGATTCAACCCCCCCCCCTCTCAGTATTTCCAACAGAAATAATATTGAATACAATAAAAATACAACATTTCCAATTATACCTTCTACAAGGACAAATAGTAACCAATACAATAAAAATATTTAATAAACAAACGAGGTGGTAAACCAAAGCTTACCTTCGTATATTATCAACGTAAAGGTAAAATGATTTGAGCTAATGGCTTCGGCTCTGAGGAGTTTGACGCATGACAAACCAGACGAATGGTAAACCACCCTGGAGCTAGTTGTTGATAACCAAAAATGTTACAAATGAAAGTGAAAAAATCTAAATCATGACAAAATCCCAATTGAAACCCCTTACCCTCGAAAGTTGAATTGGGAGGGAGGATGATTACATCTGAACCATTGAATTCATGCGTGATTGACCATACACTTGGCCTACCGTAAGGAAGCCCATGTGAATATCATCATCGTATGTATGAAAAAAATTTATGAGGGTTAAAAACAAAACAATAGGAACTGCAGGTATGGTTGTCGAATTAATGGAAATGACAGTGAAATTAAATTCATTCATCCACTAAAGAAATCAAATAAAGGTTATTTCAATCTTCATATATATTATGATGTTGGTAAAGTTATATAGTTATGACAGTGAATGAGGTGTCTCATTTACATAGGAATTAATCATATGGGTAGTGGGAATGGGGATAAGTAAACATTCATTCCCCAAACATTATCCATAAAATATATGCATACAAATCAATTTTGACCCAGTGTGCATATAATGGAATTAAAAATATAATGATAGGGTTACGAGGATAGGTCGTATATATAAACTTATTCGAAAACAATCCAAGGTATGGTTCATCCCTATTGAGAGATTTAGATATAATATATAGGGTAAATGTTTCCATAGGTATATTATTTGCAAAATTATACTCATATATATGTGGAGATGAATATATATTGAACTGTACTATAACGATAATGTGATTATTAAAATTTGAAATTTATAACATAGCTTAATGTTAACACTACCATGTGCAATATTAGTTAATGATAGTCCTTGGGGAAGTATAGGGATGTAATATCCTTAGAGTTAATTAGTAGTTCTGAAAAATTAAATAAAGATTTATCAAGTAGGATAAGAGCTGAGATAAAGTCATTAGGCGATGAACCCGTCCTGATTGCACTAAAAAACACCATCCTCACATTCCAAAGCTATCCACAAGGTTGGGGTTGACATGGCCTCAGGGAGACAAATCACTATTGACTCGGTTCTTAGAGTGAAGAAAACCCCAGCGAAGAGTTCCCCATGATGTTTCTCTCCTTCAATTGTATAGGGTTAGCCAGCCTAGATAAGAAAATGTGCTCCGTTGATTACCTGAATTATAAAAGCTGGATATTATCATGCTACAAGAAACTCTAGGACTCAGAGCATCTATTCACAAATTTCCTTCTTTGATCTGTTCGTTCTAGACATTTCTTATCTTGGATGTCCGTGGTCGATCTGGCGGTAGTTCAATTGGTTTCAATGACTAGACCATACAAGTTCACAATGTGTGGGGATCAGATGGGATTCTAGGGGAAGACATCAATGCCTCTAATCTTGGTACATCTCTGAGAATTCTCAACATCTATGGGCCTTGCCATAACATACCTGCTTTCAAGGATAAGTTGATGCAATACCCTTTTATGCAATCAGATCATATCATATTGGTTGGTGACCTTAATTTCTCTCTTCGTCATGGGGAATCTTTGGGTCCCCATGCATCGCCTGATACTCTCTCTTATCACTTTAAGAAAATTCTTGAAAAATACAACTTGATTGACTTAGAAATGGCTAAAAAAGTACCCACCTGGTGTAATAGGATAATCGGGGAAGTAGCCCTTGCTATAACACTGGATAGTTTCTTCAGCTCTTCAAAGTTATTTGTTTGGATCGATAGGGCTAGATAGTGTGTGGGAACAGGTGGCTTATCAGATCACACTCCAATATAACTTGAGATTCATAGTTAGAACAAGAAACCTGAATCCCCATTCAAGTTTAACTCCTCCTGACTCAATGATCTTGAATTCAGAGAGATTGTCCTAGAGCATTGGAATCACTATCACCTGAGGCCTGATTTCCCGCCCATAACAGTTATTGCCACTAAATTCTCTATCATAAAGGATAAGACCATAATGTGGGAAAAGTAGAAAATAAAAGAGATGACAAAGAGTTGGGGAGGATTGAGAGGGATATTTCCCATATTCTTGATGAATATGGTGTTATTTCCCAAATCCACCTTAGGGTGAAGTAAGGCAGAAAAAGGACAACACCAAACCACGCTCAGCCTCGTAGCTAGCCCTACGAGGACAGGAGAGGGCTCTCTCCGATTCAATCTCAATGAAAATATTCAAAGGGGCTCGAGATGACTAAAACAACAACTGATATTAGGCTAGATAAACAAATAGGAGGGTTTGATTTTGATTTTTAGGGGTTTTTGTTGGAAAAAGGGAAAAACAATTTTGGGCTTGGGGATGAGGCCAATTTCTTGCAGAGTCCAAGTTGGGGCGAGGAAGGCAGTGAATTTGATGTCTTAGATCAAATGAATGGATTTAAAAGACTGTTGAGGAGTTGAAGAGGGAAAGAGAGTGCAAGGAACCTCTTCAAACTGACGAAAAACATATAAAACTAAACAGAAGTCTAAGGAAGAGCACTAGTAAATCAATGAATTCTACCTCAATTACTCATTTGTTTAATTTAGAAACATAGAGAAGGGAAATGGCATACATATAAAATTAATGAAACTTACAATAACATGAGGATAACATCATCAAAACTCAGAAGCCACAAGGATCCCAAAAATTGATGCAAAACTCTGGTCTTTCCTTTGCCAAAAACTGAAAATGGATATATAATGAGGTGCCAAACTTTTCCCAAGAGTACAACCCTAAAAATGTCTCAAAAAATACAATATATAGACCATCCTAACCCCATCCCATGCCTCTAGGGGTCGAGCTCATCCTTTTAGGAGTTTTTTCAACCAATTCTAAACATGGAGCTGAAATCTAGGCAGCCAAACAACTTGCCTCTATATGCTAGGAAACTGATCCATTCACTTAATTTTCACTTTTTAGTGAATGAATCCTCTAGAACAAGTAAAAACATGCCAAATTTACATCATAGCTAAAAAATTACATCAATATAGATTAATAATTACATCCAAATGTGAAACTAGTCAAACTGGCTGAATTTCTGAGCTGGAAAGTGAAAATTGGGCAAAATTTCTCTATGCACCGCGCCAGAAAACTCAATGCGCCGTGCCACTTTGAGCCTATTTTTGGGGCACTTCCCGAAGTCAAAATTGATCTCATGATAGATCGTTGGAAAGCCCTGGATGTCTGCTATCCCACTCAAGTGGAATTTTTCAATTTGGATGTCACTTGCCCCTCCAAAACTGCAATCTCCCAAGACTGGTTCCTGCTGATGAAACCAGCTCCAAAAATAGAAGAAAAGAGATATCAACGCCTTAGAAATGAACCACTTCGAGGGGGCAACCTCCAATACATTACATAAATGAAAAATTCTTCGATGATACAATTTACAAAACCTCCTTTCTATATATAGGAGTCCATGGGGCCATAATGTAATCCTAGCCAACCTAACAATACTAATTTAAGGGCACAATAATAAAAAAATGGGGGTTACAAGGGTTCAATAATAACAATAAGGGGGTTACACTAACAATAATAAGGGACTATACTAGTGATATAGGGACCTAACATGCCCCTGTCCTTCAAAGAAGTGTTGTCCTCAACGCTTGAGTAGCTCCGGGTGCTTTTGTATAAAATTCTCATCCTCCCATGTAGAATCTTCAGTGGGTAAGTTCTTCCATTTGATGAGATACTCTGAAATTGATCGATTCCGTAGCTGTCGAGTTCTTGTTTCCATGACCACTTCAGGTTCCAATATTTTTCCTTCCTCATCAAGTTCTAGCACATTGTTTGAACTGGAATATTTTCATCTATAACCTTCTTTAAGCATGAAACATGGAAAATTGGATGCACTTGTGAAGAATCAAGAAGCTCCAATTTGTATGCTATCGTACTAATCTTTTGCAACACCTTGTAAGGACCATAGTACTTTGGCGATAATTTATTATCCTTCTTAGCTTGCTTGAGGGACATTTTTTTATATGGCTATAGCCATAAAAATACCCAATCTCCTACATCAAATCTTCTCTCATTGCTGGTAAGATCTTCCGTTGTTTCATTTGATTTGTGCCACCAGTTATCCTCTAAGAGTTGGAGAACTTCTTGTTGATGCTCGATGTGATCTTCCACCGCTTGAACCTTGGAATTTTCTATTAAAGATGATGTGATGGATGGTGGATGATATCCATAAAGTGCCATAAATGGGGTCATTTTTGCTACAGTATGGAAGGAAGTGTTATACCACCATTCAAATAGAGGTAACCACTTGACCCATTGTGTTTGTCTATTAGACACAAAAAAACTAATATATCCTTCCAAACATTTTTTCACTATCTCAGTTTTACCATCGTATTGAGGATGATAAGATGAGCTATGGGCTAATTGAGTACCCAAACAAGAAAATAACTCCGTCCAAAAATTTCCAATAAAAATGGGATCTCTGTCACTCACAATAACCCTTGGGTTCCCATGTAGCTTTTGAATTATGTCCATAAATGTATTAGCAACTGTAATTGCTTTAAATGGATGAGATAATGCACAAAAATGTGCATACTTGGTAATTCTATCAACTACTGCCATGATGACACTCTTTCCTTCGGACTTAGGTAAACCCGTGATAAAATCCATTGAAATATCCTCCCAATGTTGACTTGGAATGGATAAAGGTTGTAGAAGTCCTTGGTCTTAATTGTTTCCACTTTATTCTCATTGCAAACCAAACATTTCGCCACAAACTTGAATATCAGATTTAAGGCCATCTCAAAAAAATTCTTTCCACCTCCTGCAAGTTTTCAAAAAATCTCAGTGTCCTCCTAAAGGAGAAGTGTGCAATTCCAAAAGAATCTTTTGTTTTAGTTGGGAATTCTTACAAATATATAAGTGATCTTTGTACCATAAGGAATAATTTTTCCAACTAATGTATTAGATGTACTAGGATCTTGCTGCAACTTTTGAATGAGTGTCCATACATCTTTGTCCCTCTTCCATTCATCTCTTGCTTCGGTTATCCAATCTGGTTGGATAATAGAGATGGCACAAAGCAATGCTTCCACCTCTTCATTCTTTCTTGAGAGTGCATCTGCAACAACATTAAGCTTTCCTTTTTTGTAGATTATTTCAAAGTCATAACCCAACATCTTTGTGACCCATTTTTGCTGCTCTTCTGATGATATTCTTTGTTCCAAAAAGTGTTTAAGACTATCATGATCAGTTTTTACCTTGAAGTGTCTTCCCATTAGGTAAGTTCACCATTTCTTTAGTGCATGCAGTATTGCTAACATTTCCTTCTCATAAATAGGTTTACGTAAATACTTTCCTTTGATTGGACGAATTTCGAAAGAAATGGGTCTTCCTTCCTACATTAAAACCACACCAATTCCATTTCCTGAGGCATCACATTCCACAATAAATGTTTTTGTGAAGTCTGGCGTAGCTAAGACCGGTGCTAGGCACATTGCCTCTTTAAGATGTTCAAAGGCCTTAGTTGCTTCAGGAGTCCATGAAAATACATCTTTCTTCAATAATGTTGTTAGAGGTGCTGCTATTCTCCCATAATTCTTAACAAACTTGCGATAATACCCTGTTAACCCGAGAAATCCTCGCAATTGCTTTATTGTCTTGGGGACTTTCCATTCCTTAATGGCTTTAATTTTGTTAGGGTCTACTTTCACACCCTCGTGAGATATAATATGACCCAGATATTCCACCTCTTGTACTCGAAAGAAACATTTGGATGTTTTTTCATATAATTGTTTCTCCTGCAATAGTTTGAGCACCCTGTCAACATGTTCAACATGATCCTTCCAAGACCTGCTGTAGATTAGTAAATCATCAAAAAATACTAGCACAAATTTTCTAAGGAAGGGTTTGAAAATGGAATTCATCAACCCTTGAAATGTAGAAGGTGCATTGGTAAGGCCAAAAGGCATGACCAAAAATTCATAATGACCCTCATGAGTTCGAAATGTTTTTTTTGGAATATCTTCGATCTTCATTCTAATTTGATGATATCCTGAACGAAGATCCAACTTGGTAAAATAAATTGCTCCATGTAATTCATCCAATAATTCATCAATCACAGGAATGTGAAATTTGTCTTTAATGGTGAGCTTATTGAGCTCCCTATAATCCGGACACATTCGCCATGATCCATCCTTCTTGTGTACCAACACTACAGGAGCAGAGAAAGAACTTTGACTGGGTTGAATTATACCCACCTCTAACATTTCTGCAATCATACGTTCAATTTCGCTCTTTTGGAGGTAAGGATATCTATAAGGCCTGATGTTTGGAGGAACACTTCCTGGAATCAAATGAATAGCATGATCATGATCACGAATAGGTGGGAGTCCTTTGGGAGTTTCCAACACCTTGGAATGATTTTCCAAGACTTGTTGGAGATCTGCAGAAATAGATGATTTTGATGTCGGAACTTCTAGTGAGCATAATTGTGCAATTACGCCTCGTTGTTCTTTCTTTAGAAGCTTTGTCATGACATTAGAGCTTGTTATCCTTCCTGGCTTCCCTTCAATACCCCGTAATTCGACTTCCTTTCCTTCTGAAAAAAATTTCAAGAAAAGTTCTTGAAAATTAAAAGCTACCGTCCCCAAAGATTGTAACCATTGTACTCCTAGTACAACATCAGCACCTCCATAGGAATGGAAAGCATTGGACTAGTCAATACATATTCCCCCATGGTTAGCTTAATATTATGGCATTTTCCAGAGAAATTTATAGTTCCTCCATTTGCAACCATCACTTGACATTCTGGTGCTGGGTATAGGAAACAATTTAATTCCTTAGCTACCTTACAATGAATAAAATTATGGGTGCTACCTGAATCAATCAACACTATTACCTTTTTCTTCTTGATTTGTCCTTCTATCTTGAGAGTTTGAGGAGTGGTAATTCCTGCCAGTGCATTACACGATATGGTCGGATTCATTTCTTCCTCTTCTAGGGCTGGTTCCTGGTGTATATCCTCTTCTTGTTCATTTCTTCTTCCTCTTCACAATCTATGTAAAATAATTTCTTCTCAGCACACTTATGACCTTTAGTGTATTTGCTATCACAACTGTAGCAAAGCCCTTTTGCTCTTTTTTCTTCCAATTGTTGTGGTGTCAACCTTGTAGGTTGTGGAAATCTAGGCGTAGCAACACTTCCTTCTTTATAGAATTGAGTGTTAGGCTTCCTTGTCGCCATAATTTTACATTCAACTTTTCTTGCCAACCTGAATGCCTTCTCCAATGAATCAGGTTCCAAAACGCGAACTTCATGTTGGATGTTATCCTTTAAAGTGCCTATGAAGAGATCAATCCTGTGTTCCTCTGGAATATCAGTTAACCTTATATTCAATTTTTGGAAGTCCTCAATGTGCTGCCCCACTAAACCCTTTTGTTTGAGATTTATCAATTGGCTAAAGAAGGTGTTGCTCTTTGTATCCGCATAATGTGCTATCATTTCCTCCGTAAAAATTGACCAAGTGACAATTTTTTTACGGGAGCAAAGCCATCGATACCATACAAATGTATTTTGTTCTAAATGTAAAGTTGCAATGCGTACCTTTTGTGTGTTTTGCACATTATGGAGATCAAAGTATTGCTCCATCTGTAGTATCCATGTTACAGGATCCTTTCCATCAAACTTCCTCATATCCATTTTTGGAATATGGTGGTTCTTCCCGCCAACATTAGAGGTTATGAAATCACGATTAACATTTATTTTGTTCTCATCATGAGGTTCTTCTACTATATTTCCACCATTAGGAATCGTTACTTTTTTTAAGCTTCTCATCAAGCCTTCCATGTATGCTTTTAGATCATTCTTCATGTTTTCCATGTTGTCTTTCATGTTTTCATCGATCTTAGCTTCCATGTCATCAATCTTAGCTTCCATGCCCACTTCCATGCCATCCATCTTAGCTTCCAACCCATTCATCTTAGCTTCCACACCTTTCTTCAAACCATCCATCTTAGTTTCCATGCCTTTCTTTAAAACTTCCATTTCATTTTTTGTTGTTCTTTGCGAGAGCGAAATTTGTTGCACTTGCTCTTGTAATTTTGATATGTCATGTTGCCATTCTTCGTCTTCATGAGTCACAGTAGAGCCTTATAAAGGCTTAATGGGAGTTGAATTATTTTTAGGGGCCATTTTAGAATCCAATAATGATATCTATTCTACAATATTCCCTTGGAATCAATTCAACTTGATTCTTCAAACAAGACTTATGCAATTTGGAAAACAAATACACACCTTTTACTTGCTTTTTAGGAGCTCTGTATTGAAATTGAATTATCTCTGTAATTGAGAATCTTCAATATCTGAAATTCACTGCTGTAGTATTCTTCCGAACTGTCTTTCAAATGCCACAGGTATGATCTGATTTGGATTCTTCAAGACAAATTTATTTCCAATCTCCCACAATGACCCAATTTTGGACTAGTTCATTAGAGCGAACTTGTACGACTTGCCACGTGTCACTGTTTCATCCTTCGTCTCTGAAATTGATAGCCAAGAAACTTCAGTCCGTGTACTTGTAACCAATTTACGGCACTCCAATCCAATGCCCAGAGAGGGAGTTATTGAACTTTTCCCACGATCACCTCTTTGAGATGAAATTCAGGAGCCTGAAAAAGCACTATCTTCCACAGATCATATCTCCAAAAGTATTGTGAACCAATCTCTAAAATTTTTTGAAGAATTTCCTCAGGATTTCAGGTTCGCACCATATGAATTTCAGATTCTGAACCTTTGTATAAAAAATTTTATAGCGCAAATTCCACGATGACCTGTTTAGGAGCCTGAAAAAATACCTAACTTCCACAGATCATATCTCCAAAAATATTGCGAACCAAGCTCTGAAATTTTTATACAAACTTCCTCAAGATTTCAGCTTCGCACCCTAAAAATTTCAGATTCTGAAGCTTCGTAGAAAAAAAGTTATAGCGAAAATGCCACGATGACCTGTTTGGAGCAGCGAAACCCTAGAATCCCAAAGCTCTGATACCAAATGTTGTGTAACCAGCTTCAAAAAGAGTAGAAAAGAGATATCAACGCCTTATAAATGAGCCTCTTCGAGGGGGCAACCTCCAATACATTACATAAATGAACAATTCTTGGATGATACAATTCACAAAACCTCCTTTCTATATATAGGAGTCCATGGGGCCATAATGTAATTCTAGTGGGCCACAATGTAATCCTAGCCGACCTAACAATAATAATTTAAGGGCACAATAATAACAAAATGGGGGTTACAAGGGTTCAATAATAACAATAAGGGGGTTACACTAACAATAATAAGGGACTATACTAGTGATATAGGGACCTAACACACTTCTTGAAGTCAAAATTGAGCTCATGATAGATCGTTGGAAAGCCCTGGATGTCTGCTATCCAACCCAAGTGGAATTTTTCAATTTGGATGTCACTTGCCCCTCCAAAACTGCAATCTCCCAAGACTGGTTCCTGCTGATGAAAAAAGTGGCAGAAAGGCCATTTTTGGAGTGTTTTTGACCTTTAAGACCACCCAGAACTTCATGAAATATCTCAGCCATTCCTGAGCATGCATAATTTACCATAAAAAACCCAAAAATATCAAATTTTCATCCAGAATATGTCCCAATCATAAGCGCGCGTCGGGTGGTGACGCGTCGGGCGAAAAACCCTGTTTTGCAACCAAAATGTTCAAAATGACAAAATATTCTCCAAATTTCCTGAAATTTGGAGTGAAGGTCTCCCATCATGTCTCATTCTCAGCCAAGGAAGGTTCGGCCAAGATTCGGGGTGGATCCGGCCTTTTCCGACGTTTTAGTGCTTTTCTCAACCTCGCCTTCAAGATCGTCATTTTTGCTCTGCAAACGTGGGTGCGGGCCCAATAGTGATTCTTCATGTGTCTGAGCATGTACTTGTCCCTATTGGCCTTTGCCAACAGCTTCTCTAGATTAATGTTGACTCTCGTAAGGCAAATCTCTCGGTCAAATGGTGTCATGTCACCTGGTCTCTTTCGGGCCAATTCACGGTCTTCACGGATTCTCTGCAGCTCCATGAGTGTGTGCTGATCCTCCAGTTGTTTATTCCACTTCTCCAAGTAATATATAACCCATTGAGCTCTCTTCAATTTCTCATTCATTGTGTCAATCTCAGCTTTTTGCTCCTGGATGATTTCTTTCAGCTTTGAGCTGGGAGAGCTCAAATTAACATCGATGAGTGTAAAATCAGTGTCTTGGCCTCCTGAAGGGCCCTCATCGTGCATAGGCCTCTTGCCCCTTTCACGTACCTATGTTGATGTAGAAGGTGATACCCCTTCCACGCCAAGTGGAGATAGTACTCGCGCTGCTGATGAAGATAACGAGACCCCTTCCACCCCTGGTGGAGATAGTACTCGTCGTGCTATTGTAAATAAGGCTCTGTGGCCTCTTTGATATGTCACACACACTGGAGAATTAATAGGCTCAGTCTCAGGAACCTCAAAATGATGTGAAGGCTCACCTGCATCGTGTACAATCTCTGGAGGAGGTTGAGAGACTGTAAAGAAGTCACGAGAAATAAACTCATCCCATGCGATGCCCTGCAATCCAAGCTGATGTACTATAATGATTTTAATGAGAACATAATGATAAATGTTGTTATGTTGCTACTCTGGAGTCTTCTTCTGCACTAGGGTAGTCATCCGCTCTATGTTTCGGCACATGAAGTATGGGATACTCATCAGTCTCACTCTCGTAAAATGCATCAAAAGCCTGATATGGTATGCATAAAGACATGAGAATCTACCCTCACAGCTGAAGTATCTAATGATGATTTTCATTAATGGCACATAGGACTCCTTCAGAAACTGGAACGGGAATACCCTGCTGAGTAGCCTCATATATCCAGGCCTGATGTAAGGTTCATAAAATGCTCTATCCAGCTGCTGTCTCTTATTCCACTCCTCACATATGTTTGGTATCCCGGTTGCCTCAGAGATGGTATTTGGTGTCAAGGTGAAGTTCACTCCAGCAAGGTTTACATGACCATCATGTAAATGTAGGACAAATAAGCGAACCAACTCCGGATGGTGCTAAATCTTAGATACCATCTCACAATACCGAAAACATGAATGTTGCTGAAAGCATGTCATTGAAAGCGAGCAGGCCTGCAATTGAACCAAAGAAATGGGCTCCTCCCTGACGTGCCTGCCACTTTTATGAGACCTCCTTGGTACATTTAGCCCTGCGGTTGAATCACTGTCCTGCTCATATCCCTGTTCATATGATGAATTTGTCTCTAACATGGTGCTGAAAACAATGTGTTTGACAAGTATATGCTGATATATGTGTGGTGAAAATAGGAGTTTGTTTTTCAATACCAAATGTGCCACATATGTAATGAGAGGCTGCAAGGAAATATCACAATGAATACCATATATTTCAAGGGAATTTGGAGTGAAAGGACAGTCACTCACTGTTTGAGAAATTTTGGAATTTGGAGCCTTTATAAGTGATATAAGAATAAGTGATAGTGATGGGGGTAGTTTTTAGGAACAAGAGTCAATGAAATGGAAAAATATACCTGGGTCAAGTGAAAACAAGGATAAAGAGACAGTCCTTGAATGCTTCGGAAATTAGAATTTCACCAATGATAGGAAGGCAGGGAGATGATGGCAAATGATAGGGTTTGAGGATTCAAAAATATTGGAACAAAGGGTAAAAGGGATATGGGACAGTGGAAATAGGAGAAGGACTGTGGTATGATAGTGTGGCAATGAGGAAAGGGAGAATATGGTGGTCAATAGCAATAGTATAGCACCAAAAAACTTTCAACACCTCTTTTTATAAAACCTAGGGAGCATATTTTAATATGAATATAGGGTTTATTCTTTTACCAACCAAACTCCAATGTCTTCGCTTCTAAACACACCACACATGAATAAAATCACTTAACAGGCTTTGTCAACTTACTTGGAGAAAAATTGAGCTGAAACAAATTAAGTTTTTATGGAGCAGAAGTGATTTTGGCGTTGGGGACTCTGTGCACCGCGCACAAGCCCAATGTGCCGCATCGTGTGGGTGCGCCACGCCAGAGGAAAATAACACGGTGTGAAAACGCCCAATGCGTCGTGCAGCACAGTGCGTCGCGCGCTTACCCAATGCACCGCGTAGCCTTAAACACAGCCTTGGTTTCTCAAAATTACAAAATCACCCTTTCACCCCTGAACTTGACTTCAATCGACCTCTTTGAATGCAAATGGCACTGATAACTTGGAGAAATATCTTGTATAGATATGGTTTTAATTTTTTCTTCTCAATAACCCATTTTGTAATGTTATTAACTTTGGCATTTTTTGCATTTAATACAACTTCTATCTTTTTGTTTCCTCACTGACTTTCTGAGCTTGAATGATGAAATTGGTTGATTTTTGCAGGGATGGTGGCGTCGAACCTTGGCAAAGGATGACCAGAGTCTGCATTTCAAGTACTTCATGGTGGAAAGATACATATTTATTACAAAAACAAATTTGACAATTTCTTCTTCAAAACAGAGTTTTGAAGAAGAAACATCCTCGAGCATAGTTGACGATGAAAATATTGAAATGAAAACTTGTTGAAAACATCCTCATGGCCTGGGGGCATTATTTAACATTTCTAAAGACCAAACCCTAGACCTAGAAATCGACAGACTCTTCTTGACCCAAAAAACCATCTACGACTGTAAATGACATGAACTGAACTTTGATGAATTTTGAGAAATTTTGACCAACTCAGCAGGTACAAGCAGGAGGGAAAATGAGAGAACAAAGCCCTTCCATCAGAAAATGGCATGCCCCTAACGAAATGCAAATAAATGAGAAAAATGGGACACCTAAAAGAATGAAATGAAATAAGAGGAATGATCTCTGACGGAGAGATGTAAAGACCGACTCTAACATTGGCTCCAATGGGGATGGTAGCTCCTTGGAGGTGCCAAGAATGGCAGATCTTTGGGAGAGTAGACCAGTGCCTTCGTCCATTGGGCTATGGAGTCCATTATTTTGAAAAAACAACTCAAGATTGTTGATTGAATTTATTTGACTGAAAATTTGATTCAAACTAACTCAACTTTTAAAACAGAAATGACTGAACTAGATCGACTAAACAGACTCAAACGAAAACTAAAATCCTTCTTCAGAATTATAGCCTTCACTTTGGGCCCCAGACTGAAGAAAAGACTACAATGCACACTTACAATGAGATTGAAATACATGATATGTACAATGACAATGTGATCAGCAGAAAACATCTTATAAATGGTACCGCTTGAGCAGCCGACCATTGATCGACCCTCCTGGACAGTCTTCACCGTTCATCTCCTTCAAAAGAAAGGCGTTCTGACCTCGATATGCTGCAATCTTGAGTGGACCTTTCCAGATATTTTCAAACTTACCATGTTTACCTTTGTCCTCATTCCTAGCATCCCACTTTAGTACCACTTCCTCCAACTGGAATTTATCTGCCTTCGCTTTCCTGTCATAGATCTTTTTTATTCTCTCCTGCAACTTGAATGTGTTCTGGAAGACCTCTTCTCTCGTTTGCTGCAAATGAATCATCTGATTTATCCTTCTCTACATATGGCTTTCTTCACTACCAGCTTCTTGAAGAAGCTTGACCACCGGAATAGCAAGTGAGGTAGGAAAGACTGTATCCACTCCATAAACTAACTCAAATGGGGACATACCAATCGACTTCTTTTGACTCCCCCGATCAGCCCATAGCTCATTTACCAACTTCTTATGCCAACTCTTCTTATTTATGTCCAACAAATTTTTAATGATATTGACTAGAGACTTATGGGAAGACTCCGCCAAACCGTTGCCTTGCGGATGATAGGCGGTTGAATGTCCCAAAATAATTTTATACTTAGCACAAAACTCAATCATATTTCTTGATTTAAAAGCCGCTGCATTATTAGTGATCAATTTACTCGGGCAACCAAAACAAGACAAAATGTTGTTCTCAAGGAAAGAAATGATTACCGAATCGGTGGCTTGCCTTGTAGGAACTGCTTTGATCCATTTCGTAAAGTAATCGGTGGCTGTTAGAATCCATCTATGCTATCCTGAGGAAGGACGATGGATTTCCCCAATGAAATCCAAAGCCCACTGCTGAAAAGGGACGCTTACCTCAATAGGCTTGAGTGGAAATGGCTGTAATTTCTATCTTCCCTCGAAAATCTGGCACTCATGGCAGCCTTTGACTATTTTATATACATCAGCAAACAATGTCAGCCAATAGTACCCTGCTCTCAAAATCTTATTGGCAGTTGTTTTCCAAAAATGATGACCCACGCAGTCTCCTTTGTGGAAATCCTCCATTACCTTCTTCGCTTCTTCCTTCACCAAAAAATTCAACAAAACACCACCTGGATCTTTCCAATAAAGTGAAAAATTCAAAATACAAAATTTTGTAGCCTTCAATTTCAAAGTTCTACCTTTGTTTCTAGTCATTCCGGGCGGTGATGACAAATTTTGAAGAACATACACAATATCTGAATACCATGGGGAAGCAACAAACATTTCCGATACCTGAAGTGGTAAATTCTCCTCATCCTCATCAGACATAGTAGCAATCAGATTTATGTCTAATGCGTGCAAATTTTATTCAGCCATAAGCTTCGCCAGCCCATGTCCCTTGATAAGCTTCATGGGCCTTATTTCCACATCATATTCCAGCAAAGTTGTGATCCAATTGCCACGTCTTCCTTCCGGATCAGTCTGTACTAAAACATCTTTCACGGCAGCGTTAGGAACATAAGCTAAAATATGGGAATGCAAAATGTATACCCGGAAATCCTTCAATGCCTTTACCAGTGCCAGAGCTTGTTTCTCAATGATGTTGTATTTCAAGGCTGTGTCTCTAATAGTTCGACTGAAAAATGCTATGGGCTTCTCATGTCCATCTCTTTTCTGCATTAACACAGCTGCCATGGTATGCTCTGAAGAAAAGGAAAGAAAAATAAAATCTTGGGTGTAAACTGGGCTGATTAACACCGGAGCTGAAGATAGTGCCAACTTCACCAAATTAAATGAATTTACCACCTCTTCAATCCACTTCACTTGGCTGTCCTTTTTCAGCATATTTTTTATTTCTCTTAAATGTTCAGCAAGGTTAGGGACAAAATGGCATAAAAATTTCATCTTACCATTAAAAGAATGAATCTTCTTTTTGTTCCTGGGAGGATCAATTTGCTGAATTTCTTCAACACGTGCTGGATCAATACGAATGCCATATTTGGAAATAATGTGACCAAGTAATTTTCCTTCATCCATGGTAAACAAGCTCTTTTTAGGATTAAGCAAGACACCATATTTTCTGCACTTTTGAAAAACAAATTTCAAGTGATACATATGCTCTTCATCGGAATTGGAAAAAACCATCAAATAATCAAGGTATATAGCAAGGAAAACATCTTTTTCATTCGCAAAAGCCATGTCCATCACCCGCTGGAAAGTTGCACCAGCATTCTTCAAACCGAATGGCATCTTGGCATAATGGAATGTCCACCACGGAGTGGTGAATGCTGTTTTGTCATGGTCGTCCTCATGGACCAAAATTTGGTTATATCCAGAATAACCGTCGAGTAGTGACATGCGAGATGCTCCAACTACTCGCTGCAATATATGATCCATCTTAGGCAATGGATAATTTTCCTTCAATGACACCTTGTTCAAATTTTGGAAATCAATACACAACCGAATCTCACCTGTCTTTTTCCGCACTGGCACTAAATTGGAAATCCAATCAGAAAATCTGATGGGAACAATGATTCCTTCTTTGTACAACCTGTTTACCTCCTTCTAAATCGATGGCAGCAACTTCAGATTGATTCTTCTTAGCTTTTGTCTGAAAGGCTTCTGATTAGGCTTGATTGGGATAGTGTGCTGAATTATATTGGTGTCATAATTCTTTAAATCTGAGTAATCCCAAGCGAAAGCATCAGAAAATGAAGACAACAAACCCACATATTTTGCTTTTACCTCCAATGGCAATGATTTGGATAATTTCACCATCTTGGGGTCTTCAGCTGTCCCAATATTTACATCTTCAACTCCTTTTTCAGTCGGCCGTAAGGTTGGTTTCTTGGCCACATCATCCTGATCGAAGAGCTCTTCTAAAGGTATCAAACCTTTAGGAATAACGTTGTCTTTCAGCTACAACACTTCCATTTGATTGACTTGAAAATCATCACCATTATCATATTCTACATCGATTGAGGTATCTTTGAACTTACCTTTACTTTGCAGAAAATCATTAATCTCACCATCATCTTGGAAAACTTGCCAACATCTTTGATTATCCAGGAAGCTAGGACGGTGCTTCACATGGATTTCAAACTTATTACTTGAATTCATTGGGATCTTCAAGTTACTTGCTCCTTTAGCAAGTGCATCTGCAATTCCATTTTGAATGCGAGGAATACAAGTCAAGGTATAATCTGAAAACTGCTTCAAAATATCAAGGACAACGTTCCGGTAAGCCCGCATCCAGGGATATTTCATTTGATATTCACCCTTTACTTGCTCAAACACCAATTCGGAGTCCCCATAGACTGCAATTCTCTTAGCATTCAACTTTCTAAGAATCTTTAGGCCAGCAATCAGAGCTTCATACTCAGCCTCATTGTTTGAACAATCAAATGCTAACTTGTAAGAACATACCCGTACATTGTTCGGTACCTTGTTAGGAGTGGAAAAATGACTGCGTACCCAAATACCAATTCCAGCACCATCATTTCCCACTGCACCATCAAAATCCATGGTCCATAGACCCTCTTCATCATCCTCTAAGTGCTGAAATTGTGCTAGCTCTGTTTTTTCTGCTTGCTGTCCACTATCTTTAGTTGATTGCTCAACTGTGCTTTCCGGTTTTTGACTTTCATTCTGCAAAACTTCTCTGAAATTATCGGTAATCTCTGTAATATCTTCTACTTGAACTAACTGACTATCTTCATCATTTAAACTATCAGCAAACAAAACAAAAGACTCTAAATCTGTATGTACATAATTAATCGGATGATTGACCGGTTTCTCCTTAGATGTAATCATATATTTCATTTTTTGTTCCCGGTACAACTTTCTCATTTGGCCAAACACGGGAATCATCGTGTAGGAGAAATCTAATTGTAATTTCCCTTTCAATTTGGCTCCCCAAGATCTGGAAAGCAACATACCAAATCTGGGAGGAATGTCTGCTACAACAACGTCCATCAAAACATTCTTTGTAGGAATCTGATCCAAACTTACTACCAAGTCTTTAATGAGCCCAATACATCTCACTCTGCTAGAATCAAATGAATAAAGATCATGGTACTTCCTGGTAATGTCTAAGTCCAACTTCTCCATGATTGCTTTCGGCATAAGATTATGGGAAGCACCGGAATCGAACATGGCATTATGCAATACAAACTCATGCAATCGAAGACTGATATAAAAAGGAGGCACTTCACTGTCTGGAGACTCACCATCTAAAGCTGGTCCAAATATCAGTTCCGGTTGATCATCTTCAATATTCACCATGTCAGACATGGCATCGAAATTCAAAATTTTGGAAACTTGACCTTTATAACTGTTGTTCCTCATTAGTTCAGTCAAGGGAATGGACACCTTTAATTTAGAAATATCATTCTCTAAACTAAAGGCTGAAGTATTTTCGATCTCTTTGGCTAGAACATCTTTCTTTTCAGCCTTCTCTCTTGTTGTAATTGGCTGATTTGATTTTTTTGCTGATGATGATTTTGTGGCAGCGGGATTAACTATCTCTTTTGCTTTCTTTTGTGCAACAGGTGAATTGTTTTTAGGTGCTGAAACTTCCTTTCTCTTTTGAATTGGATTGACAGGCACATCTCTGTTTCTGAGAGAATATTGCTTCTGTTGGGCTGACAATGCATTCATATAACCTCTCTGATACTCATCTGACTCTTCCTCAAGATCCGCATCATTAGCTAAGACAAAATCCTCATCTCTTTGTATCGCTGAACTTTCTGCATATTCCTCATCTTCGATGATATAAATGGGCAAAGCATCAGGAGTAAAAAAATGATTTTCCTCCCCTACTACATCATCTTCATCATCTGAATCCTGACCAACAAAATTCTGCTGAAGAGGTGTCTTTACTTGCTACTGGACTGCTGGTTCTTATGCTCGCTGTTCTCGTTGCTTAATCCTGAATTGTGGCTACTGCTAACCACGGAAGTTCGGATTTCGAATCTGCGGTTCGGGCTTATCAAGAGTGAACCTTTCAAACATTTTTTCCACCTTGCGAAGTATCTGATCTGTAGATGTAGACGCTTCTTCATTTATCACAACCTTCTTCTCTGCTTTCAATCTAGCTCTCTTGTCATTCAAATTTGCCTCAACACTCACGGCAATCTTCTGCATGTCCTCTAAAGTGGGCGGATCTCTATCTCGTAATGAATAGGCCATCTCTGGATCAAAACCATCCAGGAATTTTAACAAAGCTGACTTCTTAGAAGGCCTCAAGTCATCAGGAATTGCATTATAAACCACATTAAATCTGATAATATAATCTTGGACGGACTCACCAGGATTGCGCTTGATCTTGGTATACTCAGAAGTGATTTGAAGCGGATCTTTCTTCATTTCCCACCAATCTAGAAACTGTCTCTGAAGCTCTTCTAATGTATTAATACTTTTGGGCTGCAAAGCTCTGAACCATTTACGTACCTCACCTCCAAAAGTTTGTACAAACAATCTCATGGAGACATTCTCTTCATCAATTTCATGGAGATCAAAAAAGTCTGTCATTCTATCAATATGCTACTGAGCGGGCACACTTTGAGGAGTACCATCAAAAAAATGAATTTTACTCTGATAATCAGCGGGCATGGGATCCAAGTTCTGGGGCAAAACTAGAGGTGTGAATCTAGCAGCCATTGCTCTTGGTGGATTTATAATCTGTCTTGGAGAAACGGGTGGAGTAGGAGCAGTAGATGTACGAGGTGTATGTGGTGGAGATGGAGGAGGAACTACTGTTGATTTCTGATTAGATATCGATGGTTGTACAGGAATGGTAGGAATAAAAGAAGGCTCAACGTGAAATTGTGAATCAGATGTAACTACTGATGGACCAATAGTTTCAGAAGCAGATTCGATAAACTTAGGAATATTCGTTGCCACAATAGAGTTTTGAATGTTCAGGATGTAACTATCAATAGATCTATTAGCTTTTTCAACCTCAAGATACTTGATAAACTCGGGATTTATGACGGTAGAACTAGTAACACTTTTAGATTTAGTTTCAAACAATGACAACTCGAGTTGATCATCAAACTCAATATCTTCAAGGAACTCAAATACAGTCGGGCGTGAATGAGATTTAAACAAAGGGATCATAAGAATTTCTCAAAGGAAGATTCTTGAAATCAAATTGGGATTCTCATACACTGGAGGCGGATCAGGATCGGGATTTGATATAGTATGTCTTCTGGAAGCCATTGTTTTGATCTATTCAAAAATCAAAGGACAAAACCGATCTATTCAGCCTATCAAATTCTAGACTCAATCACCCAAAAGTCCAGAATGATGTAATATACTGGGGTAATTCACAAGTCAAATGTCACGTTCACAAGCTAAACCGGAGATTGACTGAAGCAACGTTTATCTACTTCTGCTAATGCAAAGCAAAAGCGTTTCGAAAGCTACCTGGTGTAACTTCAGGCTCCGTCTATAACTTATGAAACAAATAAAACCAACAAGAAAACCATTTTCTTCCCCAGTATGGTCGCCACTATGTTATTTCCCAAATCCACCTCAGGCTGAAGTAAGGCAAAAAAAGGACAACACCAAACCATGCTCAGCCTCGTAGCTAGCCCTACAAGGACATGAGAGGGCTCTCTCCGAGTCAATCTCAATGAAAATATTCAAAGGGGCTTGAGATGACTAAAAAAACAACTGATCTTAGGCTAGATAAACAAATAAGAGGGTTTGATTTTGATTTTTAGGGGTTTTTGTTGGAAAAAGGGAAAAACAATTTCTGGCTTGGGGATGAGGCCAATTTCTTACAGAGTCCAAGTTGGGGAGAGGAAGGCAGCGGATTTGATGTCTTAGATCAAATGAATGGATTGAAAAGACTGCTAAGGAGCTGAAGAGGGAAAGAGAGTGCAAGGATCCTCTTCAAACTGACGAAAAACATATAAAACTAAACAAAATTCTAAGGCAGAGCACCAACAAATCAATGAATTCTACCTCAATTACTCATTTGTTTAATTCAGAAGCATAGAGAAGGGAAATGGAATACATATAACATTAATGAAACTTACAATAACAAGAGAAGAACATCATAAAAACTCAGAAACCACAAGGATCCCAACAAGTGCTGCAAAACTCTGGTCTTTCCTTTGCCAAAAACTGAAAATGGATATACAATGAGGTGTCAAACTTTTCCCAAGAGTCCAACCCTGAAAATGTCTCAGAAAATAAAATATATAGACCATCCTAACCCCATCCCATGCCTCTAGGGGTCGAGCTCATCCTTTTAGGAGTTGTTTCAACCAATTCTAAACATGGAGCTAAAATCTAGGCAGCGAAACAACTTGCCTCTATATGCTAGGAAACTGATCCATTCACTTAATTTTCATTTTTTAGTGAATGAATCCTCTAGAAAAAGTAAAAACATGCCAAATTTACATCATAGCTACAAAATTACATCAATATAGATCAATAATTACATCCAAAAGTGAAACTAGTCAAACTGGCCGAATTTCTGAGCTGGAAAGTGAAAATTGGGCAAAATTTCTCTATGTGCCGCGCTAGAAAACTCAATGCGCCGCTCCACTTTGAGCCTGCTTTTGGGGAACTTATTGAAGTCCAAATTGAGCTCATGATAGCTTGCTGGAAATCCCTGGATGTCTGATATCCAACCCAAGTGGAATGCTTCAATTTGGATGTCATTTTCCCCTCCAAAACTGCAATATCCCAAGACTGGTTCCTACTGATGCAAAAAGTGGCAGAAAGGCCATTTTTGGAGTGTTTTGACCTTTAAGACCACCCAGAACTTCATGAGATCTCTCAGCCATTCCTGAGCATGCATAATTTACCATAAAAAACCTAAAAATATCAAGTTTTCCTCCAGAAGATGTCCCAATCATAAGCGCACGTCGGGTCGCGCGACACGTCGGGCGGAAAAACCTGTTTTGCAACCAAAATTTTCAAAATGAAAAAATCTTCTCCAAATTTGCTGAAATTTGGAGTGAAGGTCTCCCATCATGTCTCATGCTCAGCCAAGTAAGCTTCGGCCAAGATTCGGAGTGGATCTGGCCTTTTCCGACGTTTTACTGCTTTTCTCAACCTCGCCTTCAGGATCTTCATTTTTTCTCTAGAAACGTGTGTGCGGGCCCAATATTGATTCTTCATGTGTCTGGGCATGTCTTTGTCCCTAATGGCCTTCACCAATAGCTTCTCCAGATTAATGTTGACTCTCGTAAGGCAATTCTCTCGCTCAAATGGTGTCATGTCACCTGGTCTCTTTCACGCCAATTCACGGTCTTCACGGATTCTTTGCAGCTCCATGAGTGTGTGCTGATCCTTCAGTTGTTTATTCCACTACTCCAATTAATCTATAACCCACTGAGCTATCTACAATTTCTCGTTCAGTGTGTTAATCTCAGCTTTTTTCTCCTAGATGATTTCTTTCAGCTTTGAGCTGGGAGAGCTTGAATCAACATCGATGAGTTTAAAATCAGTGTCTTGGCCTCCTCAAGGGCCCTCATCGTGCATAGGCCTCTTTCCCCTGTCCTGTACCTGTGCTGATGTAGAAGGAAAGACCCCTTCCATGCCAAGTGGAGATAGTACTCGCGCTGCTGATGAAGATAACGAGACCCCTTCCACCCCTGGTGGAGATAGTACTCGTCGTGCTGCTACAAATAAGGCTCTGTGGCCTCTCTGATATGTCACACACACTGGAGCACTGATAGGCTCAGTCTCAGGAACCTCAAAATGATGTGAAGGCTCACCTGCATCGTGTACAATCTCTGGAGGAGGTTGAGAGACTGTAAAGAAGTCACGAGAAATGAACTCATCGCATGAGATGCCCTTCATTCCAAGCTGATGTACTACAATGATTTTCATGAGCGCATAATGATAAATGTTGTTATGTTGGTGCTCTGGAGTCTTCTTCTGCACTAGGGTAGTCATCCACTCTATGTTTCGGCACATGAAGTATGGGATACTCATCAGTCTCACTCTCGTAAAATGCATCAAAAGTCTGATATGGTATGCATAAAGACATGAGAATCTACCCTCACAGCTGAAGTATCTAATGATGAGTTTCAATAATGGCGCATAGGCCTTCTTCAGAAACTGGAATAGGAATACCCTGCTGAGCTGCCTCATATATCCAGGCCTAATGTAAGGTTCATAATATGCTCTATCCAGTTGCTGTATCTTATTCCACTCCTCACCTATGTTTGGTATCCCGGTTGCCTCAGAGATGGTCTCTGGTGTCAAGGTGAAGTTCACTCCAGCAAGGTTTACATGACCATCATGCAAATGTAGGACAAATAAGCGAACCAACTCCAGATGGTGCTGAATCTGAGATATCATCTCACAATACCGAAAACATGAATGTTGTTGAAAGCATGTCATTGAAAGCGGGCAGGCCTGCAATTGAACCAAAGAAGTGAGCTCCTCCCTGATGTGCCTGCCACTTTTATGAGACATCCTCGGTACAGTTAGCCCTGCGGTTGAATCACTGTCCTGCTCATATCCCTGTTCACATGACGAATTTTTCTCTGACATGGTGCTGAAAACAATGTGTTTGACAAGTATATGCTGATATATGTGTGGTGAAAACAGGAGTTTGTTTTTCAATACCAAATGTGCCACATATGTAATGAGAGGCTACAAGGAAATATCACAATGAATACCATAGACTGTCAAGAGAATTTGGAGTGAAAGGACAGTCACTCACTATTTGAGAAATTTCGGAATTTGGAGCCTTTATAAGTGATATAGGAATAAGTGATAGTGATGGGGGTAGTTTTTAGGAACAAGAGTCAATGAAATGGAAAAATATACCTGGGTCAAGTGAAAACAAGGATAAAGAGACAGTCCTTGAATGCTTCAGAAATTAGAATTTCACCAATGATAGGAAGGGAGGGAGATGATGGCAAATGATAGGGTTTGAGGATTCAAAAACATTGGAACAAAGGGTAAAAGGGATATGGAACAGTGGAAATAGGAGAAGGACTGTGGTATGATAGTGTGACAGTGAGGAAAGGGAGAATATGGTGGTCAATAGTAATAGTATAGCAACAAACAACTTTCAACACCTCTTTTTAAAAACCCTAGGGAGCATATTTTAATATGAATATAGGGTTTATTCTTTTACCAACCAAACTCCAATGTCTTCGCTTCTAAACACACCACACATGAATAAAATCACTGAACAGGCTTTGTCAACTTACTTGGAGAAAAATTGAGCTTAAACAAATTGAGTTTTTATGGAGCGAAAGTGATTTTGGCCTTGGGGACTCTGTGCACCGCGCACAAGCCCAATGCGCCGCGTTGTGTGGGTGCGTCGCACCAGAGGAAAATAACACGGTGTGAAAACGCCCAATGCGTCGCGCAGCCCCAGTGCGTCGCACGCTTACCCAATGCGCTGCGCAGCCTTAAACACAGCCTTGGTTTCTCAAAATTACAAAATCGCCCTTTCACCACTGAACTTGACTTCAATCGACCTCTTTGAATGCAAATGGCATTGATAACTTGGAGAAATATCTTTTATAGACATGGTTTTAATTTTTTCTTATCAATAATCCATTTTGTAATGTTATTAACTTTGGCATTTTTTGCATTTAATACAACTTCTGTCTTTTTGTTTCCTCACTGAATTTCTGAGCTTGAATGATGAAATTGGTTGATTTTTGCAGGAATGGTGGCATCGAACCTTGGCAAAGGATGACCAGAGTTGGCTTTTCAAGTACTTCATGGTGAAAAGATACATATTTATTACAAAAACAAATTTGACAATTTCTTCTTCAAAACAGAGTTTTGAAGAAGAAACATCCTCGAGCATAGTTGATGATGAAAATCTTGAAATGAAAACTTGTTGAAAACATCCTCATGGCCTGCGAGCATTATTTAACATTTCTGAAGACCAAACCCTAGACCTAGAAACTGAAAGAATCTTCTTGACCAAAATAACCATCTACGACTGTAAATGACATGAACTGAACTTTGATGAATTTTGAGAAATTTTGACCAACCCAGCAGGTACAAGCATGAGGGAAAATGAGAGAACAAAGCCCTTCCATCAGACAATGGCATGCCCCTAACAAAATGAAAATAAATGAGCAGAATGGGACACCTAAAAGAATGAAATGCAATAAGAGGAATGATCTCTGACGGAGGGATGTAAAGACCGACTCTAACAGATGGTTTGCGGCACACCTACCTAGAGAAGAAGGAAACCCTCACTCTATTGGAACTGAAGAAAATTAAGCCCCTAAGACTTAAGGAGGAAGCTTGGAGACTCAAGAGTGGAGCCATCTAGCTCGAGGCAGGGGACAACAATACCAAATTTTTTCAACAATGTGCCAAAGGTATAAAGAGCATCAATACTGTTTGGGAATTAAATGATCAATAGGGTAGGGTGGCCAAGACTCACCAACAACTTTTGAATATGGAAATTAGACACTTCTCCCACATCTACAAAGACCCCTGAGTTACAAATATTGGATAAGTTCTTATTATTGGAAGGCAGATGTCTAGGTTCGTTGACGAGGAGGATTTGGACCTACTCATCACCCCTATCACACTTGGTGAGATTGAAGTTGTACTTAAGTGGTTCAAAAATGACAAAATTCCTCGTCCAGATAGCTGGCCTATTAAATTCTACCTTTATTTCTTCGAACTTATTGGGAAGGATCGGCTTATGGTATTTGACGATTGTAGAGTATCGGGTAGAATGTATGAAAATTTCAACTCTAGTTTCATTTCCCTCATACCAAATATGGGCAAATCAACTTCCTTCAATGACTATCAACCTATTTCTCTGTGTAACTTTCTCTACAAAATCATTGCTAAAATTATTTCAAAACTTATCAAGATAATCATTTCTAGGAACATATCCAAAGAGAAATTTGACTTCTGGAACAATAGAAAAATCCATGAGGCCATTGGCACCACTCACGATGCCCTTCACTCCATTAAGCTCTTAAATATTACAACCACTATTCTCAAGATTGATTTCGCCAAAGCCTTTTATTCTTCCCGCTGGAACTATCTTCAATTTATTCTCACTCATATCCGATTCCCCCACCCCTTCATTCAATGGATTATGTGGTTTATTACAAACGCCTCATTTAGTATCCTTATCAATAGGGAGGCTACCCCTTTCTTCCATGCTGGTCGTGGCCTCCGACAAGCATGCCCCTTATCCCCTCTTCTCTTCATGTTTATTATGGAGGGTCTCACTCTGCTCATTTCCTATGCTAGTAATGATGGACAAATTCAGGGAGTAAATATTACCTATACTATTGATCTAAATCACCTTCTTTTTGTTGATGATGTTCTCATATTTATAGATGGGTCCTTGGGAGATGCATCATGCTTCAATAATATTTTGTCCACTTTCTGCACCACTACTAGTATGCTTCCAAATCAGAGAAAATCCACCATTACGTTTTCTAGATGTAATTTGCAGGAGAGTATGCATGCCCTTCACTTGTTTCAATTTTATCACAGGCATATTGAAGAGGGTGTAAAATATCTAGGATTTAGACTCAAGCCCACTGATTATATAATTACAGAATGGAATTTTTTGATAGATAAAATTGGGCGAAGAATAAACATATCATAGAAAAAAATGGCTCGCAAGAGATGGTAGAATTATTCCGACTAAATCAATTTTGGAAACAATCCTGGTGTATTGGATTGTGCTAGCCTGGATCCCAAAAGGTGTTACTAGCATAATTCAGAAAATTTGCAGGCGTTTCCTATAGTGTGGAAACGATTTAGGCCATAGTTTTGTATGGGTGATATGGGAGAAGATCACCAAGCCAAAGGTCAGGTGGGCTGCGGCCTCAAGGACCTTAATTTATTCGCCAAAGCATTGGCTGCCAAAATGGGCTGTCACCTCTTGACCTCCTACAATCTATGGAAGGAGGTCACCTATTCTAAATACATTGCCCCTACTTCCACACTTGATTGGATAAGAAGCCCTCTTAGCCTTAGGACCAACTCATCTATAGTTTAGCACGCTATATCTAAGTCCATTTCTCTCATCAAACATGGTCTTCCTTGGTGCATTGGTTCAGGCACTCAAGTTCGGATAGGTTTGGACCCTTCGTCGGGTAGTGGCAAGGAACCTTTGTTCCATCATGAAATCAGGAAATTTCTAATTGAGTTAGGGATCTCTCAGCTCAATCAAGTCATGAATAGGGATAACCATGATTGTATTAATCAAGCGTGGAAGTCATATCTCAAGTTGAACATTATTTTTCAATATCAGGGAGCTTGGAACAAATATATCAGGGCTCCCAAGGCTTCAAATCAGAATCTCAGATTCCGAGGATGAATTTATCTCGACTATATCCCCTGAATGAAATTGTACTCCAAAATAAGGCTACTCTATTGTCACATTCATCCTTCAACCTATTGATCAGAGCTAGTGGTGGAAAAATCCATGGAAGTGGAAAGCTCCCCCCAAATATCAACTCTTTATGTGGTGCATAGTGACTAATCGTGTGCCTATGGAGGACAATATACCAAAGAGTTCCATTCATGGTCCCTCTCAGTGTGTACTCTGTAAAGAATATTCGAAAGATATCAATCACCTCTTTCTCAATTTCTCTATGACTTGCAAGACGTGGTAGCTAGTCACTAAATAACTTGACATCGATACCTCTTAGTAGCGGGAGACTGTTTCCATGGCTTGGCTTAATTGGTGGCACTCTTTCCCCTCGACTAAGGCTCACAACCTACCTCTCCTGATCTCTTGGGGCCTTTGGTTGACTCGAAATCTTATCATATTTCACAGCCTCCCGATTTCTTGGACCTCCATACACAACTCCATATTGGCTCTCTATCATTCCATTCCCAAAGAATATAGCTCTAAGGTCGACAGGATTATTCCACTTGAAACCATTTAAAAAAATAAAACTTGGGACTATTTTGATGGTGCTTCTGGTACGGATGGCTGCAAAGGTGGATCCATACTGCATGTATTTGACACTCACTATTTTCAGATTAAAGTGGGCTTGGGACTGGGTACCAACAATGATTCTAAGCTCAACAGTCTCCATTTGCTCCTCATTTTTTCCTTTAAAAAAATATGCAACACAATACGTATCTTTGGGGACTCTAACATTATTATTAACTAGTTCAATAATAATGCTACATGTCATTTTGATACACTTATGATTTTTTTGGCTGAAGTATTGGCACTTAATTTTTTTTTTTACTTTATCATTGTCACTCACATTTACAGACAAAGGAACGAGGGTGCTGATTGCTTGTAAAAAGAGGCTGTGAACTTATATTGGGTACGTTGGCACATCCCTGAACACTAAGGGCCTATTATATATTAGCATTATCATCGACCCTTCATTGAATACCTCAGACTCCTAGAGCCTGCTGATCAGTTTTTCTGATCAAAGGATTTTTTTTCATTCAGTATTTTATTACACATGCTTACTAGTTTTTGATGATTATATGTTGATATGGACCTTCAAAATATTTTTGTAAATTTTTTTGATATCTTCTAAAATGTTTTTTCATAACTCTTTACTATATTTTTTGGACAATATACGGATTATACAAGCTGCAATTTGCTGTAAATGCAACATGTAATTTTCCATACAATTAATAAAAATTACAACATTTTCCTTGGAAAAAAAAACAAGTATTTGCTCGATTCGAAATTAATTCTTAATAAAAATTTCAAAATGTACATTAAAGATACTTGAAGTGCTACAATAAAAGAATTTAAAATTTTTATTACTTTATATTATTATTATTAGTTTAAACCATATATAATATGTAAATTGTTGATGTTGAAATAATTTAGTTAACATGAGCACTGAGATATTTTATTTATGGACTACATTATTCATATTCAAGTTTTTTTTTTTCTATTCATATATTTTTAAATGCATTTCAATATTAATTTCAATCCTTTCATTCTTGTACATATTTTGTTTTCACATTCAACTATTTTATTGTGATTCTTATATATACATATATGTGTATGTCTTTTTGAAGTTGATATTAGAATAAATTAGTTAACTAGGATATTAAAATGGGTTATTTATGTATCCAATTAAAATATGAAAATATAAATAATATCAAATTTATTTATTACCCATATCTAGGTGTCTCATCATCAGACATGCCCAATTAATGCAGTTTGGACACCATTTACGCGTGTCATAAAGAACCCTTCCATTTGGTGGCATTTCATAACTTCTTATTTACATGCATTCAATCCTCGAGTCATTATGGTTTGTCCATTTCACTGCATATACATCTATCTAGTAATCTCACTTATGTCAAACTAAATGTCTCAAATAATTTGCATTACCATGCCTCTTTACCTGATAAGTATCCACTCCCTTTATTCATTCATATTGAGTCTTACACAGAACTGAAATCAATGTCTCTCAACTTGCACAACTATTATTTTTCAAGATACCTCTATTAGCTCTATAGACCTTTGAACAAACACCATGGTTAGAAAATGAAGACATGCTCGTCATAGAGTTATAGGGTTGGGAAACCCACCTAGTGCTTCTTGGCTAGGAGATCACATGGAGTTATTCCATCTTGAAATCCCACATCACATCATATGTAGTCTACCCACCATGGAGGTGGAGGAATTCCACACTAGGAGATGGGCACTGGGCTATTAGAAATCTACAAGCACACCATATTTGGAACATGGAATGCATGGTAGTTCGAGCCTCAAGAAGAGCTACAAAATCAAATGTATACATCAATGACATCCACACTTTACTTCACCACCTTTCTAGATCCATTGGCATATAGTTTCCTTTGTTTTCAATCAAATCCATATATTCAAGCTCTTTATCAAGGCACATAGGCCAGCATCACTCTCACCAACCCGTCTCTCCTTCTCTCTGTTAGCCTTGTTTGATATGGCATGGAAAAGAATCATTTGGACAAGGATTTCCAATTCAGTGGTCCACGAATAAGGAGGTTATATAGTTGTCACTCAACATCAATGTTTCTAAACTCATTGACAATATTCCCACTCTTCAATGTCCCAGCCCCTACAGATGATTCATTTTGGAGGAAAATCCATGCACATGTCCCTCTGGCACCAAGAAAAATACCGAAGTTGGCTACGATTATGAGAAGCCAAATCCCTCAAGCTCGAAAGACAAGAAATTAGTATGAGAAGACTCACTATTTCACTTATGTTTTCCTCTGTTTTCATATTTTCTCAAGCATGGTTAGCCACATTTTCAGTCACTTTGGTAGAATAATTTTTAGCCTATCCACCTTCCTACTTTTTTCCCATACAATAAACTTTAATTAAACTTTTCCCTTCATAATAAACCTTTGGGTTTCCTCTTTTGAACGTAGATGTTCCTCCTCATGCTTTTATCTGTGGGTCCTTGGTGCAAGGACTAACAATGAATTTTTTCGTGCAACCTATGTACAATTTTTGCTAATATAAAGAAGCTTATCCTCCCCATCATATTTCACATCACTATAAAAGTATTTTATTTATAACCAAGAGTGAGAGTGAAATATTTTTACCATATCTACTTTGTATTAGTTTGTAATAACAAAAACTAATAAATATTTTTACCATATCTTCTTTGTATTGTATTGTAATATCAAAAATCAATAAAGTAAACACACTTAGAGTGGGACTATGTTTTATAATAATTTCAAGTAAAAATATCAAAATATGTATAGACATTTTTTTTTTTTTTTATTATAGCTAACATTACTTTTTAATTTAAAGAGTAATTTATTTTTATTTTAAAAGTGAGTTTTGCACCTCCATAGATTTGATGTATCTCGACGCTTCATAGATAGAAAGTTAAGATGGATGTAATTTGATTATAGATAAGAAACACACAATTTCGTTACATTACATTAACTAATGTAATTCACATTAAATACCAGCATAGGTCCATCTTAACTACAAATCTAATATAAGCCGAGAGGGATCAAATTTCTTCAGGTCGAAACTTATTTTAGACTGCCAAAAACAATGTGTAATTTTTTATTATTTACATTTTATTTTTTATTGTTATAGAGATTATATAACATTTTCATTGAGCCATTTTACCAGTGCACACATAAGTCAATATTAATTCATATTAAAATATTTTATTCATAACCCACATTGGATATTTTCTTTTGTACAACATTAATATAATTTCTTTTAATATTACGAGATAGAATATGTTACACACACACACACACGTACACACACGTGCATATATTAATTTACATGAAATTATATTAGGTCATATGGAAAATTAATTAAATATTCATAGCATTTTTTTTATGTTTTACTATAGCCAACATTTCCCTTTTGTTTAGAGAATATTTTTTTTATTTTATTTTAAGAGGGACAAACTTTTGTATTTAGAGAATATTGGACATAATTACGCATCTCCTTCACACTCAGCTACCTTTAAGATCAATAATATTTATCATGAGCTTCAAACCATATTCTAATCATTGTGTTACCCTACATATGGCCAAGGTTTTTGGCTAATCCCATATCACAAAGATACATGTTAAAACAACTTCTTTGTAACATGAGCCATCAACTATAAAATGAATTTTATAATCTCTCAAAACTGAAAACATATGCCTAGTAAATAAAGTGTCCATAATGCTAATGTGAAACATAGAATCACACACCATATAATGATACACTAAAATAAATCATATGTAATACTTTTACTAGTGGACCCTACCTACTCCATTTTCAACATAAAACATCAATACTAAGCTTTGCAACAATTTGCAGACTTTTTTAACAAGTGGGTTATATATGGGCCATGTTCAGGTCATAATTTCAAGTTCAGAGTTAGATTGGGCCTAAGAACTAATAACTCTCTTGAGCTGATGGCTCTAAAACACTTTTTCTTCTATTTATAAAAATAAAAAATCCATAAAGTTGCAAGTTATTGAATATCCAATAAATATGATCAAATGGTTGAAGGAGAAAATTTCTATAAACTTTTCTCACCATTATTGAAGGAAGGTTGAGATATTTTCAACTCTTTCATCTACATTTTTAATGATAATTATAAATAAAGAAAAATATTTGAATGATTTTTCAAAAGCTTAAACTAATATGATACATTTTCAATGGTACATTTTGGAAGACAATAAGGGTCATACTATTAACTATTTTCGTCCTCCTTTCCATGAAGATGTCCAAATTTTGACACACTTTATAGGTTCTAGATGAAGAATCTTGGCTCAAAAATTTGATCTATTTTATTTTAAGAATGTTAATATATATATATATATATATATATATATATATATATATACCAAATTTTGACACACTTTATAGGTTCTATATGTATGTATGTATGTATGTATGTATGTATGTATGTATGTATGTATGTATGTATGTATGTATGTATGTATGTATGTATGTATGTATGTATATGTATGTATGTATGTATGTATGTATGTATGTATGTATGTATTCATTTAAATATTAGTTTTATTTTGAGAGAAAATATACTATGTAATTATCCTTGTGAATGGATAGAGAATATCTCAGAGTATGTAGATTTAGGTTGTCATTATTTTATGTGATACATTGAAAGGTTTTTTTTAACTACATTTTGGAAATAACCACATAGGGATGGCATAGTCCACAGACCTTCACTATTAAAGTCATCATTTTGGGTTTATTTAAATGCTACCAAAGATTACGACAAAATTTGTTTTGTTTATTTAAAAAACAACAAATATTTTATTTTTTAAAAGAAATTCATCAATTTTGTCTTTCTTTTAGTGTCATATTTATGGTTGTGTGTATCTTAAAATATATTATTTTAACAATTGTTCATATCATTATATTTTCCATGGTAGTAGTAATAATAGTAGTCTAATTTTAAGGTTAAAACATGATAAACAACAAATTCGTGAATGAAACCCCTTGAGATTTAGGCCTCCTTAGTGCAACGATTTGACTTCTAAAGTCTACCTAGTTGTCCACATATTGTACCCATTATATATTTGAAACTCCATGTTTTCATTGATGTAAATCCTTTTTATTTTCTTTAAATCCTTCTAGAAAAATCAATATATAATATTCTAATAATACTTTTTATTTGTTTTTTCAATTTATTTTATATTAATTAGCCACAAAATTCTTAATACTAAAATCCAATGCAGTTACCCAAAAAAAATGAAATACATCTAGTTCATAATACCAAAATCCAGTGCTTAAATAGACAATGTGAAATGCATCAAATTCATAATACTAAAATCCAATGGAGTTGCCCGATTAAAATTAAATACATCCAATTCATAATACTAAAATCTATTCGACTTTCCAAAAAAAAATGAACTACTTCTAATTCATAATACTAAAGTCCAATCGAGTTTTTGAAACAAAATTAAATACATCGAATTCAGAATACTAAAATCTGGTCTAGTTTGATAGAATAATATTAAAGAAAATTAGTATATACACAAAATGAAATACATCCATTCCATGATACTAAATTCTACTCCAATTATATAAGAATGATATTACTGAAAATAATTGTGATACAAAATAAAATAAAAAAACATGCTTGTAAAATCTAAAATTTTATTACCTTTAACAATATTAAATTGTTAAAATACTCTAAATCCAATAAAAATAAGTTAAAATACTCTAAACCCAACTTAATTAGGTTAGAATGATATTCAGAAAATAATTAGATAAAAAAAATGAAAGACAACCATTTTAAAGTACCAAAATGTCATCCCAATGCGTACTTTTGAAAATGTAGAGGTACTTTTGAGAATGTCCTGTGTGCTAAAAAATTAATTGCACAAAACTATGAATGTTGACGAAATGTCACTTAATTTGGCTTCACTTAAATTATAATGTTAGTAGTTCTGAGTAATAGCACCCTAATGCTTATACCGGTTCTAAATTCTCATTAACTGCTCACATGGATTCAAGAACTAAGCCTGTCACAACCCTACACTCGTGGTAGTGTTCCAACCAGCTTGTAATGAGTGCCTCGCTACGTTACTTTTATTTTCAAGATACACAAGTACATTAAACCTATATTCAACACTTTAAGTTATTAATCCACAAGAACGCACTCAATGAGAAGTTATTAAACATCAGCGGAAATAAAAACAACATTAAACATCAACATCAATCCACAAGAACACACGCAACCCAACCAATATTATGTTTCAATAAAAATGTACAATTTTCAATAATTATACATGCCAAAGCCCATGTAAACATTTACACCTATTGCCAAAGTGTATTTGTGACATGGTATATATTTACACCTCTCCAAAAATCCAAACAAACCAATCAAAAATCCAAAAATCCCTTCAGAATGTGTTTCTAAAATTCTACCTGAATATGCGTTCAGGTGGGACACGGAGGTCATAGACACCCTCGACTCCTAAGCATGCTGCGACCTACAACACAAACTCGACCAGCGGTGCAGGCGCATGCCTGAATGACAGCGACTCGACCTCGACGCGAGTCTGCACCCTTGTCTCGTGGGTGTTCCAAAGCCTATCCTATACCTGGCTTCTGAATTGATGTACTTTGTCCTCACGCTGATGTAATCGCTAGTTACAATGCTTCCTGATCCTGTGGAGAGACATGAATCCCAACTCATGAAGTTATGGTTGGGTTTTTTCCACAATAACTTTATCATAACTTCTTTACGCTACTGTAATCTAAAAAGTAACAGAATGATCAGAATCTCAGAATATTTTGAAATAATTTAAAATATTTATCATAATCTTGTTTACAGTTGTTAAAGTCTTAGTATTTTGGGTGCCCTAAGGGTTTTTGATAGCGCTGAATCCATTTTCACTATCAAAAATGAAATTCAAATACTTCAACTATCCGATGTTTTAAATTTTATTCTATCGATTCCGGAAAACTACACTCGCTAATCATCCGTATGCTGAGTAGACAAGTCTCCTTTATACAAGCCTGGCGAACACTTGCTTTCCATTTTTATATTTTATTCAATATATGATGTATTGAATCTCATGGTTAAGCTATAAGTGAAATAAGTACACACTTTTTGTATTTTTGTTTTTTGAGTTCTTCCTATTCTTGATTTTTTTATTTTTTTGTTGACATGTATTGATTGTATGAATGGAAAAAAACATAAAATAGAAATGATTTCCCCAAATATGGCATTATATGCTTTCATGTGCTATTTAGGAAATTATAATTGATAATGTTTTTTTATGTTTTTTAAAAAAAAATTTTAAGAGATATATGTTATTTGATTTCTTATTAGTGGGCTGTATATTGATTGTTATTTGTTTTTATACTTAGAAAATTTTCATGTGATATTTTAGTAGTATAATTGATTATTTTTTTATGTTATATTTTTATTTTACTGCTTTTTTATGAGAATTGTTTTTTCACTTTCTATTAGCTAAGTATTGACTTAGAAATTGTTTTAAAGTTCTTATACGTAGAAAATTTCAACTTTATTTACTTAGATTTTTTCCAAGTTTGTAACAACTAGAATTCCTTTGACATTTTGTCTACATCTTCAAGAATGAATTTCCTTCATTAAATCATGATCAAAATGCAACATCTTATCAAGTCCTCTAGGCATAAATTGGCCATGAAGGCCATTAACTAATGCTCTCATGCTATCAAATGTGTTGAAGCCCATCATAATAGTCACTTACCATATTTTCTCGCCAATAATAAACTCACACCATTGAAATATGAAAATATCATACATATTTAACGTAAACAACATGTTCCACATAGAAAATTAACATGTTCCCAAACACATGAGCATATATAAATCACTCATTAAGAGCATCTAATAAGACAAAGTACATGATAAGATCCGTAGATATACATACACAAACGAAATGACCAAATTCAAAAATTCAACATAGATTGTTCTTAACGCCCATACCAACACAATTACTCACATATTTCTCACAACTAGAAATTAATGAGATTTTGTTGATATTTGGAGCCGATTAAAAAATCGTATGAAAATAGATGCAGTGAAAAACTTAGGAAAATGAATCACACAAACCGCTGTAAAAGTCCCTTCGTAGTGTGTCAAGGAAACCCTCCACAAGACAAGGATTGAAACGTCATCTGCTCAAGAAATGTTTCTCCAAGTTACATGTTTAGTCTCTCGGGAAATCACCAATTAATATGGGTTATTTCTTTATATAACTTCCTTTTGTTTTAAACTATCTAACGGTCAAGTAGATTTACCCAAATAACTCATTTACAGCTTAATTGTTGTCAGCTTTTTCAACACCCCACTTTGAAAACAACTTCCTAATCCCTTTATTAAAAGAAACCTATTATTCTTCATAGTTTTAAGAGTAGTCAAACACTAACGAGAACTTCTCACATTAAATAATCAATTTTTTTAGCCATGTCTTCATGTTTCTCCAGTAAGGGAACTTCTGGAGCTACTTTCATCGTCATCGATCATGTCACCCACAAAATGGTACCTACATCCAAGTGTAAAAGTCATCTTGCTGATAACTTGAATTTGTATCTAAATGGAATATCACTTAACCGTCACACAAAACACATTCACTTTCTCATGATCCTCTCCAATAACAGACGAAGTATACTTTCAACGATTTTTCATGAAAATTTGAAAAATAGATACTTCCCTATCAAAGATTAATGGAGAAAGCAACACTCAAGGTTTAACATCGGAAGACCATTTATCCAGCAGATATCCACAGACGAACCACTACCATTAAAATATTCAATGCTTGGTTTTTCCTCTTAATAGTGTTAATCTATTGTCACGCCAATGTTCTTCTTCTGTATTTTCTCTATGAACAGTTCAAAAACCTAATCCAGAGGTTAATGCCTGTCAAGTCTTGTAGATAATAATTAAGAGATAAGTGTCAATACATTTTCATATGGTATACTATATATAAAGATTATTTTTTCCTTCACAGTTCTAGACCAAAACTAAAGAAATCCTTAAATTGAAGCTGATGAACATTAAGTTTCACAGAAAGTCTATACTCAAAGTTTTCAGCATTTTTCCTCCACGTACTTCCGTTGTATGAACCAAATATTACCATTTTTCTGTCTCTTGTGTAATTCTCCATGTCCATTGTTTTTCTTCCAAGATCCTTTCATATCAAATGGTCAGAGAGAGTATTGTTTCCTTAACATGCTGAGGGGGCTGATCTCTTCCATCCTTTTGCTTGCCATAAGCATATCGCTAAGAATTAGGGAATTTTGAGGTCTAAAATGGGCTTCCTAAGGAAATTAGAAAATAATAGTGGAAATAATAAAATAATATTAGATTACATCATCAAATTTTAGTGCTTTTCAATAAAATTATAATAAAATAATAAAACTATTTTTTCAAATTTTATTTTGAACTTATCTCCTTATGCATTTACTCAAATTTCGAGCGAAAACACTCGTTGACGTGCAATTTAATTTCTCATCCAAGGAGTATCCATGTTTCATAATTTCTCGATGGACTCGCTACACAAAAAATAATACCAATATAACATAGAAAAAATGATTGCAATCACGTTTTTCCATGTATTTCTTCATTTTATGTGTAATGAAAGTGTCCATTGAAAGTATGCAACATGGGTACCATTGATGCAGAAATTAAATTTTGCATCCAACGAATACTCCCACTCAAAATTTGAGTAAAACTTAGGATATAACTTGAAATTACGAGTTAAAAAAGTAGTTTAATTATTTTATTATTTTTTATTCTTTTAACTTTTTACCCCAAAAATGGTGAATCATCCTTGTATTGACATCGTTATCTTGAATCCTATTATTTCTTAGTAAATTTTATTTTGGTTATACATTTTCTTCGGGGAGGCCCAGTCTAGACATCAAAATTCCCTAATGATACAAAACCAAGATAATGAATATGTCATTGAAACTCTTGAGTTACGTATACAACTATACTACTTCGGTAAAGCACACCACCATGTAGGAGTCAAAATTCTTGTACCATTGCTTTCAGAGACTACCTCAAGCCATAAAATGATTTCTTGGGCTTGAAAACTAAGTCTTTTGTTGTGACCTTGTATAAAACTCTTCGTTATGCCATATAAATATTTCTATCCATAATGTTGTCCATGAAGAAAGTTGTCTTAACATCTAATCGTTTCAATCCATATGTAAATTAACAATGTCAAGGTTAAAATACAGAAATAAAAAATATTTTTATGACTAGTGGAAATATCTCATGAAATCTTGTGTTCTTCCTAACCCGAGAATACTATTTTACCAACCTCACCTTATACATTTCGATACTTCCATCAACATTTCATTTCAATTTGAAGACCCATTTACATATGATAATACTTTCAATTCACGAAGTTTTGCAAGATCCGAGGTTTTGTTCTTGGCCAAGGAATCCATTTCTGTCCATATCCTTTTCTCCACTATTCATTATTTACATCATCCATTTCTTCGATAACAAGAAGGTTCTCGATTCAAAAATAAATGAAATAGTTGAAGCATAATATTAATCCCTTGGCGTGTTCTTCTTTCCTCTTCAGGTGTCCAGAGTGACCGTCGTTGAAATTCTACAGCTTTCTTTGCATCATCTTCATATTTTTTCTTTTAGAAGTCTCTCATCCCTTTAGAATGAAAGGAAAATGTTTAGCCCCCGAATGAAATTTTTTATTCAACAATACTTGTTCTTGTTCAAATTTACAATATTTGATTTCATAAGATAAGATTGATCAAATTTTACATCTCTATTAACGACTATATTAAGTGAATAAGGACCTCACAACCTCGTATCCTTCTATGTCACATCATACCCAAAAAAATAGACATAAAATTTTTCTTTGGTGTCTAACTTTGAATGTTGAATATTTGGAATAAGAGCAGTAAACCAAGGAAAAATCCTTGAATGTGAATAATCACAAGACCGACTCGCCCAAACTTGGGGATTTTACAATTACCTGCAAGAATTAAATGGATATGTTTACTAAATAACAAGCAAAGATATAAAGCTTCTCCTTCCCACAACTTCTTCAAGAAAGTTATGGCATTTGTTGATCATGATTCTAGTATTTCTAGAAGAGGTTGATTCATACGTCTTACAACACCATTTTTTTTATAAGATTATCATAAACAATGTTATGTCTAAAATTTCTTCATTATTAGAGTATATCATTCATAACATAGCAAGAAAATCAATTCATTGTGATTATGTTTAAATATTTGTACTGATTTGTGTGTTTTCTTTCCAACATATCTTTAAATTGTTTAAAAACATTAATTACTTCTACTTTTATTTTTAACATATAGACTCCAAACTTTCCCTGAGAAATCATCAATATATTTCAAGAAGTATAATGCGCCTCCATAAAAGATATAGTAGGATATCATCCCCAAAGGTAAAATTGAATATAGCCAAAAATTTATTTACTATTATGACTTCCGCATTTAAATTTTGTGTGGACTCATGTGATGAGAAGCACTAGAATCTAGAAACCAAATTTCATATTTTCGAGATACATTTAAAATCAAAGATTCATTGACCATGCCTAATCTACCGTATAAAACTTCATCATCAATCACATGACTCAACTCGATATTCTCCCTTCTTTGAGTTTGCAATGGAATTTCTTTCTTTCCAACTCGTATTTCGAGGTATCCTATTTTGTTGCACAAAGTATTTGGATTTTCACGTCTTGCCTTTTGTTTTTATTTGAAGAACTTCTTACTTTCTCCCCTCTTCCTTGGATTGGCTTCTCACTACCCGGATTGTGGTGAAAGCTCTAATGTTGGATCTCCGTACTTCTTTCGCATAATTGTTCCTACACCATAATCAAATTCCAAAGCTCAGCTCAAACTTATATAACTCACAAAGTGACCCCGCATTCAGAAATGAACACAACAAGTTAATGTCTTTGTATTCTTCCTAAAATTTAGCTTCCATATATATGACACTAGAAAATAATTTTATTCAAAGATAAAACATATTAGAGTCTTTTCTATTTCAACTAGGGTATTATATTTTCTGTTTGTTTCATTTTTGAACAAAATTTCCTATTCCTCTTTTTTTAGAATAACTAAAGGCACTTGACAAAAATTCCCAAAGAGTCTTTTAAAATAAAAAAAATCTTATAAAACCCAAAAAAATATATTTTTCAAAAACTCTTCTCGATGAAAATTTATTTCTTACCCAAAGAAACCATACCTCTTTCCTCCACAAACTAAAAATTATTTTGTAAATTAATGAGAAATTTAAGGAAAAAAGAACTTGTTATTTATGTGTCAACGTCCACCTCTCGTAGAGAATAAAGGGTTTTGTTATGTTGGTTCGCTGTGATAATAACATCATGGAATCAACATGATGTGGAACCTCGGCACCAGAAATAAAATTCCATTCAGCCTATTTTCAAATACGCTTCAAAAAAATATTTTATGACAACAACCCTCTCTCCCAATATTCACATGTAAAAAAATTTGTGGGCTTCTTCAATAAAAGTTCAAACTTACCCCACGATTCTCCATAGTAGTCTTTGACTTACACCTTCGATCGATTTGTCTATAGGCTTCTATCATTGATCCGCTTCAATGTCAAATGAAGGTTGCTCGAGCTTTATCTCCAATCAACTCCGGTAGTAAAGTTATCTTTGTTTTGACATTCGTACAACGGTGTCTATAACAACTATTTCAAAAATATTTAACGCATGATGATCGATGGTCATAAAAATGACTCTTCAACTCGGGAGTCGACTTTGCTAAGCAACATCGCATTCTCTATCACATTGGCTCTTATTTGGGATACTTCTCTAATCACACTATTCAAAATGAGGACCTTGTAAGAAGTTTGGAATCGATGCCTCTTCCTTACTTAAACTTATGATCTCGTTTTCCGACCTCTGCACTTCATGGTCCTCACTACATATGGAAGGCTCTCATAACACTTGTTCATATTTGGGAGCCGCTGAAAAAAAAACAGGTTAAGAAGAATGGAAGAAAGTCAGTGGAAACTCGGATCGCATAAATTCGCACAAGAAATTATATGTTAACACACCGACAAAGGTGTTAAGGAAACCTCCACAAAGGTGTTACTGAAATTATCGTCAAGAATGTTTCTCCAAGTTACAAGAAGCTTCCTTGAAATCACCAATTAACATGGGTTATTTCACGTCAAAGATAACTTCCTTTCGTTATAAAAATAACCGATGGGTGAATTATATTTACACAAATAACTCATTTACATTAATTGTTGTCATTTCAATAGATACAAGCTCAAGAAGAAAATACAATCAACCATTCCTCATGTTGTCATTAATAAGGAATCAATGTTCCATATTCCTACAATAAAATGTAAGTAGAAGAAAATATTGAATTTTCCCGATGAATATTTATGAATTTGAAAACCATAATAATGTGGAATTTGATTGAGTGGAATTGCATGGATGATTTTTTTATATACCATTGTGACCAATTTATACCCAAACTCTCTATCTTTCTATTTCATTTACATATTTTTTTGTCTCTCTCTTCTTCTTCCCCCTCTTTGTCTTTGCCTCCTCTTCATTTTCCCATAGGAACTTCATCAAATCTCATTGAAACAGTTCTATGAGATTCTTTTTATCGGTGGAAGAAGTCATCTTAAAATATTGAATAGCTTATATATCTCAAAAATATTATATTGTAGTGTATGAATCACAATATAAAAATATCCATAATGAATCTTTTAATAAAATAAAATATAAATTTAGAATATTTTATAAAATTGAAATGAAAATTTGTATAGACATGTTCATATAAAAATGTATCAAAATTCAAACTTAAACTAGTTCTAACTCTATAAAAAAATAGAATCAAAATTAACTTTTATTTATTTTTCCTTCAACATGACTTCATTTTGTATGATCAGATTGCATCCCCATGATCATTAAGCTTGGTTTTAGAATGGACATTCTCATACATATTAGGGTGCACCTAATAATCCATCATCAGATCCCATAGGAAATTAGGATATTTGCCTTCAAAATTACAAGAGGGAGACATGTTATCCAACATGTTCCCAAGTATGTAACTACCAATTGAATTTTCCTTAGCATAGATATTTCTCATAAATTTGAAACTAAAATACAAACTCCATAAACTCACCATTTTAGATACTGTGAGTAATAATATTCGATTCTATTAGAAAGCACCATCAAATCCTACAATGAAACCTTGAGTCTCAACAATAAATTTCTAGGTTAATATAAGTCTCAAGCTCTTAAAGATCTTGAATAAAGCTTTGATATTAATAACTCTAAATTTCTTCGTGATCATGAAAATAGTGTTCTACCTAAGAATCAAAATATTACCGAAGAATCCCGCATGTGGAATTCATATCTACCTTAAGCATGGGAACTCATCTTCTATTGTTCATGAGACTCAACATGTAACTAGAATTTGTTACGATTACCATGGTTTATAAATACCACATACCCAAAAACATTAAATCACATTCATATGATATTTGTTTAATTAATCAATTTAATTTAAATATAAAAAAATAAAGTTAAATGTTTCTTAAGATAAATCTCATTTTGAAATTGTCAATAACTAAGAATATTCTAGAATATTATGTGAAGCTTAAATTAGTACCATCAATATAAAAATTATAGATAATTTGAATTAAGATTCTATTTTTTTAAATAAACATGCATATCTATATAATTTTATACTGCTACAAACTATTATACAATATTTACAAACATGAACCATTCATATGAATGACACACTAATATTCTATTAATTTTATTATTAATATAATTTTGAAAGAGAACAAAGAAATTATATACTTTTATTACTTCATCTCCTATATGAAACTAATTAATAAAAATAGAAACATGAAAATATTGTCTTTCTATGTTAGATGTTCATGCACTAAAAGTAAATTTATTTATAATTTTTTATATTAAACCTAGTTTTATATATCTATGCACTAAAAAAGTAAAAGTAAATTTATTTATAATTTTTTTTATTTAACTTAATTTATATATCTACGCAATACAAAAATAAAATACTTGACACGAAAAATAATTTACTTACATTCATATTGTTACCAAGTTATTACTCCTCTTTAAATTTGTTATACAGACAACCTTATACATTTGATTACCTTTTCCAATTCATGGAAAATAATTTACTTTATTCTAAAATTTTTACCTAACCATTTACTCCTCTTAAAATTGTTACATAACCAACCTTATACATTTGATTACTTTTTTAAATATTTAGTGAAAAATGCTTTCATTTTTCATATGCAAGGCAATAACTCAGTCTCTCTCATGCTATGTACTTCATCATAGAAATATTTGAAGGATCGGTAAATATTAATAATCCTTTTCCGAGTAAATAAATATGTTCTTCTTAAAGATAAAATTAGGGACTTAACCAAATAACCAACTAGAGGCATTGTGATTTGGGGCTATCAAATAAATCATTTATTTTTTCTACATGTATTAACGTATTCTAAAGGTGGATTGTGATTTGGGGATATCAAATAAGTCATTTGTTTTTGTTATGCTATTATCTTTCATTAGATTTGCATTCACATGTTTCCGAAAAAGAAAAGAAATTCCAATGAAAATACTTTGAGAGGAGTTATTCCTTGTTTATTTCATGTTATTATATTTCAAATGAGCAACTAATAAAGATAATTACAAAAAAAACCCATAGGAAGGAGGCCACGGAGACACCTCCGAGGACCTGGAAATTAAGGAAAGCATAAAAAAAGATTAGACCTCGAAATGCAAACCCTATTGCTTTCATCCATGGTTCTATCTTGTTTTTAAAGATGAAGGAAGAGAACTAAATGGAAACTATCCTTAATATCAACGTTGTTTTCTGCTTAGTGAAATTTCTCCTGATTTTAATCACATTTCCTTGTCTATTAGTACACCCTCGTGCATAGTATAGAAACCTAATGCATTGTCAACAAGAAAGATAAGATATGATTGTGAGAAATGTTTAAAGAAGTGTTTGTGTATAAAATAAATTTTACATAAAAAAGAAAAAACTTGTGCCTATAAAACAAAGTCCCATAGAAAAGGATGAGTGGTTATACCCACCTAATTCTATTCCCCCAACTTATATTCTCATGGACGAAAGAACAACTATGACCAAAGGGGATGCAGAATACTGAAATACCAAAAGGAATAATTTTTTAATTATTTTACATTTATCCTCCTCACCGAAATGGTTTGTACAAAATGGTTTCAAGGGCAAATTATTGTTGTATATTACAATTTAACATTAATCAGAAAAGTTTCTCAGTTGAGAGCTACACCGAGAACATCAACAAAGGTAATCCATCAGACACTACAGTTCATACAACATTGTGCAATTCTCAGAAGAGATTAATTATTGAAGAAAATACATACAATCTCACAAGAATAAAGAAAATATATAAAGCAACACAACTAAAAAGAAATCCATACTAAAATGTAGTGTATTGAATTACCATAAACTAAAGGAAATGATGGATCGCAACTTTAACACCATAGCTTCATTTTGTTCGTTTGATCCTCAAGCAATTCAAAATAGAGTTTTCATAGTTATGAGCTATGCATTTCTATGTGAAAAGTGCACGAGTTATGGGGGAATGGAGTACTGGAAGAAGGGAAGCAAAAAGAAATTTCAAAATTAGAATGGCTTTGACTGCCTCTGATGTAGGTTTTCATGAACGGATATGTTTTTTTTTGCTAATTGGCCGAGTTGTGTGGATATTAGGGGAATTGGGAAGAGCAGGAACGTTATGGAAAATGAGAAAGGTAAAACGTTGTTCGAAATGAGTTCCTGAGCCCCGAGTCTGCCCAACATATGAATACAGTGTCGTGTATACAATGAAAGCACACCAAAAGCCTCATAATTCAACAGGGTTTCTCTCGTATAAGAAACAAAGACGAAAAACAAATTGTAACCGAGACGCAAGGGGGCCTATCACTACTACATGAGGGGAACTTTGGGCATTTCTTTTAAGACAATAGAAATATTTTGACTTTAAAAGTCACGTATTAGTTATTTTACAATCAAAATTAATATCAATTAAATTTTCTTAGATACAAAAATTTAAGACAAAAAATGCTTGAGACAAAAGTATCATAAGACAACTTTATATTTAAGACAAAAATACTTAAGACAAAAATATTTTAAGACAAAACTTTATATTTAAGAAAATGCTTATACAAAAATATTTTAAGACAAAAGCAACTTAGGGCAAAAGCATTTTTTGAACGTCAGGATTGTCCTTTCTCTCGACATCCTCCTACCACTTTTCCCTACTTTCTCATAAATACATAACTCCAATCAAATATAAGTGTTATGTTTTATCTCAGAATGCATTTGAATGATCTCTATGTTATGTTTTGATTTTATTTTTATTTGAATGACTTTTTGTAACCTACCCATGTATGCATCCTATTCTGCCTAATTATTCTTCTCGCAACTAATTAATGGCTTGATAGGACTTTAGAGCGAATAGAGGAATGAGCACATGTGGAATCCTCGAATGATTCACATATGGATCTAGTCCTATCCACCCGGCCAAATTCAACAAAAATGTACTATTATTGTGTTCAAAGTGCGTGAAAGGACATGATCCGGGAGATGAAGAACCTCAATTTGCTTCCGACGTAGCAAATCGAGAGTTAAACACTTAGATTTTTGTTTTTAGTTTCATTTTTAATCACCATATGTAGGTGGAAATAGTCGTAGATAGCGTTGCGTATTTAGTTTTTTTTTAAATAGGTTGTTTGAAAAACCAAAAATAGTCTTAATTTTGTGAATGACGTGTATGCTTGAAATGACTTCTGTTTTTTTCATACATGAAGACTACAAAAACACATCTGTTTCATCTTGATGCACATGTAGTCTACTAGGATCTCATCTCACTCTTTCGCAGGGCCCCCGCATAGAAGGAGGTTTCCGCTAGTTCTTTAGTTTAATTCATTATTTTTGTTTGTAAATTCATGTTAAATTTTCCATTTGTTTTACGATGATCTTTATATTAAATTGTTTATTATTTCATAGATTAAATTTATGAATGCTTTCTTAGGATTAGTTTATAATGAATGTGTAATTTTTTTGTTATCAAAAACATCTCAATAATGTAGTTCTTTTATTTTCCAAAATTGGATTTTTTGAGGCATCGACATACAATTACCTTAGTTTTCTTTAATATGTTTCCATAATCGCTTTCTTAGATTAAAAAACTCAATGTTATATAATTATATGTCAAAGATCTGTCAAGAAATAATATACCTTTCATTCTTCCCAAATGGATGATTGAGTATTTTAAAACATGCTGTAGTTGAGTTTTCTCCTTTACATGTTTTTACGCTACTTTTCTAGATTAAAACTTTGATTATATGTATAATTAGATGCTTGTAAATAATTTCTGCAGTGACTTTGTCATTCTTACATATTGAATGATCGAGTATTTAAAATATACACTAGTTGAGATTTCCTTTACATGTCATTACACTTATTTCCATTAGATCCTCAACTAAGTGTATAATTATATGCTTGTAAATCATGTCAAGAAGGTGACTTTGTCATGCTTCCAAAATTGGATGATCGAGTATTTAAATATACAATAGTTGAGTTTTCCTTTACATGTTTTTTAAATGCTTTCTAGATTTCTAGATATTTAAACTAAAGTGTAATCAATTCCTTGTAAATCATGTCAAGAAAGGAGACTTTGTCATACATCTATAATTGGATGATTGAGTAGTTGATCATGGAGAAGTTTCTTTTTCCTTTGAAACTTTTCCTTCATAGATTAGCATTTTCATTTCAATTCTGAAGCTGCAGATTTATATTTCAATCCATGAGTAGAACTAAATTGATCACATATATTAACATTAAATTCCAAAAGCTCAAGGTCATTAGAAAAATACTCTATTTTTAGATCACATTCTAACCATTTAAATGTTTCCGATTCATTTTATGTAAATTAGAATAGTTAAGGAACACTTTTCTTCCTTCCTTTCAAAAACTAGTTTTTTATTAACAAAACTTCATAGTTGATTCATTTTATGGTTCTCATTTATTAATATTAACTCCTTTAGTCACAAAGAAAAAAATCCCCCCAAAACAATATTAATTCATACACAACAAGTAAGAATAGCGTGCTAACTAAGCATATATAGTGCACCACACTTCATCGATTACTAACTCCTACGATGATATACGATAAGAAAGTCCATCCACAATTGGCTAAACATTCCTGCATCGTTCCCAAGAAGTGCAATTGGTAGCCTTATTTCTACATCTTAAAAAAAAATTATATGTGTAGAGAAAGAGATTACATTGGTAGATTCATAGCTACAGCATGTTTTCTGATTCCAAAAACACCACTCACCACCGCTAGACCATGTAGTGCTATAGCAACATGTCAATTCATATTCAGACTTTACTAGACATAGACTTCCCTGTCTCAAGGTCAAATCCAACCAAAGAAGATCTCCACTTCATCCACTAAGGCAATACAGAGGACGAAGATCTTAGATCTCCAACAAGGAGTAACTTTTTTCACCTCTAAGGAGGTGCCATTCTACCGAAGAGTTAGAAATTCCTAAAGGGGGAAGAAGAAGAAGCAGGCCCACTAATATTCCATTGATATAAGAACCATAGAAGATCAATTAACTCTTACGCTTACAACCCTGTTAGCTCGGTGGAATCTACAATGATAGAGAAGGAGAGATTTTAAATGGAGAAAATTTATTGTTTGGAGGAGGAAAAAGGTGGAGGACGAGGTAGAGGGAATAGGAGGAGTGAGGTGAACAAAACATATGAAATGAAGAAAATGATAATTATTTTGGATTTCCTATAATCTATGAGGATACAAATTCCACAGTCGGAAAAATATTTCACCATCCATTCTTCCAAATTTCCATGGATTAAAGAGTGAAGATCCTGAACATTTTTGTTTGAATTTCATGTTTTGTGCGTAGATATTATGATTACTTTACACGAATCTCAAAAATAAAGCTATTTCCTCGCAACTCGAATGGAAAACTTTTAAAATGTTTCATGGGCGACGAATAACCTATTAGGACATGGAATGATATGAAAAGAGAATTTTTAGAAATATAGTTGCATTATTGCATACCTATTAATCGTAAGGATGAACTCACTAAGATGATGCAAAGAGAGAATGAGAACCTCGAGGATCTAATTGAAAGATTCAATTATAACATAAAAAGAGCTAAAATGGAAAACTTATATCATATAACTGAAAACCTCTTCACAAAATCAATTAGAGATGAGTGGATAGACATTCTCAACATGATGGGGAAGGGAGATATCTCTCAAATCACATTACCAAGAATTGCTGAATTATCTATTCATGTCTCTAGGGTAAAATAAAAATTAGGAAAAATGCAAGAAATCTTCCTTCCTAGCATAAATAAATATACAACTGAACAAGAAGGCTGAGGGAAGAAATTGGAAATATGCTTGATTAATTTAAAAATAGTAATTAGGAGTCTTAGTGAAAATATAGACACCTTAAATTACCAAAAGGCAGCCGTAACCGATGCCTTAGCGGCCTCAGTCCTAAATGCAGTAAAAGAAGCATGCCTTAAGAGAATGTCCTCTTGATGTAAAAGTCGCAGATGCCTATATGATTTCCTAAGAATATCACAAAAAGTCCCCCCAAATTCTTCTGCCCAGTTGTTTTTCTAGAATAAGCACTCTGTAATCCAAGAGACCTCTTCTTTGTCTCTAGAATACCTCGGTGAGGCCATAAAATCAAGGTTTTAACTACCAAATGTATACTTCCTCGCCCCCACCAAATAATTGAATTATTGGTATAATCCCAATCCCAAACTAAATCTGGGCACAAGGAATGCAAAATCCCTATGGTAGATATTCTCAATACTACCAACAGTCCCATCCTATCCAAATTATCCTCCCAAAATGCTCTTACAACAAAATCAACAACCTTAATACCAAAGTTCAAAACCCACAACTTTCATTACCATTTCACAAAACCAAAACCAACTACCTCGCCAAGCCATTGCCAAACCCACACATGCTGTTCTCAAAATGTTTATACTATAGAATAAGTTGAAATTTCCAACTTACATGATTACTCCACTAGATCTTAATGATGTTCAACTTAGATCTCGTAAGATATTACAAAGGAAAAAGCGTTATGTTTTTATTCAATAAGAAGATAATTTTGATGAAGAATTTTCTACGCAGAAAATAAAAAGTTCAACAAAGGAAAATAGCTTCAAAAGAACTAGAATTTGTCTGAAAACCAATAAACTCAATCCCTATCATAGTATAACCATCAATATCTATTTCTAAACCTCCTTTTCTTGAAATATTACAACTCGATAGGAGGGGTAGAAAAAATGATATAATGTTACCCAATTATGGTTTTCGTATGAATTGAAAATGTATGTATCAAAATTACTTTGCTATAGGCCATTAAAGAGATCCTGAATTCTAGGCAAAACAATAAGAGAGTTGAGTATGAAGAAACCAAGAAGAAAACAAAGAAATAAAAGAATTCGACTAGTAGGAAAAAAACTGGGCAGACATTATGATGGGAAAAATTGCCATGAAAATATTTAGATCCGAGAAGTCTAGGTTGTAACAAAAGTATCAGCTCAGTATTGAAATTCCAAATACATCGATTGATTTAGGAGCACTGTAAACATCATCAAGAACAAACTGCACATGAAATAACTCAAGCTTGCAAATATTCAAGATACACCTACATTGTTGCAATTTGCGTATAGATCAAGAATCAAGGCATGGTGTATTAGAAAAATTTCAATATCCTAAGACTCTTAGGAATATCATTGATTTACAATATTTTAACCCCCAAGAACAATCTATGAGGACATCCACTAATATTATCAATAATCAGGTTACGCAACCGATGCTTTCATTACTTGTAGATCTAGTGACATGTATATCTTTGATGATAACTAAATAAATAAAACCACTGTTTATATTCCAACAAAAACACCGCGAATTAGAAGATGAACAGAATGGATTGATGGCGTGGAAATGGTATACAACCTCTCTTTACTATTTCTCGAGAATACAGGAAGATAGTCAAATCTAAATTCAATAGAAAAACTTTCTGAATCAACTTCGAATATGAACATGATCATTTCCAGTGAACAATACCCAATATTGAATACTTCACAGCATAGGTCGATGTCTCTATATTCTACAGAAGAACGTTAACTCTACAAACTTGAAACCTTTTCAGAAAATATTTGAACATAAATGTAAACTTGGAAATATTACAACAACAAAAAGTTAATTGAAACATTACAACAACATTCTTCCGCATATGCATGGAATGCAACAGATATTGAAAGGAATTAGTCTATGACTTGTATACATTACATCTACATTGAGGAAGATTTAAACCTATTAGTACAACCTCAAAGAAGGATGAATCCAAATCTTAGGGAAATTGTGAAGGAATAATTTCAAAAAATCGTTGAATGTAAACTTCATTTACCTAATTTAAGATAACGATTGGGTTTCACCCTTCGTGATTGTACTCCAAAAGAATGGTAAGTGGAGGGTATGCATTGACTATCAAATTCGAATAAAGATAACCTACAATATAATTTTTCCTTATGCTTTCATAAATCAATTATTCGTACATTAGCAAGAAAGAATTATTTTCATTATTGGATGATTTTAGTGGTTACAATCGATTCGGTAGCACGGAAGACCAAGATAAAACCACTTTCAGTACCTATCCATGGGGAACCTATGCCTCTACCGAGTACTTTGGTTTGTGCAATGCACCCGCAAAATTCCAAAGGGAAATATTAGCAGAATTGTTTATGATATACTATTAATAGGTGGAGGTATATGGATGATTTTAAAGTTTATAAAATGAATTCATTCAAGAAGCTTTAGAAAATTTGGAAAAGGTTCTTAAGAGATGTAGTGAATAAAATCTTTCATTAAGTCATGAAAATGTTTTATGATGTTTATCGAAATAATGTCTCTTTAGACACTATCAAAGATGGAATACAAAGTTGATTCATCAAAGGTTGAAATCATCTCCAAATACGTCCAAGTTGTCAAAAATATGTTAGAAGCCTCAGTATCCACAAGTTATTATAGAAGTTTTTCCTATAAAACTTCACTAAAATAGCATCCCCACCCTTCCAAATTGCTTACCAAACATTGTGAATTCATTGGAATCATGATTGAAAATTGGCATTTGAAACATTACAAAAAAATTCTGTTGTTCCATCTTAAGAGGTCCAAATTGAAGTTCAACTTTTCAGCATTTCAACAGATGTTTCAGATACCACTGGGAATTGTATTACGACAAAAACTTTGATCCCTATGCTATCTATTACAAAAGAAAAAATTGACTCTCATTGAAATAAATTACATCAGAATCGAAAACGAATTCCTAGTTGTTTCCATGCTATCAATAAATCTAGACATTACATCACCGATTATGAAACCATTATTCATACGTATCACTTGCCAATTAGATATCTAATGAATAAATCTGTCATTAATGGAATATTCACAAGATGGTTATTTCTCCTATAAGAAATCAATAATACCATTCTAGACCGACCTAGAAAACACAGCTTGCTGATTTCTTCTATGTATCTAAAATTTCAAAATGATACTCTAAGAGAGGATAATTTTCCCGATCAATATATTTTTGCACAACTACTAAAGCTCCTGTTTGTAGATATTACTTAATTACTTAGTCATAGGAAGGCTAGCTTGTACCTTATGTTTCCCAGAGAGAAATGAAAATATTCAAACAAGCGTGCATTTTACTCATGGGTTAATGATGAATTGTATAAACAAAGTCTAGATCTCATCATCAAGAGTGTTGTTTGAGAAGATGAAATGCCCGGAATTTCATGGCATGTCATGATGAACTCATAGTGGACACTTTTCCTGCGTAAGCTGACCGATTATAAAATCCTTCATTTAGGATATTTTTGGCCATCCATCTTTAAGGATACCGGGAGTATGTCAAATTTTTGAAAACTTGCAAAGAATGGGAAACATGTTCCTAAAGCGTATGAAATTTCATTACAATCGTAAGTACTCATCGAACCATTTGAAAAATGGGCCTCGTATTTTGTTGGACCAATCAATCGACCATCTAATCAAAAGAAATATATTCGGTATGTACCGATTATGTCACTAAATTGGCAGAGGCTAAAGCACTTTATTTAACCAACGAAAATGTTGTATTTAAATCTCTTTTGAGGATAATTTCACTATTTTGGTGTCCCAAGAGAAATTGCATGCATCGTGAACCCAAACTTTACATCCAAGTCAGTGGAGAATCTTTCGAATAGCTCAAGATCAAGTATAAAAATCCACTCCTTATCATCCACAAGAAGATGGTGAAGTTAGAGTCTACCAAAAAGTGACAAGAAAGGTTCTCACTAAGATTGCAGTACTTACACAAGGAGGATTGCAATGTAGCAGCTATCGAGGCCTTATGGCCTAATGATCACATGGAGGAATACAACAGACATAGTTCCTATGAACTTGTTATGGAATCAAGCCCTATTTCCTATATAATTTCAAATCCAAATCGTCAAGATGGAAATCCAATTAGGGATTCACTTATCAAAAAGCCCAAAAGAAAAGATTGAGCCATTAATGATATGCATGATATTTAGTTCAAAGAAACAAATTAGTCCAAAGAACAAATTTTCAAATGAATGAGAAATGAGAAAATAGTTTTTTTCACCAAAGATTGGGAAAACTTTTCATCGATTGAGAGTTCAAAGACTTTCAAGGAAAGTTTAAGACTCATTGCCTTGGGCCTTAAGAGATTGAAAATTCTATGACAATGAAGTATTCGTGATAAGGACAATTAATGAAGAAAGGTACCTCTTTTCGTGAATGGATACCGATTAAAAGTCTATCATAAGCCAATTTCAAAGGAGGAATTTATCAAACTCACACAGTATCGACATGAAGTTAGTGAGAAGAATCCTTCTTCTTCCTCAATCTCAGTATTTTTATTTTTAAAAAATAACAAAAATAAAAATAAATAAATAATATATATATGTGAATATATATATATATATATATATATATATTCAAATAATAATAATAAATAATAATATAAGTGTGAAAACCAATCAAGATTACATTTTATACAAAATATAGGATGAGAACGAGTTCCGATATCTTATTTTCCATTCCATTTCTAAAAGCAATCCCTAAAATATTTGTTCCCGCTCTATTTTCTAGAGAAAATAAAAAAATAAGACATAACTAATTTCACAATTTACAAATTAAAAGTCCATTCTCCACTCGATACCACATTCGTAGCTCGTCACATATTTACAACCTACTAAAGCAAGAATTACATGTTTGTCTGAGAACTCCATTTGGAATATCACATGATGAAGGAACCCTAAAGAATCAACATCAAGGAAATAGAAACAATAGGTTAATTCTAAAGTATTTTACATAAATTTATTTAAATAGAAAGATAAAAACAATATTTACATATAATGTAGATGATCACAGTCGCCTCAACATGTCATCATTTGATCACATCGTGTCATAAATCGCCCACATCATCCACATCATATTTTATAATGATACATAATCTTATCTTCCATTTATGATTAAAGATGGTCATATCCTACATCCGTGACCTAGTCATCTACGTTTCTTAAACCCCATCAAGTATTCACTTCATCCATATTTCCTACAAACCTATGTCCCAATCCATATCCAAACCCAATTCACTTCACACGAGAAGAAGACCACTTAAGGCTAGAATTTCACGAAGACATGGGCTCTGAATACCGGTCTGAACCAAAGGGGGAGCCAACACATGGAGGGTTATCTGTAACCATGATGTCAGAGAAGGCTAATTCTCTCAAGCTTATATGTAAACCCTGACGGATTCCACAAGGGAGATAAAACCATGGCCGCTTTGACGTCTTTCGATGGAACATAAGTCAAAATAGGAGACATAAAATCAGCAAGGATCGAGGCCTTCATAGATGAAGCTACGTAGATCCCAAGAGTTGCCGAGAAATGGTTCAAAAACAATTAATTTCGCAGTGAAGCATGGAGTTTTTTTCCCTCAAAAATCCTTATATACTTATTTAGAAAAGGGTATTCCAGCCGCATTCAAGAACAAATTTAGAAAAATGCTTTTAATTTTAAAAATTTTCATTTACGGTGAAGGCCGATTTGGTCGCATGTTTTTTTATCATATTCTATTGTTGATGAAATTTCTTGGAGGATGGTGAACTAAACTTCCTTATTTCTATACTGAATAGTTTTAAAAGAATTTTTACAAATGTCGTAAGAGAATTCATTTTATGTATCTACTACCTGCACCATCATGGGTTGGTAAGAATACTTCCTGAAATCCATTTGAAAATAATAAGAGACTTTGGGAGAATTTTCTATTCAAAACCATTTCAAGATGAGCCAGAGCAAATCCAAGGAAGACAAGTATCAGGAAAATTAGAACAAGGAATATTGATACAAGCATTGAAGACAAAAACCAACCTCCACCAACAAGATGAAGAGGAAGAAATCACTTTATAAAGATTTGATGAAAAACAAGAAGCAAAGTTAGATTTAAGACAAGAGGTAAAACAAGAGAAGAGCAAGGTTACAAGTGAAGAAAAATTAAACTCTGGCAACCAAGAAGAAGCTCACATCCAGAAGTCAATGAAGAAAACACCATCACAAGAACAAAGTTTGTGAATTTAGAGGAGGAACCTCTAGTGCCATCACCCATCAATTTTCTTCCACATAGTCCATACCCTCCTGCCAAAATTTTTTTGAAGGCAAACCGCAAGAGAAGATCTCCGTGCATAGACCCAACAAAGAAAGAAATATATTACTAAACCGATTCATTGAGAAAATGAATGTAGCATTGAATCCATACATCGACCAAGAACAACCTATCATTCCACAGATCCTCTGCTGCCCTCAAACAAAGAAATCTATGAACTAGAGTTATTGAATAGGCATACTAAATAAGATAATGAAGCTTTAAAGCAAGAAACCAGAATTATATAAAAGTCATTAGTGATAACACCATATTTCATTGAGATCTGCAAAATAACAAAAGTTAAAAGAAATAAAAATCACCGAATAGTAGTCATCAAAATTCCAAATATAAAATCCTTATAAGGAAGCCTAGGATGGCAACATACCTTAATGAAAAGAAAGAAGATAAAACTGATGTATTAGTAGAGAGTGCCCGAATAAATACAATAGAGGAAGGAAGTTCACATTTTTTATAATTTCATGAGGACATGCAATGGCTTCTTAGTGGGGGCATGTTGGACCTCATAATTGTCCTTTCTCCTTCATCTCTTTCCACGCCCTTTCCTACCTTTTCATAAATCCATAAATCCAATAAACAGATAAATGACATGTTGTGTTGTCCGAGAGAATTTTGTATTTGAATGATCTCTATGTTATAGTCTGATGCTCTGTTATTTGTTTGATTTCTCCAGGACTTAGCTACAAAACACATCCGTCCGTAGCTAATTTTTTCCACATCTACCTTAATGGCTTGATAGCTTTTGGAAGAGCTAACAAAGGAATGAGGTTTCATATGGGCATACCTCAAAATGTATCCACATGAGACCTCCTTCCTATCCACCCGGTTGAATTCAAAGTTAAGTAAAAAAAGGTGCCTAGTTATGTCATCAAGCAAGCCAAAGGATGTGTTCTCGAGAATGAAGAACTCTCGCTTTTCTAACGTATAAAATTGAGTGTGAACCACTTAGAGTTTTCTTATGTGTGCTTTCCATTTAAAATCAACATCTATGTAGAAATAGTTCCAAATTAAATTACATTTATGTTTTTAAATATCGGTTGTTTGAAAACCGAAAACAATCTTAATTTTTTGAATATCATGTTTTCTCTAGATTCTGCTTCTTTTTCCATAATACGAAGACCATGTTCTTTGTTAAAGTCATATTTATTGCTCGTGTATTCTTTAGGGCCCCTTCACAAAAACGACGTTTTTCAATTTTTTTAGTTTAATTCATTAGTCTTATTATTTTTTTTCAATTCATATGCTAAATTTATTTGTTTGACAGCTTAATCTTGATTAAATTGTTTAACATTTCATATTAAATTTCCAGAATGCTTTCTTAGGATTATCTCGTAATGACCATGTAATATTTTTTTAAACCAAAAACATCTCAAAGTAGCTCTTCTATTTTCCAAAATTGGATTTTTGAGTCAATGAGCATACCCTAACTTTAATTTTATTTACATGTTTTCACAATGCTTTCTTAGGGTTAAAAACCTAAATTAAATGTATAATTATTTTTGCAAATATGATGTCAAGAAGGTGACTTTATCATGCTTCCCAAATCGATGATCGAGTATTTAAAATATACGTAGTTGAGTTTTCCTTTACATGTTTTTACGTTGCTTTTCTAGATTAAATCCTCAATTAGACGTATAATTATATGCCTATAAATCATGTCAAGAAGGTGAATTTGTCATTCTTCCATAATAATTATTGGAGTATTTAAAATTTACTATGTTGAGTTTTCCTTTCATGTATTTATACCATTTTCGTAGATTAGATCCTTAATCAAGTGTATACTTAGATTCTTGCAAACTTCATGTTCATATGCCGAATTTTATCGTGCTTCCAAAATTGGAGAAATTATATTAAAATATAAAGTAGTTACCCTCTTTAAATTTAAATTCTTTTCTTAGATTAAATATTTAAACTAAAGTGTAATCAATTGCCTATAAATCATGTCGAAACAGTGACTTTGTCATACTTCCAAAATTGATGTCTGAGTAGTTGATCATGCGTAGTTTCTTTTTACTTTGAATTTAGTTTTCTTCATTTATATTAGCATTTTCATTTCAATTCTTAGTCATAGGATTTATATTTCAATCCATGGAGTAGAAATAAATTAAAATATATTAACTTTGAATTCCAAAAGCTCAAAGTTCATAAGAGTCAGTGTTACTATGTTTTTAGATCAGATTCTAACCATTTAAAAGTTTGATTCATTTTTCAGAATTAGAATAGTTAAGGAACACGTCCTTTTCTTCCTTCTTTCATAAGTAGTTTTTACATATAAAAACTTCATTATATTTAGGTTAATTCATTTCGTATATTTTCATTTCCTGCTGTTAAACCCTAGGCACAAATAAACATAATCCCCCAAAGCAATATAAAAACATACACAACGAAGTAAGAAGAAGGTTAACTAAGCATATATAGTGCACCATTTTATCAAATTACTAACCTCGATTGATGATTTATGATAAGAAGTTAAATATTACTTAAATTGGCTAACACATTTTAAGAAAAAAACTTATACTTAAGACAAAAAAGTTTGAGACAAAAGCTATTTTAAAGGACGAAACAATTTAAGACAAAACATTTTAAGACAAAATTTATGTTTAAGACAAAATAGTTTGAGACAAAAATATTTTAAGACAAAACTTTATATTTAAGACAATTATAGCCAAGACGAAACTCATTTAAGACAATTACAAATTACAAGAAACTATATCAATTTAAGAAATATTATCTAACACTTCCAAAATTGATTCTGATAGTGCACCCTAAGTCCGTCGCCTTGATGCTACTACTATCTCTGACGTATTAACAGGTTGCTATTTCACTTACCATTCACATTGTCTTATATAAAGAAAACGATTTTGGGCTCTTCGTTTTGGTGGGTAGGCGACCGAAGAATGCTATGCTCGAAAATTTTCTCGAGCATGTCACCTTTTTTGTCCTTCGATCTTTGTTGATATGAATGAGAGGCACAAATTTTTATTCATTGCATTCAACATTACTACACAAAGGGGTATTTTAGCACAATTTTTTAAGACAAAAAAAATATTGTATCTTAAAACCTAATTTTGTTCTAAAAATTTTCAAAATTAATGCCAGTAAAAGAGGTAAAAGTAAAGCGTTAGATTAGGTATGTCTTTATGTTTTTGATGGGTTCTTCAGAAGGCATATTCAGAGTGTTAAAACAGAGGTTCCCGAAGAGAGGAGCGATATGTATGTACTTTCGTTGAACATAGATAGGTATAAACATAGTTCGAGTAATTTTCGACGTCTCCATCGATTATGTTTTAATCGTATTTTTTGACTTTTTCATTTATTTTGAAAGATACTTCTATCTCACGTTTTGCTATCGCATATTGTTGTGCTAAAACTTCATCATTCATCGACAACATGGATTAGATTCACTCCGAAGGATGGTGAGGAAAATGACAAAATATTCGTTGTAGATAATATGCCTACTTAAAAATATCTACAAAATCCTTACGAGGAAGCGTATTCTTAGGATAAAAGATATGATCAAGTGAAGCATTAGTAAAAAAATTCATAAAGAAAATAATTTTGGATGCAAGTGTGGAGGTATATGGATTAAATGTATCCTTTCGTCCTTAGAAATTGTTGGTTTTGTTGGGTGCAATGCGTCTAAGCATAATTATTTGAGATATATTTAGCTTTATTTTGATTTTGAATGATATCGTGGATTCTACTAGTTTTTTTTGTTTCAAGATACAGTGAATACAAATTATTTTCCACTCTAGTTATTGTCCACTTCGTGGTCTATCGAGACGCACTAACCGAAGTTGTTTACGTGGTATTTCTCAGAACCTTTTCCGGACTTCCATCCTTCTCTAGTTTTGACGATCGATAATGGGATTTATGAGGATCTTAGTTGCTACCTTTTAGTATTCTTTGTGGTGTATCCGAGACACACTCGTCGGTTGTTTTACATGGTATTTTTCAAACCTTCTCCTATGGATCTTCCTTTCTCCTCTCTAGTTTGGGATTGGTCGATAAGAGGATTTTAGAGGACCTTTAATACTACGTAAGTGCATTCATTTTATTTGGTGGGAGTTGGTAACATATTTAATTTTGAATTCAATCACGAAGGAGTTCGGGGTCATTAATTTGTCGGGGGTTATTTATTTTCCAAGTTGTCCATTTATTACATGAGGACAACCCATTAATGGTTTGCGTCGTCATTGAATATCTTTTGACCGCGTACTTGATAAGATTTTTTGAAGGACATTCATCATGTGATTGGTTGTCTATTACCGAATGGGTGTCCTAAAGGAGATCGACTAGTGATAACCTATATCAATTGGGGCTAATAATTTATAAGTATCATTAATATACCTCGTCTACATATTTTAACAACGTTTCTTCCGTGTCTACTACATAAGGTATTTTTTATTAATGCACCTTAATTCGTGAACATGTAGGTGAAATTTCATAGTGTCATTATTCCCATTGTACAATCGGCTCTTAAATATATCAATAGGATGTCACTTAATACCGAAGGAAACTAGGCGATGATGTGCCATTACGCATGTAAGCCGGGTACATGCAACTATTGAGGTGAGAGTTGTGGTTTCTCCAAAGTTCTGAGTCTTGCCCTTGGGACATATCCCATACATGAAATTACATGTGGATTTGAATGTTTTCCCAGTATCCCCACAAAAGTTATCAACCTAGATGGCAATCCATGGAAAAAAATTTCCATCAAATCACAGAAAAATAAGGAAGGTATGTTGATCCATATTATCACAAACTCATCTTTGGTTTCGATATTTTTTAGGATCGTGTGGTAAGATTACAAAATGGGATTCGATGGGTAAGTGGTTTTATCTGCGAATGGTTGGCTCTCATATGCTCCTAGGCTAAATAAATGAATAGCATCCTCTTCAAGTATTCTCCCTCTTTCTCAAGTTCTTACACCCAATGGTTTCTTCCACCCAAGTTAATGATGACAATGTCAAAGATCTGGATCATATTGGGTCTATGGTAATGGTTTTCCTTTACATCACTCACATCCGGCGTTTGATCCATACCTAAAATTTCACGAAAGAAACTTTTCAGTTTGAACTAAACTCCTCGTTTACCCCCGGTATTTTGGTCATGTGAGTCACTAATGATGATCACCACCTGTTGGTAAACTTTCTTCTCGAGGAAGAAAGCCAGTTTACAAAGAGATAAACATATCACATGGATTTTGGAGGAGGTGTACTTCATTGCTAGCATTCACGCAGCAGAGGTGGAAGTTTCAAATTACGGCCCCTCTGTCTACTAGGCAAATGTGGATTTCAGTTTGGAAAATTCATTTTCACTGCTAAGGTTGTCATAATGTTGGACATTTCCATCGTCAAGTGCCCACATAGATTTGGAAATCTCATGTACATGGAATATCGATATCGTTTGCAATGGGGTCATCCATTAACATCTATACATCTGACAAATTTCATGATATTAGTAAGCACTCTCTCTCGAGTAAGCTTAAATCACACCACCTATCACATGTCTTGAGAAACATATGTGTAATGAGTTGGTATTGAGTGTTGTTTCTCTTAGCACTAACCTCCATCCTTTACATATTTTTTATCCACATATTCTGTCATAACTAATTAACAAAATTCTTCATTTATTATTCAATGTCTTTTCCGTTTGGACACAATGGCACCTACCCACACTCTATATATTGATGTGAATGGGGGCGACTTCCACTATTGATGACTCCCTGAATATTAGCCCCGATCTCACTACGTTAATCCTAGACATTTTCCGGAGATCTTTCTCCAAGTAATTCAAGCAAGAGATCATCTTCTTCGTCCTGAGTATTCATCTCGAGATTCTCCCGATTCATTCATCTTGCTCTCCCAAGATCTCTATGAGTCGCAATTCTGCCATAATGATTATTAGTAAGAACAACGTTTGAAACCTTCGAATAATTCAAATGGGGCCGATACGATCTCCGTTAACATTTCTACAATATTGGATACTAATCCATCATGCTATGGTATATCACCTTTTGTTTTTTCTTTCTCTCCTATTCGGGCTATTAAGTCCCTATATTAATAGCAGTCCTTTTATTATGTCGCGGTAGCCTCTTATTGTTATTGTTGTACCCCCGTAACCCCCATATTGTTTTTATTGTGCCCTTACATTATTATTGCTAGGCTTTAGATTACATTGTGGCCCTCATGGACTCCCATATATAGAAAGGAGGTTTTTTCATTCTATTATCCAAGAATTGTTCATCCATGTAATGTATTGGAGGTTTCCCCATCTAAGTGGCTTATTTTTAAGGCATTGATATCTCTTTTCTTCTATTTTGGATTTGGTTTCATAACACGGTGTCCTGGAGATTATTTTCCAAGTTATGAGGCCTCACTGACATAATCATTGCCTTAAACATCATGGGTCAGTAGTACTCCGAGATTTGATCTTCCGGGGTTAATCACCCCTCTATTATCCTTTTACAATAGATGATGATGATTAGAGGAAAAATTTGTCACATTCTCCCGCTTATATATCTCAAGTGTAGAAGTGTTGTGGATTCTTTGGGTTTATCGATGGACTTGCGTATTTTTTGGATCCTAAGGTCATGAATTTTATTTTCTATTAATCCTGCAGTAGGTATCCTTCTACCTAGTTTCATTATGGCTCAAGGAAAAATTTAATATTCTTATTACATATGCATCATACTTCTAGAAGATACTTGTAGGATAAATTGGAATCTTATGGCCCGTTAAAGATGGGATCACTATTTCTAAGGGGATTTCCAATCCTTACCATTGAATATAATTAGGGTTGGTGGGATAATCGTTAAAGTGACCCATTTGGTGAGGTACTTCACATATTTTTGGCAAAAACACTTGGTGGATATTTTTTTGCCTTTATTCCAACATGGATAAATGGTTTCAAGTTGGGGGGTCCATATTCATTGCTAAGAGACTTGATCGTTTCATGCTTCACAAAATTCTGAGTTCTTAGTAACTGCAGAAATCTTGGGTTATTCCATCCCAAGCCTTTAACATACCTCATCACTCATGGTATGCACATAGGAATTGGGGTGGTCTCGCATTCAAATTTAATTACCACTTCTTAAAGTGTCCTTCCTGAATTTGATTCATTAATGAACTTTTGGGCACTAGGATTCGACCCCTTCATCACATATTATTGAAATTATTGGGATTAAGTTGAGGGACCTTAAAAATTATTTCTAAGAATCGGATTCAAACTAAAAGAGGAAGCGTATTGATGAAATTTGGCTAGTCATAAAAACTTTGATATTGGTTAATCATTCACATGAATATTATTTCTTAGTGATGCATTAATTGTTTGTTAAAGATTTATAAAAGAGGAAGAATGATATTTTTATTATCATGAGGAGGATTGGAGACTAAAAATTCATGCTATTAGAGCACGGAGGAGGCAAAGGCGTTGCCAAAATTCCTTCATAATTATGTGACGAAGCACCACAGTGGAGAACTCCATCTAGGAAATTCAAAGATAATGGTAATTTTTTATCTACTCATCCCGAAATCTAGGTTGAGGAATTGAGATATTTTTGCAAAATCAATATGGGTGTAGAGCTGAGGTGGATAATAGAAAAATATGGGGGTCGTTGATTCATGTGTGACTCTGTGTTCACTGTCTACAAAAATATTATATTTCAGCCCATTAAAATGGAATAATTTTAGGGTTACGATGAAATCTCGCTTGTAATAAAAGCCCCGAAGCCTCGATGGCTAGCCCATTGAATTATTTTTACACTTCAAAGATATTGGTATAACTTTATATATTGCGGTTGTATAAGAATCTCGAAATATTGGCCATATCCCTAGTGATATTAATTCCACTTTCATTACATTGATTCCCAAGGTTTCACTTGCACTTGAAAATTTTATTTATTGTAGGCATGTCTCTCTTGAAACACCTTATACAAAATGATTTCCCCAAATTCATTTCTATTAGTTGAAACTCGCACCGTCGATTGTATCAAGCGAAGAATAAAATTTCGCTTTTCAGAAAAGACAAATTCAATATGTGGTAGCTATTACACATGGGAATATACATGATATGAAATATAATAATTTTAGGGAGTTTATTATGATGTTGGACCTACAAAAATATTTTTATTGTGTAGATTGACCATTCTTCGGGTGGTCCTACAGAAAATTGGCATTTCATATCAAGTTTCAAAATGTATCATGGCATGTGTATATACTACAAACTTTTGTGTATCGGTAAATGGACTTCCTACAAAATTATTTTCTCTATCTTAGGGCATTCAAAAGGGATGTGCCTTATCAACCCTTCTTTTCATTATTTTTATTGAGGGACTTAGCATATTTCTCTTACAGGCACATATGGACAAGTCATTAATCAGTATCTTTATTACTAGACGAGACAAGGTTACTCATCTTATTTTTGTCGATTAAATGTTAATATTTCTTATATTATTGTTCTAGAATAAAGAAACATTTATGGTATTATTGACCTCTTTGGATCGGCCTTTAGACTTCTTATGAATAATACTAAATCTCATATGATTTTTTCTTACCCAGATGATGCACTTGAACTCGTGATTTCTCAAATTTTTGGTTTTATATGCACTGCATTGGATATGGGCTTTATATCTCTTGGATTTATACTCAAACCTAATGGTTATGGAATTAAGGATTCGAGTTTTCTTATACAGAAATTACACTGTAAGTTTTTTTCATGGGCACAAAGGGGCTCTCCCTGGGAGGTAGGATTATTGTAGTTTCGAGCAGTCCTTAAGGGAATCTCTATATATTGGCTTCATATTTTCGCTCTATCTAATAATATTATTAAAATGATCCTCTCCATCATATGCAACTTTATTTGGGATGGTCACTCCGATAAGCAAAAATATCATTTGGCCAGTATGGCGATTGTGACTCAAAGGAAAGAGAAAGGAGGATGGGGCATCCTTGGTCTTGAACGTATGAGTTGAGAATTACATATGAAAAAAAATTGGGGGGCTCTAAATAGCGATGGTCTCTGGCATAAAATCATCAAATCTAAATACCTCCAAAATAAATCGATGACATTGTGGATAAAGTTTGGCACACACATCCTATACTACATATCCGATATTTGGAGGACCTCTATCAAGGTTCCCCATGACTTATGAGAAATATTCAGTGGAAAATTAGAAAATGCACAAACAATGAATTTGGCTTAGATCCAATATGTGGATTTATAGGTGATCACACCTTTCTATCATAAATTCTATGGAAAATCCACAATTTTAGCATATACTATGTTAGTCAAATATTTTTACATGACGTATTTTCCAATCCCTATTGGCCATGACTTCTGAAATTGGATTATATCGGGACCTTTAAGGTAGATGGAATATTTAAGTCTGAGACCTTGCACATGAGAGCATATTTCTCATTGAAAACAATGATAAATATGTATCAAATGACAATTTGGTGATGGGTCAAATAAAGGTGTGAGAGGCATACTGGTACATTTCACCACTTATTATTTCTTCATGTAGCAAATGGTTTATGCAAGTATGGAAGTAGAATATTCCAAGAAATCTATAGGTCTTTGCTTGGCTCATTTGGAAAAATAGAATCTTGACATGGGACAATATGTGTCATAAAGGACAAAGTGGGCTTAGTTTCTCTTTACTTTGTATGGATGCGATCGAAGACCAGACTCATATATTTCTTCAATTATCCTTTGAAAAGTCAATTTGGAATGGTGTATTTAAGAAGGAGATGGAGAAGGTTGGAAATATAAAATATTTAGTGAAGGTGCGATGGGGAGAATTAGAGGAGGAGGACAATGAGGCTTTGGACTTCTTACTGCTGCCTCCCAAGGTGACTGGCCCTGACTAGAATAATGTGAAGAAGATAGTTCAATACATGTTCAACAATCAGGGAAAAAATGTTTATTGAGATTTATAATCCTAGAATTAGAGAATGAGAAGGGGCCTCGAGACCTCATGGCATATAGGTTAGGGGGCTTAGAGGGAAGTCATCGAGATAAATTGATAGGGGAATCCCCAATAGTTATGATAAGGATATCAGGGGCCCCATTATCACAACCCATAAGCCATTAACCCATAATAAATATATTCCCTGTCCCCTTAATCCCAAATCCATAATCCCTTAACCCATATAGTCATAACTCACAACCCATTAACCCCTTGATCACTTAAACCCTAAGCCACTAACCCTTTAAACCCTAACCCTTAACTTAGAATCCTTGAAACCCTTAAGCCCTAACCCTTATCCTCCTAAACCTCACCCTTAACCCTTTATCCCTAACCCCTAGAACCATTAACCCTTAACCCATTAACAAATTGACACCTATATCCCATAAAACTTAAGAAATTAGCCCCCTAAATCCCCTAACCCCTGAGACCTTGGTGCTTAGCCCTTAACCCCTGAAGCCCTTAACCACTATCATTAGCCTCTAACCCTAAACCCCCTACACCTCAACCCCTTAACCCGTAAACTGCCTATGCCCTAGCCCTTTACCCTTACCCCTGATGCTTAAACCCTAAAACCCTTAACTCCTAGAACCCCTACGCCTTTCTCCCAAAGCATAGGTGCTCAAACAATAATCTTCTTAGTCATATTTTGTTTGTGTCCACTAAACCCTCAAATGCAACCTCCAATCACTACTAGGGTCCAAGGAAAAGAGCCACAAGGTATCCAAATTCGATCTAAATTTTATTGACAATAAAATTTTCCCCAATTATCATCCAAATATTTACTTTCTAAGGGAAACAATATGGTATTATAATGTACACAAATGAATCTAGGTATATAGGAATAAAGTAAGGTTCATCTCCATGCATGACCCAACGTAATTCATGTCCCCTAAAAAGAAAAAAGAGGATACGAGGATGTCTCTTTAGCTATCATCATCCTTTAACATTGATCCATTATCTTACCAAATGTATGGTAACAATCACATATAGTTCTACAATATTTCTCAAAGGTTCTATCCAAAACATGCTGAAAACAACATTTAAATTCCTTTAGTTTGGTCCCATTATATTTGAAACTGACATAAGCAATCCTCAACTACATGAATGGTGCAATCTCCAAGCTATCCATATCTAGGTTCATCTGCTTTTGACTTGTTATTTAGTATGAACGGGTTGAAATAAAACACTCATGAATGGTATTATACATGTTGTCCCTTCTTTTGTATAGGTGGTAGCTTCATTCATTATGTAATGGATTTGGGTGTAGATGTGGGTTATAAGTGAGGATGGACCTTTCTTCATGTGAAATTTAATTGTTGAAATGAACCTTATTTCCTTTGAGTAGTAGTAGTTGGTTTAATTTTTAACTATCATACTTATGAACATCGAACCTCATTGAAGGCAAGGAATATTCACATGAATAAATGAGGTTCTTGTGCCCAAATTTGACTCCATATTATAACCTTTGGAAGTGCTTGGTTGGGTCTTCTGATATTTTTAAAATTACCAACCCCCATATCTTGTGGAGAAGTGAATCTAGCTCTAGACCATTAGATAATCCAAATACCCTTGTATTGAGACTTATGGAGATCCATATTTTATGTGAAGTTGTCTCCAAATCTTCTACCATGGAACTAGAATCCACAAAAAATTCTTCCTTTGCTAACTCCTCATCTAAGTAAATTATGATAATAATTCAAACATTTTACATGATCAATGAGGATTCCCTTTAGGTCATGAATTTTGTATGGTTACAATGCCACAATTCCCAACTTGGGTTAATGAATAACGGTTATAAATTGAAACAATACTATGTATATGTCATTCGAGTTTTTGTTTTATGTTTGACCAAATTTTTCTTTACAAATTATATATAATTTAACTTACAAATTAAAATTTATTATTTTAATTTATTTATTATTTTTAATGTTATTTTAATTTATTTACTTTAAGAAAATTTTACCTCCCTATTTCTGGTTTGCGCTGTGTTGCTAAGGAAATTTTCCTTTCCTCTTTCTTTGCACTCCAAAGTAAAGTTACCTTCCTCATCTTGCATCAGTTTCGACCCTTTCCTGCCACTGCCTCATATTGCGTTAGTTTCCTACCACTAAACATATATTCCTATTGTCATTGGAGAATCAAATTCCCATTAGGTATGTACGTAAGCTTGAGGCATCTGTGGACATGCCCATAGAAAGTGATGCTTTTCAGGTTGCCCTAGGTTACAATGCAACTCAACATGTCCATATCACTCAAGGAGACCATGTGGGTAGCATTTTTATTGTCTCATGGGTCACACCATCGAATCCTAGATCCATAACTATTATAAATGGCCCTAATAAATATAAGTCCAAATATGAAGAAAATGGTATCGTGACGAGATATATATTCTATAATTATAATTCAGGATACATTCATCACTGCTCAGTTAAAAATCTAGAGTTTAACACAAAATATTTGTACAAGATAGGCATGGGAAACAAAACACAGGAGTTTTCATTCTTTACTGCTCCAAGACCCAGTCCTGAAACTCCATAAAATTTTGTGGTTATTGGGGATTTTGGTAAGAAATTTGACTCTGATAACATGGATTCCTGCTTGTAGGTGATTGTGCACGGACGTCATTTTCCTTCAATACAACAAAATCTTGTTCGGGTTTTCTTCACTAGTAATAGTCTTAGTTGGGATTTTGTATTTTGTATAGGCATAGGTTATAAAAATGTTGTTACCTAGCTTACAATGTATAAAATATTCATTCAATACTTTCTAGAGTGAATTCTCTTTATATTTTTTTAAAATACAGTTAATAGAAGAAATGTTGCTAGATTTTCCTAGAGGGTTGTAATCGTGAAGGAGAAATAAGTTAAAACAGCATCCCCTACCATGGAACGGGGAGGTAAAGGGAATAAACTAATGGTTGTAGGAGGGGAAGATAATTGTGGATGGGTGAAGGCTTTGCATCTATCAAATAGAGTATACGAAGTTGCCATTGTTGATAGCCTTATCTGCAGGTTTTTTTACCAGCAGCTTGGGATCGACTCTCTAACTTTCATTGTCTCAATTTAGAAGAGATGGAAGTAAGTCTCTCACAAAAAACTTGACCTATTTTTCAGAGATGTTTGTGATTTTTATTTCCTTTTATATGCTTTTGAGTTCTTTGAACCTGAGGCAGTCATACACTTTGGAGAGCCGAGGTCTTCTCCTTATTCCATGATAGATACAGGAAGATTTGTCTATACTCAGCATAAAAATGTGATTGGAACCATGAAGTTATTTTTTCTATCAAAGAATTCATCATATAATTCCATTTGGTTAAATTGGGTACCATGGATTATTTTCTAGGTAGCCAAATAATAAAATTTCACACCTACATTCGTTGCATCTATGAGAGGCATGTTTACCACATCCTTACCCTCGTGAGCTGCATGTTTTCCAAAGAACATTGAGCTATATTCAGTAGAATTTGTAGGAGTGCGGAAATATGAAAATATGTGACCTATATTGTGGCCTAACTATGAAATTAATGAAGACTTACCCATATCAAGCCTCGTAATTACAACCTCTGTAAACCCTTGGTTATTCAATGCACACCCAAATCAAAAACCCTTGAATTTTTTGGTGTCCATGTTGACTCATTTCAACTTTAGGTCATCCATTTCCATAAAAGCCAAAGGAATATCAAGTGTCTATATAAACTCTCTAATAGCTACATTGAGAATAGTTCGAGGCATTCTTACAAGGAGGAGCTTGCACATTCTACTTTTCCTAGATTGGGACTAGTAGTAATTCTAAACTATTTCTTGCAAGGCTTTTTTCACCCTGCCATAAAAGTTCCCGAGATCTATTGGAAGATTTATAAATCACTTTACATAGGATCTCAAGATTGACTTGTGGATGTTTATCCTACATTAAAATATGAGTCTAATAATATCTATAGCCAACTAGAACTAGTGATATTTTTTTAGAATAGAACTTGTTATAGTTATAATTCTAGTCTCTAAGAATATTTTTTAATGATTTTGTATCGAAATTTTCCAAGTGTCTCCCTGCAGTGGAGATTAAATTTCCTCTTACTCTTTGCAATGTGCATTCACATTTAATGTTTGTTTTAGTAAAGACGGACTAAGATGTGGCCATCCTTGTGATGATGCTTGCAATTTATTGAGGTTGTGTTTTTCATTGTCCATAACTAATTATATCCATGGTCTACATTTATCTTTTCCTAAGTATTTTTTAATTTCTCATAGAAGTCTGAAATATTTGAGCAACCTCGCCTCGCCTAACTCCAATTTTGAAAAACAGACATGAAAAAGTACACGAGAATTGTATAGATCTTGTGGGTATAATTTTTTATCGTAGTGCTCTATTTGTTCATGTTGAACACATGTTTTAGTTGAGATGGACTAATATGTATCCATCCTTGTGATGATGCTTGATATTTATGGAGGATGCTTTCTTAATTGCCTATAAATGATTATCTACATTTATCCATCAATGGGTTAGAAGGATGGCTCTATATCGTAGGAACTACAGGTAGTTGATAGATACAAGTATGGAGATAGATAACAAATTGGGAGCTATAATCTATTATGGGAAGGAATATTGAATATCTTAGAGATGAAAGTGAAGCATATCGCCAATTGAGACAATTGAAAAGGTAGATGCGAACTTGGGAGCTTTAGATTTTGAAATGGTAGGAACTTGTTTTTAGCGCTTCTTGGAAAAATTGGACTTCGATGGGCATGCAAACCAAGGAGTGGCCCATTTTAGTAATTTTAAGCATTTTCAAGGGAGTGGAGGCATAGTTCTTTCTCTTTATTTCTCTTTGCAGATTCATGTGATTGCTTGTGGTTTGGTTTTGGTTGGAATGTGTGTTTGGATCATGCTCTTGATTTAGTACCATGTGATACATTGTTTTATTTTATATGCCCCAATCCTCAACTTTGAGCAAGAAGAGTTGTGGAATTGGATGGCGTCTTCTTTGTTGACAACTAAATGCATATTTAGGTGGGACCTGACCATATTTGAGTGCCAAGGATACAAGCGTGGAGGTGGGGTTTGGTATTTGTACTTCATATATTATGCATATGTAGTAGTGGTATCCCTTTGTCTATATTTTATCTTTTCGATTTGACAAATAGTGTGGGTGTTGCCCAAGATGCTTGTTGCATGATAATTATTTGCAAGGTATTGTTGGGGATAATTATATGTTGGTCCAGGATATTATGAGAGATGATTTATGTGATTCCTTTGATTCTATGAAAAATGGAAAGTCCTCAAGATTTGGATGGTTTTCCTTATGAATCATCTTAGCTCACGTGGGACTTTATTGGCGATCATATTTATTATTTAGATGTAGATTTTTTTTCTACAGTCCTCCTTGAGTCTCTCAAGTGTCAACTATGGCTTGATGAAGCTTTTCCTACGAATGCAATGAGAGACACTATAGGTGGTTTTTATCTTATTACTTTTCTTATCATTGCTTACAAAATTATGGAAAAGGCTTTGGATTTGAGGATCTGGTCAGTTTCCAAATATGTAGTGCGACTGAAGGGGACTAGGTTTGTCTAAGGGCATGGCCATATTGGAAGGTAATGGAGTGGGCCACAAAGATAGGGAAAAAATGCCTTGATTTGAAGATTGACTTTGAAAATCCTATGACAGTGTTAGGTGTTCTTTCGTCTTTAATGTGTTTTGATGTGCTTAGGTTATGAGTCACGGTGTGTGGGTACAATGAGTGATATTTTCACAAATCCCTTGGCCTTCATTTTTTTCACATAGCCTTATCCCTATGGATAATGCTACATTATTTCATTCGATAGGGCCATCCTTTGGTGCCTTATCTATATTTACGCACTGTTGATGCCTTGGGTTACTTGTTGGAGGCAACTTTCATTGTAAGGAAGATCAAAATTATTATGATTTTAGATGGTTGTCAGATGTTAAAAATCATTTTGAAGATGAAAATTGCTTGGACACCCACACAAAATTAATTTTTTGATTTTTGGGTTGGATTTGTCTTTGGAGTGGACTCCTACTACCTGGTTTATATTTTTCATGGAATGATTGTCAGTTTTGATATTCTTTTTCGAACTGGGTTATCAGCTATGGAATCATGAGATGTAGAAAACTTATCTATTTTCTTGCACTTATTGAAACATTAGATTTTGTTAATGTTAGTTTCTTATATGTGACATCTCAAAGACTTGATTTGTACCTGGCATATAAATTGAGTGTAAATAAAATTTGTTGCTGCCAGGATTTCAGGTTTTTAAATGGAAACTTGTGAATATTCTTGTCTAATTGCCTTACTTTTCAAATTCCATAGGTTTTTGACTTCAACAGTTCATTTGCATGTTTATAGAGAAATGAGGTTTTGGAAGATCTATTTCAATATTAGATGATTTCAATATCAGTATGAGCCTCATAAAATGTGGAGTTATTCTACTTGACGGGCCTCATAAAATGTCGAGCTATTCTACTTGCTAGATTATATTTGTGATCCAATATATGGTAGAAATAGCTTGAATTATGCAAGCCTTTAGACTCCTTGAAGCCATGGAAATGAATGCACATTAGATTGAAATAGATGGAGGATATGGTTTTGCATGGGAATATATTCATCTAAAATGCTAAATTCTCTTCAATATTGAAAACAACTAATAACTCCATGCTGCCATATTTAAGGTTGGTATTTTTTGACCTATATGACTGTAGGTGTTGGAACAGGGTCTCCTAACAAGCTGTGAAACTAGTCCATTTTTTATATTTTTGATTTATTCTAGCGGAGGGGTTTTGGGGTGGGTCAAAGCCCCAAAAGTGTTGTATTGGGTAACAGGGAAAACTAGGGGTCCAAAAACGATGGGTTGCAGACCATAGGAAAGTCGAGGCTAGATTGTTATAAATAGAGATGAATTTTGTATTGTAAAGGATAAGAAATGATAAGCTATTGATGTGAATTGTGATTTAAGCTATCTATTTGGGTTTTGGGGAACGGACTCACGCTCGTTGTGTGTGCAAAGATTCAGAGTCCAGAGTTTGTGTGCGGAACTGTTGTGACGGCCAACAACCCCCCTTTTTATTTAAGTATTAGTAATAATACTAAATATGAGGGGACCCTTAGTCAAAAAATCCAAAAAATTAATTAGTGCTTGTTTCCTTTCTCAAATAAAACTTACTATCATAACTTATGGAAATTCCTTAGGAAATCATTAAATACACTTAATTTTATGATAAATTAGAATAAAATCTTTTCTTTGAAGAAAATATCGCATCCATCGCAATAAGTAGACATCCTTTGTAAGGAAGAATCTTTTAAATTGCGATTTCGCGATATTGCAATAGCGCGATCCCAAAAAACTATGCATTAAAATATTAATCGCAAACCGCATATCATAGAAAAGATGTTTAACAAATACTTTTCATATATTATATTTTGCGATATTGTGATTTTGCGATATTGCGATTTCGCGATGCTATGAGACTGCGATTCGTGAATATTGTGATTTGCGATAATTGCGATCTTGCGATGATTTCGATTTGAGAAAACTACGATCTGCGATATTGTGATATTGCACAGCAAATTGCAGATCGCAATGTCGCAGATTCTTAAAAGCTCGTTGTCCAAAGAAAATATTTTCATAAATCAATATCCGTTATGCGCTTTAATGATTGAATTAATGAATGCATTGTCAATTATCAATAAAAAGGATTTTGTTTTGATTGAAAGGTTGTTTCATGTTAAAATAATATATTTCATCCGCCTTCAGCATTTAAAACTATCCCGTCACCTTTCTCATGTCATTACTCTCACTTAATTCGTAAAACCGCAGGCGCGAAGGAGCAGAAGACTATACAAAGCATTCACAGAGTATTATGGGAAAGAAAGAGAAAACTCCAAGTTCTGAAAACAAAGAGATGGCTTCCTTGTATGCAGATACTGCTTGCAACAAGGATGCCGGTATCACCACCTGGGAGGGAATGCATAATCTGCTCGAAGAAGAAAATCCCAGGGTAATGGAAGTCGCGGCTACTGCAGGTTCAAGTAATTCATCTGAAGCATCTCTTACAGAATTGGCTTGTTCATTTTTGCACCGGATAGCAGCAAGACCGAGAATTTTTCCGTATACAGATATGGTAAAATGGGTGCTGGATAGCACCGATATTTCAGATAGGCAATTTAGAAATCCAGATCAAAAGCTCATCGGGTCATTCACTACAGAAGATTTGAGGCTTATGTATCACTTGCCGGAGCCTCAGGTGACTTACAACAAACAATTTATGGAGAAATTTGTCAGGAAAAATGCAAATTTGGCGGAATGCACAAAGGAATGGACCAAAATAGATGAACCATTGAAGAAAGACAAACACGGTATGTACAGTACTGGTTCACTCACCTCTCCCTATTGTTTTGCTGCTGCTATGTTATGTAGGCTTTTTGGAAAGCCTGACATAAATAAGGTCTTGCCTGAATGGCTTCCGTTATTAAATGCTGCTGTTAACGCTACCATTGTAGACTGGGCCAAAATAGTGTCTGATAATTTAGCCACTGCTATTTTCAATTACCGGTCTAAAAGGACTGTCTCTCAGAGGATTTATCCTCCTTTTTATCTGTCTGCCTATGTTATGGATTCTATCTGCTTTGTTTCTAAATTCCCTTTAATGGGTTGGCAATGGAAAATTCATGATCCTTTGCCTATTCATGTGTATCACAAAGAACTGTGGGAATCAAAATTTGTTCCTCATTTTTACAAGATTTTCCATGGCATAATGTTGCCGCTGTACAGAATATTGTATAATAAGGATGCTCCAAGGTTTTCCCCGGAAGCAGAAGTCGACATTATCCCTTTCGCACGATGGTTTGGAGAAGAGTGGTTTACCTATGTAAGGGTTTTTGGAAGCTCTGATTCTCCTCATGTTTTACCCTTGTATGTTCTAGATAAACTTATAGCTCGGGAAATTTCATACCAAACCTGTGGTGAAGGAGGTTTGACAAAGGAATTAAAGGATAAGAAGAAGGCCATCTGGCCACAATTTCCCGTAGCCTGTGGGGCATTTTCATTGTTTGATGTTGGTCATGCATTCATAGAGGTAATAAATATTACATGCTTACAACTGTTCAAGTTTTCGAGAAGGCTATTCGATCCATATGGTGTTGTCAAAGATTTCACCACTGCAATCAAAGTGAGAGTATTTTTTGGAGAAGAAGATCTTTTTGATGATATGTTTCAAGAGAAATGTTCATTTAAAGAAGTTTTACATTTAGCTCAAACACAGCTTCCCCCAAAAGAATTTCAGGAATTTAAAATCTACAGAGAAAGAAGATTGACTACTATCCCTTTGGATAATTTACGCTTGGAACCCGCAAGGGAACCAACTCCTAGTGTCAGTCTCAATGGTAGCTCAGATACTGACAGGTCTAAATCAAATTCTGACAAAGAAACTTCTGAACGTTCTCAAAAGTCTGATAAAGATGAAGGCTCAGTGAAAGATACAGCTCAGTCAAAAGAGCTTTCACAACTACAGACTTCAACCACTCCACAGTTGAATCTTCCACCTCCCACTGTACAGCAACCATCCACCAGCATTCAATTAGATAAAGAATGGGAAACGTTTAATGAATTGCTTAATGTTGAAGGACAGAATACACAAACCCCTGTACAGACAACAAAAGTTTTAAGCACGGGAATAAGTGGCAATGTCACAGAAACTGAGCATATACCTATCACTCCCTCCTCTGAAATTGTACTTAATATAGAGGACATTCCTCCTCTGGATGTATTCTACAGCCCGCAGTATAAAGCAGTAGTGAGGAAGCAAAGGAAAAAGAGAAAGTTAGAGAGCGCAATCTCTACTAGTGCAGAACAATTAGATGTCTTATGGAAAGATCCTACTACGGATCCTACTGAGAATCTTACCAAGCTATCTCAGATTACAGGAGCTTATGCCTCCGCAACTATTGACAAATCATCTGAGGTACGGCTATTATTAAATGAAAAAGAAGATCAGATACAAGTTCTGCAACAGCAATTGCAACAAGCTCATGCTAGCAGTGAAGCACAGGTAAAACTTGAAAAGTTACAGCAAGAGCTTCAAGAGATGCAAATCGGATATCAAAAAAGTTTGGCCGATAAAGAGAAACAAATACAGATTATCCAAGAGGAGCACAAAGATGACCCTAAGCTTCCAGAGTTTATTTCAGAGTCTGTTTCTTTGAACAAACAACTACTGCAACAACAAGACATATTATGCCAGAAAATCTCGCAATACAACTCTTTTTGTCAAGAAAGTGATAAAATCACTAATCATGTCGTAGAATTACAACATGATTATGATTTAACTAATGAAAGAGTTACTAATTATTTGGCATGGCAAAAGACAGAGGAAGGAAAAAGAGCTGGTGCACCAATTATCAATAACAGTCATAAAGAAATACTTTTCAATAATTGGGATGCACAGATCAGAGAAGCAGAGAAAGCGGCAGAGGAGTCAGCTACAGCAGCAGGCAATATTACTGATTGTGTAAATGAGAATTTGCACAAGGCTAATTTGATTTCAGAAACTATTCCGGGATATCTTCCACAGGCACAACAATTGCAAACAGAATGGAAACAAAAGGCGGAAGAAAAAGCAAAATCAATTCAAGGATTGACAAGATTAAATTGGGATTCTTACTGGACATATCTAGTAAAACCACACAGTCAATGCAACACTCTTAATTGCATCATTAATTCTGTTGAGAAGATTGCGCCTACACTTTCCGATTCTGTCTTTTCGGGACAGTTGAAATCTGAAGTCGGCTAGTCGAATGCTGGATGCTTGCAAATTTAGAGATCAAATTCATAAGTAGTTAGTTGATAGTTTTCAATTTTAGATTTAGTTTCAGTTTTACTTTATTTTTGCCTAGAAAAAGGACGGTCATTTAAACCGAATCCTAAATTTTTGTAATAAACTATAATTAGATTTAGTTAGTAGTATTTAAACCCTTCTCATGCATTTAGAGAAGGGTCGTAAAATTTGTCAAAAACTTATCCTTAGAACATGCACTTCTGTACCCTCAGAGGAGGTTTTGATGAATGAATGGAACGAGATTTATTGATATTTGTGTCTAATATCTGTTACTGATGTTGCATTTATGTACTCTTAATGGATGTTGGATTAGGAAGAGATAAATCATTATTGCTTCTAGCTCATGAGTAGAACCAGTTATAAATGGTACTTTTATCTCTTAACTGTTTCTGTTTCTGTGTTAAAAGTGATACTTATGTTCAATTATTTATATATTGATGCTTGAATGCTTGAGTTATCATTTGGCACTTTTGTACGGTGATAACTATTTATTTGTGCTTGATGTATGAATAACTTATTATGCGATATGTTTTTCACAACTGTTTCATCTAAATTTTTATATGAAATGGTTTATCTTTATTGAATTATTTTCTAATAATAATTGAATGATCTTTATTATCGATTGTTATCTAAAATCATTTTAGATCGCATAAATAGAAAGATTTACATCCCGGGTTAGTTTTAGAGTTAGATATTTCTTAGAATACAGTTTGCATATGAATAGATTAGAAATAGATTAAAAGCATTTTACTTAGGAATTTTAGAAAAGAAATATCAAATCTCAAACACACACACACATATTGGGAAACTGGTCCCATTATCCCCAGTCGGACCCACTACACCAAATGGAAAAGGAGCTGCTAACCAAGGTTCGGACTGGGTGGGTATCCCCCTTGTTGTAGACCCGATTTTCGGGGCTTCAACATATTTGGCGCTAGAAGGAGGGCCACGAACTATGAATGGCAAGTAAATCTAAATCTAAATACCATTATGAGAGTAAATCACCCTCACCATCTTCCCCGACTTCTTCATCACATTCGGAAATTTTAAATCTAGAACTTGAAGTCGAAAGAAGAACAGACATTGCTACAAACCCTGACTTTTCAGAAGAAACTACTATTGAACCTCCTGAAGTTGAATCTTTGATTCATAAACTTCAGCGTTTCTCAATATCACCTCAAAGATCTGATAAATCTCAAGGCAGTGTAACTTCGCAATATAATCCTGCTCATCCTCTTACCAGATTACAGAGTGAAAAGCTTGGCATTCAGCCAACCGAGTTACCTCTACCTACAAGAAAAAGAGCTAGGAAATCACCTAAAGGGTCTGATAGTGAGACTCTTTCATCATCATCATCCATCTAAAACTCTTCATCGCGAAGTCAACCACACACTCCTCCACTCCAGACTAATGTTCATCAGTCCACTCAATCTTCCACATCTCCTTCTCAAATCATAATATCTTCATCTTCTCAGTCACAAATATCATCTTCTACACTTTCATCTATTAGTAGTTCAGTGATGGCCCAAATGCCATGGAATAATCCAGGGGCAGTCTTAATGCCTGCACCCTTGAGTCAAATACCGGCCCATCCTAAAAAATGGCTGCCTAAGTTTAATCCTGAAGCAGGCATGCTAGCAGAAGAACATATAAACAACTTTATGTTATCCATAAATCTCAATGGAGTTGTTAATGAAGATGTTGTTGTCCGACTTTTTCCTTATACCCTACAAGGAGCAGCTGGATCATGGTATTTTTCGTTACCATCTGGATCTATCACTACTTGGGATATCTTTCAAGATCAATTTTTAACTAAATTTGGTGACGACAGGTCTACAGCAACATTGATCAATGATTTATCTAATCTTAGAGCTGATTCAAAAGAACTTGTCAAGGATTTCAATTCACGTTTCAATAAATTGTTAAACAAAATTCCTACTGCTTCCAAGCCTAGCGAAGAAGTGCAAAGTGAATGGTACATTTCTGCTTTACCATCAAACATAGCAATCTTTGTTGATAGGGCTAGCAAAACAACTTTAGCAGAAAATATGAAGGAAGCAATAGCAGTAGAGAAACAAATCATTGCTTTAGAAAAGAAAAATGCAATAGAAGAACGAAAATCTAAGAAGGTCACTTTTAAAGAAGATCCCAAGAAAAAACAACCAAAAGATCCATTTGATTTAGAAGGATTGCAGAAAGTTTTGAAAACCATGTCTAACGAAATGGTTGACATTAAGAAACAAGTGGCAGAAACATCTTCTAAAAAGTATTTCAAGCCTTTTAGAAGAAACCCTTCAAATGATCCAAAGCCACCAAATGCTATTACAAATGCTGAATCAGAAGAAGAAGAAGAAGAAACTGCTACTGAAGAAACAACTGATGAAGAAGAAGTTGTAGAAGTCCAAGGTATGTGGGATTTCATCCTCCCAGATGAGGAAGATCAAGAAGCATCCCCAGTTAACACTCAAAGTAGAAATCAGCTTGATCCTCCTCAAACTACTCCTAAGCCAAAGAGCGCAAGCTCATTGACTAAGGATAAAGTTGCACCCAAGAAAACGACATCTAAAGCAATTCAAACTAGCCCAGTCCAAACAGATTCATCAATTCCATCAAGAACATTGATTGTTCCGGATGAAATGGAATATAACATTATAGAAGATATGAAGAAGACTAGGGCTAACATCACTTTGTATGAATTGAGCAAGTTAAAGCACCAGCAAAAGGTACTTTTGAAAGAATTACATGCTATACCAGAAAAACCTTTGCCCAATCCTGTAATTTCTCAAGCTTCCAATGAGATGGGAAGACCTCCAACTAATTCGATTAGTAAAGTTGATCTTGAAAATATCGCTTTAATTGGAGGAAGATCGAGATCTCATACTCCTCCCTTTCTTCTTACTTATGAATTTTTCAATAAAAATTTGCATAACTGTTTAGTGGATTCTGGAGCTTCATCTAATATTTTACCAAAATCAGTATGTGCAAAATTAAACATTCAACCACAAAAATATGTTGTACGCATAGTGCAATTAGATCGATCGCAGGTTGAAGTGATTGGCGAATTAAACCAGGTTACCATATGGCTGTCATCAAATCCAAAGGTATGTCAAGTCATTGATATTTTAGTTGCAGATATTCCAGAATTTTATGGCTTAATTCTTAGCAGAGATTGGTCAGAAAAACTTCATGGATACTTTGCAACCGATTGGTTGCACATGTGGCTTCCTTACAATGGTAAACCAAATCAGATAAAGGTTGAACGAGAAAAGCATCAGAAATACATAGTAACATAATTGGAAGGAGAGAATGAACCAGTTGCATACAACAGTAATATCATTGGCAATTACTCAGTTGATTCTTTCTTAGGAAATTTTAATGCTCATACTTCACCTTATTTAGAACATTCTGTTTTATCTCAAATAGAAACTTTTTCTCAGACAGATAGTTCTAAATGTATTAATATTGTAGATACTCCTGTAAATAAATCTTTATTTTGGAAATTATTTTTTGATGGTTCTAAGTCTAATGAAGGAGCAGGAGCAGGATGCGTGTTGGTTAGTCCAGAGGGAAACAAAATTATGCTAACTTGTAGACTTGAGTTTGAATGCACTAATAACACTGCAGAATACGAGGCTTTAATCCAAGGATTATATAAAGCAATCGGATTAGATATCAAATATCTACAAGTTTTCGGAGATTCAGAAATTGTAATCAAATAGGTACGCAATACTATACACTGTTTATCAGGTCATTTAAAGCATTATCAATATTTAGTTCAAGATCTGACTGAACATTTTATAGCATTTAATATTTCACCAATTCCTAGAATCCAGAATGCTAGTGCAGACCTCTTAGCCAATGTAGCCTCTAAGCTTATTCCTGCAGAAGACTTTAGTCCTGATCGATTTTCAATTGAATTAATATTTAGACCTTCGATTCCTGATAACGTTACCAATTGGAGAATTTTCAACGATGATCCTGATATTGTAAACTTCCTCACATCTGAAGGATCTTATACCAATCAGATAATTGATGAAGACCAACATGACAAACAATTACAACATGATAGCACTAATAATGCTATTCCAAATTCAATAGTCAAGTTAGAAGACCTTTATGATTTGAAAGACCGATTTAAAAGATCTACCAATTCAAAATTACAAAGTTCAACTTTGAATTATGAATTAGTGAATCTAGGAACTGACACCAAACCACAGAATATCAACCTAGGCCTTGGTCTAGCTCCTGAAGAAAAATTAGCATATGTTCGTCTTTTGAAACAATAGAAAAGTGTCTTTGCTTGGAACTACGATGAACTCAAAACTTATGACACTTCTATTATCCAACATACCATTCCAATGATAAATGATGAAAAACCTGTTCAACAAAAGCTGAGAAAAATCCATCCCAATCTAGAAAATCAGATCAAATCTAAACTCAATAAGTTATTGAAAGCCAAAATTATTTTTCCTGTTCGACATTCTAAATGGGTTTCCAATATGGTTCCTGTTAGAAAGAAGAACGGAGACATTAGAATTTGTATTGACTTTCAAAATCTTAATAAAGCCTGCCAAAAAGATAATTTTCCTTTGCCTCCTATGGAGCAAATATTACAGGCAGTTGCAGGATCAGAATTAATGTCTTTCTTAGATGGTTTCTCTGGCTACAACCAAGTATTGGTCCATCCTGATGATCAATTGAAAACTACATTTAGAACCAAATGGGGCACTTATGCATATCAAAAGATGCCTTTTGGTCTGATCAATGCTGGTGCCACATTTCAGAGAGCCATGGACATCGCTTTCAAGGGATTAGTTAACAAATCAGTGGTAATTTACTTGGATGATATAACTGTATATTCCAAAAAACGAAGCAATCATCTGAAAGATTTGAAGCAGATCTTCCAACGTTGTCAAAGGTATGGAATTTCACTTAATCCGAAAAAATCCTTTTTTGCATTAAGTGAAGGAAAAATTCTTGGATTCATAGTGTCAAAATCTAGAATTCATATTGATCCTGGTAGAATCAAGGAGATTTCTGAAATATCTTTACCTCACAATAAGAAAGCTATGCAATCTTTCCTTGGCCAAATTAATTTTGTAAAGAGATTTGTACTAGATTTTTCAAGAATAGTATCTCCTTTACAAGCAATGATAAAAACTAATTCAAACTTTAAGTGGGGTCAAAACAAATATGAAGCATTCAATCTAATCAAACAAGCAATTATTAATGCTCCATCTTTAGCAACTCCAAATTTTTCTGATCATTTTATTTTGTATACATTTGCCTCTAATAAATCTTACTCTGCAATACTTACTCAAGAAAATCAAGACAAAGCAGAAGCCCCAATTGCTTTCTTCAGTTCAAATTTACAGGGAGCTGAGTTGAATTACTCAGATGTGGAGAAACAAGCTTATGCTGTTTTCAAAGCAATCAAGTATTTCAGACCTTTTTTACTTAAAACCCATACAAAAATCATAGTACCGTTTCCGGCGGTAAGAAATCTTTTAGTCCAAAAAGATGTGGGTGAGAAAAGAGCTAATTGGATTACTGCCTTACAAGAATATGATGTTGAGATCAAACCAGCGAATATTGTAAGAGGTCAAGGCTTTTGCAAAATACTAGCTGGAGCATCACAGATTTCTGACAAATCATCTGAAGAGATACAAACGTATGAGGTAAGCCTAAACAATGTTGAATCATTATATGCTGATATCATTTTTTATCTAAAGAATGGATATGCTCCTCCAAATCTCGATCACACCAAGAAAAGAGCTCTAAGGTTGAAGGCTAAACAATATCAGCTTGTAAACGATGTTATTTTTAAAATGAATTACGATTATGTTCTTCTTAGATGTTTGGAGAAATCTGAAGCTGAAAAAGTCTTGCAGGAACTTCATGATGGACCAGCAGGTGGACATTATGCTGGAGATGCTACTGCACATAAAATTCTTCGCGCAGGCTATTACTGGCCCACTTTATTCAAAGATTCACATAGCTATGTAAGAAAATGTCAAATTTGTCAAACCGCAGCTGGAAGACAAAAGAAACCATCATTTCCATTACAACCAGTAAACATTGAACAACCTTTTGATCAATGGGGATTGGACATAATAGGTGAGATCGTTCCTCACTCTTCTAAGCAACATAGGTATATCATTACTACAACTGATTATTTTACGAAATGGGTAGAAGCGGTCCCTCTCAAGACTGCTAATGCTGAGCATATCATTGAATTCATAGATCAGTTCATAATCACCAGGTTTGGTTTACCTTCTGCTTTAGTATTTGACAATGCATCATATTTTTCTGGTAATTCTATGACTGAATTTGCACTCAAGAGAGGTTTTAAACTTAAATACTCTGCCAAATATTATCCACGGGGAAATGGGTTAGCTGAATCCACAAATAAAAACTTAATCAGAATCATTAAGCGAACCATTGATCAAAATCATAAAAATTGGCATAAGTCTTTAATATATGCTTTATGGGCAGATCGAATAACACAGAAGGCTTCTATTGGTACTTCTCCCTTTAATTTAGTTTATGGGAAAGAAGTAGTTCTTCCAACTCATTTAGCAATTCCTTCTTTAGCCTTAGTTCAATATATTGATGAAGCACCAACTTCTTCCATACAACTAAGACGGATGGAAATAATTAAGTTAGAAGAACAACGAGAAAAAGCCAAAATAACTCATGCTCATCATCAAGCATTAGTAAAAGCTTCCTTTGATTCAAACATGATAACCAGAAAAGACTTTCAGGTTGGAGATCTTGTTTTAAAATGGGACAAGGCTCATGAGGAAAAAGGAAAACATACGAAATTTCAATGAATGTGGCTTGGTCCTTTTCAAATTGCAGAAATCATAGGTCCATCTACTTTTATGTTACAGGATTTAACAGGAAAAAGAGAGTCTTTACCTGTTAATGGACAAATTCTCAAAAAAATATTTTCCATAGGAGATCATTCTTCTATTTTGTATATTAGTTTTCTTTATTGTCGTAATAAAACGAGTTGTTAATGGTTACATTTGGAATTCATGAAAAAGATACGAATTCTCTTTTTAGATTTTGTTTTTTCTACTTTTATAAATAGAATTCTTTTCAGAATATTGATCATTATTATTCAAAGATACAGTTAAAAACTTTAGCCTAGAAATGATACTAGTTTCAACTTTGAAAACTTTGATGAAAGGCAACTTTTAGTGAAAAATTGTTTTATATCAATTCAATGAAAGGTATCAATAGAAAAACAAAGTTTCTCTATAGAAAAGTTCCTTCCAAAAACTCTACCATTGTCGTCCAGAGCTATCTTAAGGAAACAATTATATTCTCCCCGCTTAGAAAATTACAATCTTCAAAGAATTATCCAATGATACACTTTTAACTTAAAGAGTAAGAGGTCTCATCACGAGCCGACTTATCATGATCATAGATATTATAGCTTGCTGACTTTGCCAATACTGCATACCACAACAGGGCAATGACTTAAGATTATTGCAATCAAAAGGAAAGGAGTCTCATCACGAGCCAGCTTGTTCAGCAAAATTATAAATCAAGTGAATGGCACTGTCATAAATTGGCTATCAAACCAAGACATTGTTCTTTAAGGATAAAAAAGAAAATAAAAGCAATAAGTGTGAATATGGATTTCTCTTTGAAAATTGTATATTTTTCTAAGTAGGACACAGGATCATTGCTGGGTAACAGGTAACCCTGTCGAGGCTATAAACGCTTGCTGGCAGCAGTGGCTCTACCTACGACAAATGAGCATATTTAAAGTTGATTTATAGAGAAGCCTTTGTTTTTATCTTTTTAAACCAAGTAATGACTGATGTAAATACAAGGACTAGCTTGAGGAAGTGAATAATCAAAAGTTGAATATAGAAGAAATGAAATATCATTTATAGATTAAAGCATAATGTACTTTGTCTTTTTATAATAAAGTTTGATTTTCTGGAAAATTTTCTATTTTGAAAAGTTTAGAAAATTCAAAAGAAAAGCAGAGATAACTGGTTCTTCCAAGTGAATCGCCAATTGTTGTGGCCAGCAACAACCCCCCTTTTTATTTAAGTATTAGTAATAATACTAAATATGAGGGGACCCTTAGTCAAAAAATCCAAAAAATTAATTAGTGCTTGTTTCCTTTCTCAAATAAAATTTACTATCATAACTTATGGAAATTCCTTAGGAAATCATTAAATACACTTAAGTTTATGATAAATTAGAATAAAATCTTTTCTTTGAAGAAAATATCGCATCCATCGCAATAAGTAGACATCCTTTGTAAGGAAGAATCTTTTAAATTGCGATTTCGCGATATTGCGATAGCACGATCCCAAAAAACTATGCATTAAAATATTAATCGCAAACCGCATATCGCAGAAAAGATGTTTAACAAATACTTTTCATATATTATATTTTGCGATATTGCGATTTCGCGATGCTATGAGACTGTGATTCGTGAATATTGCGATTTGCGATAATTGCGATCTTGCGATGATTTCGATTTGAGAAAACTGCGATCTGCGATATTGCGATATTGCAATATTGCACAGCAAATCGCAGATCGCAATGTCACAGATTCTTAAAAGCTCGTTGTCCAAAGAAAATCTTTTCATAAATCAATATCCGTTATGCGCTTTAATGATTGAATTAGTGAATGGATTGTCAATTATCGATAAAAAGGATTTTGTTTTGATTGAAAGGTTGTTTCATGTTAAAATAATATATTTCATCCGCCTTCAGCATTTAAAACTATCCCGTAACCTTTCTCATGTCATTACTCTCACTTAATTCGTAAAACCGCAGGCGCGAAGGAGCAGAAGACTATACAAATCATTCACAGAGTATTATGGGAAAGAAAGAGAAAACTCCAAGTTCTGAAAACAAAGATATGGCTTCCCTGTATGCAGATACTGCTTGCAACAAGGATGTCGGTATCACCACCTGGGAGGGAATGCATAATCTGCTCGAAGAAGAAAATCCCAGGGTAATAGAAGTCACGGCTACTGCAGGTTCAAGTAATTCATCTGAATCATCTCTTACAGAATTGTCTTGTTCATTTTTGCACCGGATAGCAGCAAGACTAAGAATTATTCCGTATACAGATATGGTAAAATGGGTGCTAGATAGCACCGATATTTCAGACAAGCAATTTAGAACTCCAGATCAAGAGCTCATCAGGTCATTCACTACAAAAGATTTGAGGCTTATGTATCACTTGTCGGAGCGTCAGGCGACTTACAACAAACAATTTATGGAGAAATTTTCCAGGGAAAATGCAAATTTGGCGGAATGCACAAAGGAATGGACCAAAAGAAATGAACCATTGAAGAAAGACAAACATGGTATGTACAGTACTGGTTCACTCACCTCTCCCGATTGTTTTGCTGCTGCTATGTTATGTAGGCTTTTTGGAAAGCCTGACATAAATAAGGTCTTGCCTGAATGGCTTCCGTTATTAAATGTTGTTGTTAACGCTACCATTGTAGACTGGGCCAAAATATTGTCTGATAATTTAGCCACTGCTATTTTCAATTACCGGTCTAAACGAACTGTCTCTCAGAGGATTTATCCTCCTTTTTATCTGTCTGCCTATGTTATGGATTCTATCTGCTTTGTTTCTAAATTCCCTTTAATGGGTTGGCAATGGACAATTCATGATCCTTTGCCTATTCATGTGTATCACAAAGAACTATGGGAATCAAAATTTGTTCCTCATTTTTACAAGATTTTCCATGGCATAATGTTGTCGTTGTACATAATATTGTATAATAAGGATGCTCCAAGGTTTTCTCTAGAAGCAGAAGTCGACATTCTTCCTATCGCACGGTGGTTTGGAGAAGAGTTGTTTACCTATGTAAGGGTTTTTGGAAGCTCTGCTTCTCCTCATGTTTTACCCTTGTATGTTCCGGATAAACTTATAGCTCGGGAAATTGCATACCAAACCTGTGGTGAAGGAGGTTTGACAAAGGAATTAAAGGATAAGAAGAAGGCCATCTGGCCACAATTTCCCGTAGCCTATGGAGCATTTTCATTGTTTAATGTTGGTCATGAATTCAAAGAGGTAAGCAATATTACATGCTTACAACTGTTCAAGTTTTCGAGAAGGCTATTTGATCCATATAATGTTGTCAAAGATTTCACCACTGCAGTTAAGTTGAGAGTATTTTATGGAGAAGAAGATCCTTTTGATGATATGTTTCAAGAAAAATGTTCACTTAAATAAATTTTGCATTTAGCTCAAACACAGTTTTCCCCAGAAGTATTTCAGGAATTTAAAATCTACATAGAAAGAAGATTGACTACTATCCCTTTGGATAATTTACGCTTGGAACCCGCGAGGGAACCAACTCCTAGTGTCAATCTCAATGGTAGCTCAGATACTGACAGGTCTAAATCAAAGTCTGACAAAGAAACTTCTGAACGTTCTCAAAAGTCTGATAAAGATGAAGGCTCAGTGAAAGATACAACTCAGTCAAAAGAGCTTTCACAACTACAGACTTCAACCACTCCACAGTTGAATCTTCCACCTCCCACTGTACAGCAACCATCCACCAGCATTCAATTAGATAAAGAATGGGAAACATTTAATGAATTGCTTAATGTTGAAGGACAGAATACACAAACCCCTGTACAGACAACAAAAGTTTTAAGCACAGGAATAAGTGGCAATTTCACAGAAACTGAGCATATACCTATCACTCCCTCCTCTGAAATTGTACTTAATATAGAGGAAATTCCTCCTCTGGATGTATTCTACAGCCCGCAGTATAAAGCAGTAGTGAGGAAGCAAAGGAAAAAGAGAAAGTTAGAGAGCGCAATCTCTACTAATGCAGAACAATTAGATGTCTTATGGAAAGATCCTACTACAGATCCTACTGAGAATCTTACCAAGTTATCTCAAATTACAGGAGCTTATGCCTCCGCAAATATTCACAAAGCATCTGAGGTACGGCTATTATTAGATGAAAAATAAGATCAGATACAAGTTCTGCAACAGCAATTGCAACAAGCTCATGCTAGCAGTGAAGCACAGGTAAAACTTGAAAAGTTACAACAAGAGCTTCAAGAGATGCAAATCGGATATCAAAAAAGTTTGGCCGATAAAGAGAAACAAATACAGATTATCCGAGAAGAGCACAAAGATGATCCCAAACTTCCAGAGTTTATTTCAGAATCTATTTCTTTAAACAACCAACTACTGCAACAACAAGATGTATTATGCCAGAAAATCTCGCAATGGAACTCTTTTTGTCTAGAAAGTGATAAAATCACTAATCATGTCGTAGAATTACGACATGATTATGATTTAACTAATGAGAGAGTTACTAATTATTTGGCATGGCAAGAGACAGAGGAAGGAAAAAGAGCTGGTGCACCAATTATCAATAACATTCATAAATAAATACTTTTCAATAATTGGGATGCACAGATCAGAGAAGCAGAGAAGGCGGCAGAGGAGTCAGCTACAGCAGCAGGAAATATTACTGATTGTGTAAATGAGAATTTGCACAAGGCTAATTTGATTTCAGAAACTATTCCGGGATATCTTCCACAGGCACAACAATTGCAAATAGAATGGAAACAAAAGGCGGAAGAAAAAGAAAAATCAATTCAAGGATTGACAAGATTAAATTGGGATTCTTACTGGACATATCAGTAAAACCACACAGTCAATGCAGCACTCTTAATTGCATCATTAATTCTGCTGAGAAGATTGCGCCTACACTTGCCAATTCTGTCTTGTCGGGACAGTTGAAATCTGAAGTCGGCCAGCCACCTCTTCTCAAAACAATGTTGGATGCTTGCAAATTCAGAGATCAAATTCATAAGTAGTTAGTTAATAGTTCTCAATTTTAGATTTAGTTTTAAGTTTTACTGTATTTTTGCCTATAAAAAGGACGATCATTTAAACCGAATCCTAAATTTTTGTAATAAACTATTTTTAGATTTAGTTAGTAGTATTTAAACCCTTCTCATGCATTTAGAGAAGGGTCCTGAAATTTGTCAAAAACTTATCCTCAGAACATGCACTTCTGCACCCTCAAAGGAGGTTTTGATGAATGAATGGAACGATATTTATTGATATCTGTGTCTAATATCTGTTACTGATGTTGCATTTCTGTACTCTTAATGGATGTTGGATTAGGAAGAGATAAATCATTATTGCTTCTAGCTCATGAGTAGAACCAGTTATAAATGGTACTTTTATCTCTTAATTGTTTATGTTTCTGTGTTAAAAGTGATACTTATGTTCAGTTATTTATATATTGATGTTTGAATACTTGAGTTATCATTTGGCATTTTTGTACGGTGATAGCTATTTATTTGTGCTTGATGTATGAATAGCTTATTATGCGATATGTTTTTCACAACTGTTTCATCTAACTTTTTATATGAAATGGTTTATCTTTATTGAATTATTTTCTCATAATAATTGAATGATCTTTATTATCGATTGTTATCTGAAATCATTTTAGATCACATAAATAGAAAGATTTACATCCCGGGTTAGTTTTAGAGTTAGATATTTCTTAGAATACAGTTTGAATATGAATAGATTAGAAATAGATTAAAGGAATTTTACTGAGGAATTTTAGAAAAGAAATATCAAATCTCAAACACACACACACATATTGGGAAACTGGTCCCATTATCCCTAGTCGGACCCACTACACCAAACGGAAAAGGAGCTGCTAACCAAGGTCTGGACCGGGTGGGTATCCCCCTTGTTGTAGACCCGATTTTCGGGGCTTCCAACGGGGCCCTCTTGCTTGTGTGTGCGGGTTTGAAGGGAATTGATGAATGAATGAATGCGAAAGATTGTTAGAGAATTGAATCTGTGAGTACTGCTATTACTGATAATTGTTGTATTGTGCATTTTCTATCCTTAAGCTGCGAAATATCTGTATACTGTGTTCTTGGATCTAGATCTGTTATGTTTTGTTTATGTACTGTTGTGCTGATATAATAACAAGCATATAACTATAGATCTAGCGCACGTGGATGTGAATAGAGACTTAATTAACCCTACACAGAATAAGGTAATCGGGGATTGCAGGACCTAGTGCAGCTTTGCTTGATTTACCTATCCTTTCTCAGGTTGTAGAAACCTATTTCCAGCACCCACCCATACTACTTCAAGTGAGAATTTGACCTACACAAGCGGGTCACTGCCGAAAGGGCCAGTAGTATAAGGGTTTTTTGGCAAACTTTGCAATTCAAACCTGGGTTCGGACCCCTTGAGCCAAAAAATGATTCCGTTGTTGGGACCCAGAAGAAGTCTGAGGAAGTGATCTAGTACTGATAAGCAAATACTGAAGATCTGACACAAACGTGAATGAGCGCAACTCTAGAGGAGAGTACAACACGGAGCGGTAGGTATTATCAAACCAATACAGAAAAGAATCACTCTGTCAGCCCAGAAAGCAACAACGCGAGGGTCGTCGAGCTCGCGAGGAGGGCAAGCCCTCAACCACTGACCTTGTTAGGAGACACGGCATTACACTTGAAATTACCTACCTTTAAGGGTGCGGGCAACGAGGATATGGATCATTTTTGGTTCGTGGCCGACTCGATGTGGATGGCACGAGGGGGTGGTGAACGATACTGTGAAAAAAGCACAGCTGTCCTTGGCCTTTGAAGATAGAGCACTGGATTGGTATATCCAGTACATATCTCAAAACGGAAGCGCATCCCTTCAAAATATTAAGGATGCACTAAAACAACAGTTTCGGAAGCCAAAGTCATACTCTTAGTTGGTATCCGAAGTAAAATACTTCAAGCAACGTATGTCTAAGTCGATGTGGGAGGCTGATCAGTGATTGAAGAAAGAAATTAGGGAAGGAGGGTTTAAGTATGACGATAGACAACACACGGAATGGTTCATTTCCATGTTGCTACCTCACTTACACGTACCAATGGGCCAGCATATCTTCGAGTCACAAGAAAAAGCCTTGGAAACTACCATGAAGCTCGAAGTTGCACCCAAGGACGACATGTTTGGGGGAGTACAGTAGATTCAAGAGCAGCTCGGAGCCATGAACATGGAAATACAGAGCTTGCAGATGGAACAGGGAAAAGGATTTAGCACAGACCTCTGGTGCATACGATGTCAGGTGTCTGGTCATACTAAGGACCAGTGTCCCCTACTAGCGGATTACCTATAGACAGGGGGACCTAGTCCACTACACCCTGGATCCGGCAGACTTGCACTCTGGTGCGATGACTGTCAGGTAGTGGGACTACATGATACATCCCACTACCCCCGGCTAAGTATGGGTGATCTAAAGCGACAATGGTGCAGGTTTTTCCGATCAGTAGGGCACGATGAGAAGAATTGTCACACATATGAGCTATTGGTAGATCGGGGAAACCTCTATAGGGTACAATCAGATCCCGCATCGTCGAGATCCCCCATGAATTTTGGTGGCTCTGCATTAAGGGGTAAGGGAGGTCGAGGAGGGAGCGCAGGACGAGGTCAGGGGTAGCTGATCTGCTATAATTGCGAAGAGATAGGGTACTTCACAAGGGACTGTCCAAATCCCACTAGGAAATCCTGCAAAAATTTCCAGCAGCTGGTCCATGAGATTGAAGATTGCCCAATTTTAATAGCCAAGATGCAGGAAAAATAGCCCACCCCTATGCAGAATGTGAAAAGTGTTAAAACTGAGCTACGCAACAGGATGGTCACCGAGGAAGCATGGGGAGAATTTCACCTCAAAAAACAAGCACCGTGGGTAGGCCCTACGTAGCTTCTGATGCACCTAGAGAGAAAGAAAGAGGTTGAGCCCCTTCTAATGGCATGCTTGAAACTGCTACATAACCAACTGGCTATAGAAACCCTTCAATTATTACTGTATAGCTACACATCCTGACCCAACAGAATCCCTGAGACCCAGGGTTTCCACGGGCTATATGGCTATAAGAAATGCACCGGACGAGAAATGCAGTTGACTGCGCAGATTGGCGACTACGAGATGGACCAAGTTATTCTCGATTTGGGGTTGGATGCGAACGTACTACCAAAGAAAACATGGCAACAAATGGGTGAATCTAATTTGGAATGGTCCACTATCTAGCTATGCATGGTGAATCAACAAAATATCATACCGCTAGGATGGTTGCCAAGAGTCATGGTAGGTATCACGGGAGTAAAATTCCTAGCTGACTTTGAGGTCATTGAAATCGTGGAAGATGCAAATCCGTACCCTGCACTACTCGTGCTAGACTGGGCTATAGACATGGGGGGTGTCATCAATCTCAAAAAGTACAGCATGTCATTCGAAAAAAATGGTACACGCGTAATAGTACCACTAGATCCAGCAGAAGGCACGCGGTATACAGAACCAGCCTACGAATAGGAAGAACTAGGCCACATTTACAGATTGACTGCGAAGGATGAAGATAAGAGTAAAACTGCAATATATGGGATATTATGGAGGGATAGTGAATGTTGTTCTGATGCTGATGAGGAATTAGAAAGTTGGAAAAAATAGTTACACAAGGTTTCTGCACTGCGCTGCCCCCGGATCGCAAGAACCCTCTACTGCATTTCCTCAGAGGTAGGAGATCTACCCCACTTTGATGAGGCGGGTAGTGTCCAAGAATTCCTAAGAACACTAGAAGCTAGGGTGCCAAGAGAACAATGGCTCTAGGCCCTTAATCTGGCTATGCATGGGACACCTTCACATTGGTGGGACACCCACAAGAAAGCATTCCCCGATTGGGAAATGTGTCGGGAAAGGATGCTTCTACAGTTCACCCCTCCAGCTGGCATACGCACTAGGGTGTTCCTCGAACCCAAGGATCCCCGTGCACATGTGCGTGTTTTGATGACCAACTAGTCTGACAGAACTACAAAAGAATGGGTCCATCTATTTATTCATGCCTTGGGCCCAATCCCGGCTGCTTGGTACTTAGATGCGGAATTGCCCCAGCCCACCTGCCACTGGGAAACACTAAAGGAGGACTTTTTTGGGACATTCAGATTAATTAGAGAGACAAAGACGCTCGACGAAGCTCTACAGGACATTGATGCATTTGTCTTTAAGAATACTCCTCACCGCGTCGTCCCTACGGTCCCGACATGGGACGCGTAGCTGCACGATATAGCCAATTGTTGGAGCTTGGCAATTGATGAGGACGAGGATAATCCTTGAAACATTTCCGTCCTAGAATCTGAAGGATAATGCGCTGTTGTGGGGCCATCACTACAGAATATTAACGTAACACAGCCTCTTAAGTTGTGTGGCGTTAATATTGGGATGGAGGAACACCCTAAGCTAGCTAATAGTGGGGACTATTGGGATGAGGGGACTATAGGAAAAATCGCAAAATTACTCACGTAATATCAGGACCTATTTTCAACGAAGTTCTCTGAGCTCAAGGGCATCACTGGGGACCTCGGTATCATGCATATCACTTTGAAACCTAAGGCACGCCCCGTCAAGTAGCAGTCGTACCAACTGAATCCCAAATACAAGAAAAAGGTCAAGGAAGAGTTGGATAAAATGCTTGACGTAAGTATCATTGAACCCATTGAGCAATCAGACTGGGTAAGTCAAACAGTCATCCAGGAAAATAAGACCAAGGGAGAAATACACATCTGCATGAATCTTCACAAGTTAAATGATGCTTGCATCCATGACCCCTTTCCTACACCCTTCTTTGACAAAATCCTTGATAGCGTGGGCAGAGAGGAGGCCTATTCCTTCACCGATGGGTTCTCAGGGTACCATCAAATCTGAATTGCACCTGAAGATCACAGCAAGACTACTTTCCCGATTGAATGGGGGTCTTTCCAGTATACAGTCATGCCCTTTGGTCTCAAAAATGCACCTGCTATTTTTTTAAGGGTCGTAGTTGTTGTATTCAAGGAATTTATTCATAAGCTCCTAGAGGTTTATTTCGATGATTGGATGGTTTTTGGTTTAGTAAAGGAACATGTCCCTAACCTATGACTAATGTTGGATGCATTCCAGAAGCACCAGATCTCCTTGAATATTAAGAAGTGCATTTTATGTGTGCCATTTGGAATCTGGCTTGGACACATAGTCTGTCGGCAAGGATTGATGGTTGATACTACGAAGGTAGCTGTAATTATAAACCTGGCACTCCCCACAACGGAGAAACAAATACATTGTATTCTCGGACACATTGGTTATTACAGGAAATTCATTCAGGGGTACACCCTGATTACAATGCCTATGGAAAAGCTACTAAGAAAATATGTTTCCTTCTTTTGGGATGATGAATTTCAAAAGAGCTTTGAACTGCTCAAAGAGAAGATGATCTCTGCCCCCATACTAATATTTCCTAATTGGTCAAAGGAATTTAATGTACATGTGGATGCATCAGGTATCACCTTGGGAGTTGTTCTCACTCAACCTGGAGAAGGAGATATCGACCACCCAGTTGCCTTTGTGAGTCGGAAACTCTCGGGTGCAGAACAGAACTACTCCACCACTGAGCGCGAAGGGTTGGCTATGGTCTACATGGTACAGAAATATCAGCACTATCTACTAGGTGCATACCATCTTTCAATGCCAAGGATACAAGTGTGGAGGTGGGGTTTGGTATATGTACTTTATATATTATACATATGTAGTAGTGGTATCCCTTTGTCCATATTTTATCTTTTTGATTTGACAAATAGTGTGGGTGTTGCCCAAGATTCTTGTTCCATGAAAATTCTTTGAAAGGTATTTTTGGGGCAATCATATGTTGGTATAGGATATTATGAGCGATGATTTATGTGATTCCTTTGATTCTATGAAAAATGGAAAGTCCTCAAGATTCAGATGGTTTTCCTTATGAAGCATCTTAGCTCACATGGGATTTTATTGGGGATCATATTTATTATTTAGATGTAGATTTTTTTTCTACACTCCTCTTTGAGTCTCTCAAGTGTCAATTATGGATTTATGAAGCTTTTCCTAAGAATGAAATGAGAGACACTATAGGTGGTTTTTAGCTTATTACTTTTCTTACCATTTCTTACAAAATTATAGAAAAGGCTTTTGATTTTAGGATCTCGTGAGTTTCCAAATATGTAATGCGACTGAAGGGAACTAGGTTTGTTTAAGGGCTTGGTCATCCTGGAAGGTAATGGAGTGGGCCACAAATATAGGGAAAAAATGCCTTAAGTTGAAGATTGACTTTGAAAATCCTAAGACAGAGTTAGGTGATCTTTTGTCTTTAAGGTGTGTTGATGTGCTTAGGTTATGAGTCACAGTGTGTGGGTACAATGAGTGATATTTTCACAAATCCCTTGACCTTCATTTTTTTCACAGAGCCTTATCCCTATGAATAATGGTACATTATTTCATTCGATAGGGCCATCCTTTGGTGCCTTATCTATATTTATGCACTATTGATGCCTTGGGTTACTTGTTGGAGGCAACTTTCATTGTAAGGAAGATCAAAATTATTATGATTTTAGATGGTTGTTAGACATTAATAATCATTTTGAAGATGAAACTTGCTTGGACACCCTCATAAAATTAATTTTTGGATTTTTTGGTTGGATTTTTCTCTGGAGTAGACTCCTACTACCTGGTTTATATTTTTCATGGAATGATTGTCCGTTTTGATATTCTTTTTTGGACTAGGTTATCAGCTATAGAATCAAGAGATGTAGAAAACTTATCTATTTTCTTGCACTTATTGAAACATTGGATTTTGTTATTGTTAGTTGCTTATATGTGACATCTCAAAGGCTTGATTTGTACCTGGCATATAAATTGAGTGTAAAAAAAAAAATTTGTTGCCAGGTTTTCAGGTTTTTAAATGGAACCTTGTGAATCTTCTTGTCTAGTTGCCTTACATTTCAAATTGCATAGGTTGTTGACTTCAAAAGTTCATTTGCATGTTTCTAGAGAAATGAGGTTTTGGAAGATCTATTTCAATATTAGATGATGTCAATATCAATATGAACCTCATAAAATGTTGATTTATTCTACTTGATGGGCCTCATAAAATGTCGAGCTATTCTACTTGCTAGATTATATTTGTGATCCAATATATGGTAGAAATAGCTTGAATTATGCAAGCCTTTAGACTCCTTGAAGCCATGGAAATGAATGCACATTATATTGAAATAGAGGGAGGATATGGTTTTCCATGGGAATATATTCATCTAAAATGCTAAATTCTCTTCAAGATTGAAAACAACTAATAACTCCATGCTGCCATATTTAAGGTTGGTATTTTTTGACCTATATGACTGTAGGTGTTGGAACGGGGTCTCCTAACAAGGTACGAAACTGGTCCATTTTTTATATTTTTGATTTTATTTAGTCTAGAAGAGGGGTTTTGGGGTGTGTCAAAGCCCCAAAAGCATTGTATTCGGTAAAAGGGAAAACTAGGGGTCCAAAAACCATGGGTTGCAGACCATAGTAAATTCGAGGCTAGATTGTTATAAATAGAGATGCATTTTGTATTGTAAAGGATGAGAAATGATGAGCTATTGATGCAAATTGTGATTTAAGCTATCTGTTTAGGTTTCGAGGAACAGACTCCTGCTAGCTGTGTGCGTGGAGATCCAAGCCCGACTGTGTGCGGACCCTGCTGCTGTGTGTGCATGTTGGGAAGGTAATTGTAAGAAAGAATTGATGAATGAATGAATGTGGAAATATTTCTAGAGAACTGAATCTGTGAGTAATTTTATGTGAATTACTGATAATTGTTGTATTGTGCATTTTTCTGTCCTTAAGCTGCGAAAGATCTCTATACTCCATTTTTTGGATATAGATTTGTTATTTTTTGTTTATGTACTGTTGTGTTGGTGTTATAACAAACATATAACTATAGATCTAGAGCACGTGGATGAAAATAGAGACTTAATCAACCCTGTGCAGAACTAGGTAATCGGGAATTATAGGACTCAACACAGCTCTGCTTTCTTTACCCATCCTTTCTCAGGGTGCAGAAACCTGGTTCCAGCACCCACCCATACTAGTTTGGGTGATAATTTGACATGCGTGAGCAGGTCACTGCCGAAAGGGCTAGTAGTATGGGGGTTTGTTAGAAAACCTTGCACATCGAACCTGGGTCATGACCCCTCGAGCCAATAGTAGGCAGAGAATATGTTTGAGTGTTAATGGAGGACTTAAAAATTTTATTCCAAATTTCAAATTCCATTTAAATGGCTTTGGTTTCCATCTAAAACAAGAAATAGAAGCAGTAAAAAAAATCACTATAAGTTATAGGTTGAAATGAATTTTTCTTATAATAAATATGTATTGTCATTTCATAGCAAATTAATAAATCCCTGCACACTAAGGCTACTAATGGTATTTCAGTATTTATTTTTTTAAATATAGTTTAGATCCTAGAAATATGCTTTGACATACTTTGTGCCTTAATACAAAGTTTTATTGAAGATTTTTTTATCTACAATCAAAATTAATATTTCCACCAAACTAAACTATTACAGAAATTTGCTACAAAACGTTAATTCACATTAGTACATTAGTTACCATGGGATTTTTTTTATGACATAGTTACTGTGGAGTCTTTTATGAAATTAGTTATCATCTCCTCTCAACTTAGTCTTTTTCTAAAAGGAACGAGGCTTTTTTCTAAAAAGGAATGAGCAGGATGATTGAAGGGCATAGACGAAAAAGAGGGCAAAATGACCAGGATGATTGAAGGGCGTAGACCACATAAAGGGAAGAACGAGAGACATGATTGAAGGGGAAGGAAACATATGAGGAATGAGTGGGATGATTGAAGGGCGTAGAAGACAAAATGGAAAGAATGAGAGACCTGATTGAAGGGGAAGGAAACATATTGTCAAAGGGTTTATGCGGTGGGACCACGGAAGAAATCCCCTTATGTAGAATGAAAGGAAAGGAAACATATTATAGAAGGGATTCTATAGCATTATCTACGGTGGCGATGATAGCACCCCCTTCTATAGGGTAGCATGTACATGGAAATAGAGAGGACAAAGTAGAGAGGCTTTTGTAGTGGGATATATTGCAGCAATGGAAGAAGACCCCCTCTGGAGGGTAGTGTGTATATACACAGAGAGAAAAGAGAGTAGAAAAAAAGAGTAGAATAGTTTCTCTAGTGCGATCTATGATGATGATGGTAGCAACCCCCTTATTGAGGGCAATGTGTATAGGCACAAATAGAGAACAAAGTAGAATGGATTCTGCACTGGGATCTATAACAATGACAGTAACAACACCTTCAGGAGGGCAGCAGGAGTGATGTAGGTTGCATATGCCAATTTATGTGCTTCCATGCTCATAAATTTCCTGAAGGATCCCTACAAATTTGATGCCATCTCACATGAGAAGGTTTAGTATACTTTCAACAAATGGGTCGAGGGAACACAAAAATAACTAGTCGCACGAGATCATCCTTCTCAGGACTGATGATCCATTTGCAATGCAGTCCATTGAAAGGGATATTCGAGGAAGGAAAGTGATTAGCAGAGTAGTTTTAAATCCATTAATTTTCCTATCCCATTAAGTTCAGTTGGTTCGGGTATGCCCCCGGTCTATATTCATTCTTGGGGGAAATTTAAGAGTTATAAGGTGGCGTATGCACCTACTCATTCATTGTTGCTTCGTATTCTGAACCAGATTATGACTCTTCGGATATAGGCCTCTATCGAATCCGTCTAGAACGGTAATTTGCAAAACTTATAATAGATAAACCGATGTAGCATGTCTATTACGTTCATCGAGAGGGTTTTCACGTTGTTTGTCATCAAATAAATTTTCGTTAGGTGCCTTCCTATGGAATCTTGAATCAGGTAAAATTCCTCGCCACATAATTCCATGACACATTAACTACTACGGAATGATAAAATAATGCACATAGATAGGAAAATTCATATATGTAGATATTGAAAATAAATATGTTCACAAAAATATTATTAACTATTTCATTGTTTCTTGGCTTCTTAGGACTAGAATCTTAAGAAAGTGAAAATGTCTTTATTTTATTTTGTAGCAACAATTTGCAAGAAAATTATGATTTCTTGACTCTTGAAATTTGTAAAAGAATGTCCATAACCAATGGAAGTCTTCCATTTGAGGTGATTAACACCAAAAATTTAATCCCAATCACAAAATGGAATATGTTTTGGAATCTGTTGTGATAGAGAATAATATAGCTATGGATTTTAAGAAACAAGTGATTTATAGTTGTTGTAGGACATTTTTATGATCAAGTGAGAAATGAGAGCATGTAGGTCAGTTTCTCAAGGTGATAGAAAACCAAGCCCTTATGGGGCTCAGTTAAATTCCCTAATTGAAGATGGGGAAGTAATTTTTTGTTGAAATTGTGTCACAATCAAATGAAATAATCTAAATCTTCATTGTTTACTACAATCATATTTTAAGTTTAAGGGAGGTTGTGATCTGATCAACCAAGGGCATAAGGATAGAAATAATGAAAATGAAAACTCCAAACAGAGTCTCTGTTAGCTCCAAATCCTTTTGAATCCACTCCAAAAAAGGATTTTTCTGATTGTAGAACATGAATTTAGGGCATGGATATTTTTAGAGAAATTATTGCTGAAATTATTGAGAAAATTAGAATTAGTGCTACCCTTGTAACACTGTAAATATAAAATATATTCCTATGAATATCAAAATTAATCCCACATTAGTATCCATATGACACACTACATTCAGGGTTCTTGGCAGAAGACTTGACTTCCCTCATTGCTTATTATAATTCATACGATATAGATGCTCTAACGTTTGGGTTGGACTCAAGATTACACTGACACCTTACATATATTATCTTGTAATTATGGTTGCAAATTATTGCTAATGCAACGAGAAATTCTATGGAGGGAGGGTTTTTAAGTAATGTTTTAGCATACAAACACTTCTAACAAGATCATTGGCAAGTAATTTCAAGTATGTTATATAATTAGTACCCAAACTTAACACATTATTGTTTAAGTATGTTGTAATTATCGATTTTTGTTTTTAATTCCTTATATTAACACATTGTTTGAGTTTTTTTTCCTTGGTAATCAGGTTGTAGTTTCAATTTTCAGAATGTATCAGTGGTGCTGAAATGGTATAGAAGGATATTGACTATCCTATGAAATTGGGTGGTGGAGTTGCAACAGTTGCAACTTACCTCCAAAACACAACTCCCTTGATACCATCTAGGGTGTGATATTTATATAATTGAGCTAGGCACAAGAAACTTATCACGGGAAAATTATTGTAAAAACCCCAACAATTAGGCACCAACATAAGATCTATAGTCAAATTTAGCCCAAAGTTCAAAAAGATATTCAAATTTTGATTTGAATTCCTATTGTTTTAAAGAATGGCCTGAAATTATGTTGTATTTCATTGCATTGTCAATATTTTCTTAAAAATAAATGCTTCAGATGGGCAATAGACCCATGCAGAGTTGGATTTGATATGCATTGAGAGATTTCTAGGGTTCTGTAATTTAGGGATCAATTGATATTATGGTGGGAATATTTTTTAGATTCCCTTTTCCCTCAAATTTTCATCTATATTTGCAACCATTTTTTTCCAAATCCATCCCTCATGAAAAACAATTTTTTTATCTGAAACTTCTCCTAGTTATGGAATATAGTATTTTTCTACCATAGGCTCCTTAAATAGGAGAGGCATTGTAGATAATTTGTCTTCTTTGGAATCAGATTCACTTTATGCATTTTATTTTTTATTCTATCACGCTCTTCCATTTGGAAGGTGGATCCTTTACACTCACATGTGTTGAAAATGGACCAGATTTAAACATCACCTTTCCTAGATATAGGTATTTAACCAAGTATGTTATATAAACAAGCAGGTGGATGTGCTCCAACTACAAGGTACTCACAGTTAATTTAGTTTCCAACACCTTGATTTACTTTAGGGAACCAATCCAATGCCCAGAGAGATTCACCCACATTTACTACAAAGTCATTCCGAGAGTTGGAGAGGTTATTTTTGGATATAGTGTAATTAAAATATTGGATTAATGGCTACACCCCTAAAGGTTAGTATTGGACATATTGGAATTAAAATTTTTGATAAAAACTGTTCGCATGGGTGATATATTCAAAGATTTATCATTTCCACCAAAAAAATTTAACAAAGAGGGCAAGTAGTAACACTATAGTTCATCAAATCATGATTTTTTCTTTTAAGTGGATAGAGCCATTGCATCAAACTCCTCATCTATTCTTCTATCAACCAAAATAATATCCTGAGAACATAATAAAAGGTTCTCATTTTCGAAGTTGATCAATGGCTTATAATGGTGATCTCATCCAACATTGTAGAAGCCATTAGGTAATTGATCAAAAATGCCACATAAATACTAAATGTTATATTTTTGAGATGCCGAGAATAATTATTCCATGGATCTTCTTTATTTTTTGGGCTTCTAATCTTTTATATGAATACCATCGTGCTTACTCGATATGATAAAATTATCATTGTTGGCCTCAAAGCACCAATATAATTGACCACTCTCCTTCACAAGAGTAAGGTATGTTCAACTTTGATCTATAATCGACATGAAATTAGCACAGGGTTGGAAGTTTCTTGTGCCAAGTTTCTTTCTTCTTAATGTTAATGGCCTAAAAACTAGGTGTGTGTGGGGGCATCCATCTCCTGCTATGATGTCTTATTCCTTCCTGACAAGAATGATTACTTTACTCTCAGCACTTGAAAATATTTGTAGCATTGGGTGTTGAATCATACCCTTGCTCTATAGTAGGCCCTAAAGGGTGGCTAGGATTTAAAAATACCCTAATTACTATATATCACTCTAATTAGGGCTCAACGCCTCAAACTCTAGCTTGTTTTCTTGTTAACAGTTACTTACTGAGGAGTTATACCTTAGCCTCCCAAATTTTTATAAGGTTGTGTTGATTTGTGTTTTCTGCGCACCCTGAGTAGCTACCACTACTTGATGCAGTGCAGGTGGGGGATAAAACAAAAGATAAAGGAACCTCACACACATATTGAGTAGGAATAAAAAGTGTAGATTCATATGAAAATGATGTTTTATTACACCATTATTCTTTACTAAGCCCAAGGTCATCATTTACAGGTTCATAGCTCAACTGTCCTTACACCCTTGAGGTCTCAAGGCCAACAAATCTACAAGAAAACTTTTTACAGTCCCAAGGCTCACTCACAGGAGCCCCTACCTTAATTTTCATTTTATCCCCTGCACATGCCAATCTAATCTACTAAAGTAAATAGCAATAATCCAACTCTAAATTTTACTGAAAAACTGAGCCCATCTAAGGGAAGTGACAACCCATACCTTCTGCAATATTTTGGAATTCAATTGGATTGCATGAAATTCAATGTCTCCCGAGATATATAATTTCATATCTGTCGGATCTCAAATCGAATGGTATATATATTTGTTATTTCAAGAAAAAAATTGTAATTTTGTACAAATAAAAATTATTCACATTTTGTGAGTGCTACTAGGAACATATACATTAAAGAAAAAAGTAACTCCTAAGCTAACTTCAATATGAATTATTTTACCATCTCTTACACACAAAAATGTGTTTCTGCCTGTTATAGGGCCTTCAACATTTTCAGGGACTCAACATAATGACCATCATAACCAACATAAAGTCTGTCTGCCACAATTTCAAGAAGATAGAAGTAAAAACATCAGATAGAGAACCTATTCAGATAATGAAAAGAATAGCAAGAACATAGGAGAGATGTTACGGCTAGATGAGAAAACGTTTTGGATTTTTTGGATGATCCCCTTCCTCTATATGTTATGCAGCCTGCCAGCCCCAAGACTTATGTAACTTCAACACCTTGTTTTAAAATAACTTCAGCCAACACATCATGTTCCATGTAAACATGTGTGAGAGAGATACTATTGAAACTAACAATTAGAATCATAATATTTTCTAGGACTGACTGAAGGTACATACTATATACTATATGTCTCTTCATCTCCTTTGATCCAATTGATGGTCAAATTTGAATCTCCAAATACTTGAAGACAATTCATCCTTTCTCCACTGCAATTCTCAGCATTGTTGCCAATGTCCTATTCTCTACCCATTTATTAGAGCCCTTTCCATGACCTAGTTAAAGGAGAAATTATTGGCATCTGAAGAGAACAAGACACCTCCAACACCACCTCCAACACCACATCTGCCAGGTTTTCCTTGGTTTTCTCCATCAAAGAACTCCAAGGACTAGTTTTACTTTTATCTAATTGTATGTATTTGTTTGTAGGATTTGAACTTTGGATTTTGGACACATCTTCATATCATCATAAATATATTTTATTTCTAAGTAAAAATTATTAGGGTGAGAGACTTTCCGCAAAAAATAAATTCCAGATACCCAAAGTAATGACACAAGGGAGTGCCTTTTGATATGCAACAATGATGTCTTCCTTCTAATGCTTAAGTCCTTATATCATAGATAGTTCCTCCCATCTCCCTTTGCGTTCAATTAAAGTCATAAATTCCTTCCAAACTTTTTTGGTGAATGGAAAGCCTTAAAAATAATTCCTAGATACCCAAAGTAACCACACAAGGGAGTGACTTTTTATCTGCAACAATCATTTCTTCCATATAATGCTTTATTCCTTCAATCAGATATAGTATCTCCCATCTCCCTTTACCTTCAATTAAATTTAGAAATTCATTCCAAAAAAAATTTGGTGAAAGGAAAGCCTTCTAAACTTGGGGAGAGCAGATGGACTTCGTACATGAGAGAGTTAAACATGGACATGCATGAGATCATCTACAAGAATTCATATGGGAGAAGACAACAATTTAAATCCAAGATTGTTTCGAATGAACTCTGTCTATTGATAGAACAAAAACAATTTTTTTCTTTAGATTGTTGGTTGTTCAAGAGAGGATAACTATAAAATTCTATTTTGCATATTTTTCCTTCCTCTTAAGGCATTTAAAGAAAGAAAAAAATTAAATATAGTTTTACATTTTCAGGATAAAATATCTAGAACCTTTCATCATAACACTTATAATGTAATTTAATAGATATTTCGGTTTAGAATTTTGATCCTCAAGTTAGAAAACTATAAAGCATAATTTCCAGGGGCATATGCTAAAATTATAAATATGATCTTGGGGCTCCTATGATAAATGTACAAATATGTATACCACGTAAACAACACAGGTATACCACATAAACAACTTCAAGTAATTATATAGTTATACGTATGTATTTATTATTCTTAGGACACAATGCTATGATGGATTTAGATTAAGTTTCAATATTACATTGGCCCTTGACTAGGCTTTGATGTGCAAGCCCCACAATAATTGTACATAAATAGTAGCCATCTAGTGCCTTATAAGTCATGGAAGATATATTTCAAATGTTGCCTAGTTTCTGAAACTATCTAATATCTCCATCATCTTTGTGGAAAACATTGTTGTATGGTGACATCTTGGTTATACATTTCAAGCAACACCCTAATGCTTCTCAGTACAATATTTTGTCTACTCTTCACATTAGGTTACACTTAATTTTAGATTCATCACTTATACCAGGCGTTGTCCGATCCATGGGATTAATTATCTTAATTATCTTCTTCGATATGAGATCCAACTTCCTAGAGGTGTATTTCAAAACATAGCCTTGTCTCTAAGTTAGGAGAAGGCCAATAGACTCTCATATCCATCACCAGAGCTAGCAGAGGCTGTTCATAGTAATATAATTCAAAATATTTTATTGATCTCCTCTGTCCACAAATTGTGGGTTAATTTTTAGGCCCAAATTTCTTATGGTACCTGCAGAGAAACTAGGGGGTGACCTCTTGCTCCTATTGGGAACACACCTCCTTCTTAGGATCACTTGAGAACCCAAAATTCTCAAGATAAAGCTACAAAAGTGAATTTCATAATCCAAAGTAACGTATTCATCATCTCAAGGCTGTAATATAAATTTCCACTTTGATCATTGTTGAACATAGAGACACATTAAAATCCAAATGAAAATATGTTTGGATCCCCATCACCTCTGGACTAAATGGTCCATCTTCAAAAAATCTCGTATTCCAAAAAGTTTCATCGTATGTAACAACATCTTGAGAATTTCCATTCAGATGGAAACCAATATTTCAGGGTCTCTTTGGCCAATTTCAGTGGACTATTTGATTAAACATAGTCTTCTCTTCACTAAAATTTCTAGTAATATTTGTTGTCAAACTCATCCCATTCACCCTCTCCTTTTACGTTACCATTTGTTGTGGTAAAACCTTGCTTTCACTTTCCATAACAAGAAAAATCCTATCATTACATGTTGTACAATGCTTTTTACGTCTGCAATTTCCCTTATGCATATCATTTGAAGTCTCCAAATATAGATTTTCTTCATATTTGTCATAGTTGTCATCAAATGTAGAGGTAATACTTTCATCATTAAAAAATATAAAGGTAGAATTAAGTTGTCATGAAAAGGCTGATATGGTATGCTCCCTTCAGCAATTGCTTGATTATCCTCTTCTTAAACAACCCTATCATTCTTTGCCTTGGGGTTGGATTGATCGCACATCACATAGATGTGTTGACAATGAGTTATGGGAAAAGAAAATAGCTCATAGCCAAATCTGACAATGTTCTTTAATGTCATTTGTATGCGCATATTCAACATAGATAAGACTTGATTCGAAACACATAACATATGATATTCCTTTTCTTTGTGGAAATAATGAATCTGGATCAAGTGTGTATTAGGGCTACTATGTTATTCTTATTCTGCATCTGTAGTAGGTTAGCATCCTTTTAAATGATGCCAAAAATGCTAATTAACTCAAATTTTGAGGTCAACACTTTATTCATATCAACAACAACGACATCACAATATAGATATTCACCCTCTAAATTTTCTTCCTTATCTGGATGATCATCATGTTGAAGGAGATGAGGAAGATATTCTTCTCACAATAACTTTTCATCTTCATCCATTCCTTTTCTTAGCAGCACAGGGTCTTCTTCCTCCAAAATGATTTTCTAAAAAAATATATCCACCTATTTTCACCCACTATACCATCTTATTTTCTAGTTTTACTACCTTAAAGGTCAATAAAAAACAAAAAAAAAATCGAAACTAGAAGAAATCAATGTGTTAATGAAAAACAATAATTTTTTGTAAATATGTAAACGTAAGGCAATACAAAAGATACACAAGAACTAAGATGCCTGGTGGCTTTAATCATCCAAAAAATATCTGCATTAGCTTTATGACATTAGGTGAATTCAAAATTTAAGGTGAAATCTAGTGATTCCAACCAAACACTAACATGAATCTGGTTCCTTACAAAAAACAAACCAAGACATGGATATTGTGCATTTACAACCGTTTAAATTTTACTAGTAATTTTTCCTAAGGGAAACACTTAAGAATACAAAGCTCAAGATAAATATTTTATGAATTTGATTCCATATCGCAAGTCGTGATAGTAATATGCAAATGAAAAATGGAGGCCAATGCAATGGGGGGTAGGGGGTCGCCTGGAAAATTCCTGGGCACTTGACAATACTACAAACAATGAGGTTGAAGCAATTATTTTTTTGCACAACCTCATCACTCTTGAGGACAAAGGAGCCCATAAGGTTGTTGTGGTTGGTAATTCCATAATACTTATAATATAATTGTATTATCCTTCCAACCCTTGCATAGTTAAGAGCTATATGATGGTAGAGGTTACTCTTGCATGTGGGATTAATCAATTAGTCAATGGATTACTACCAGTCTTCACTGCTGAATGTTTATTGAGCTCTTTTCTACATGGTTTTGGAAATTTGAATCTTATTAAGGGAAAAAGCCTCTCTGGATCACTCTTTCACCTATGCAGGAGCTCCATTGGGAATTAATTCCAACAACACTAACACTATGGCATCTCAAAATTAAAACCCATCAATGCAGGTGGACCTGAACACTAAAACCAATTTTGGGCGTCCAATTTCTAATTTTCACTTTCCATTTTAGAACTTGTTGTAATTTTGTGTTGTGACTAGGCCAATATGTGAGGCAATACACCTACATACCTACTCCTTGGTTGTACTGGAGGAACAGTTCTAGTACTTTTTTGGATGGATTACATGTAACTGAAGACTCTAGGTTAAGGCTTGTATGATCTACCTTCCATTTTGTAAACCATCGCTGTACATTTTTTCCAAAATGATTCAATATAAATTTTTATCGATCATTATCTTCATGGATGCCATAATTTCCTACAAAAATACAAAGGTGGCCTTCCTAGTGCAATGCTACCAACAAGTGATGGTCATGATCATAAAATTTCTAAAATCTTGGGTGACAAGTTTGAGGAAGATTTCAACTATATTTTTGAGAGAATGCATGCTCTTTGGGTTGCAGGAATATTTGAGCTGGCCATTATGCTATTATCCAAAAGAAATTATAAATAATATGATCATGGAATCTTCATGCCTTTCTTCCAATTCTGAGATGTCCCTCATAAATGCCAGGAAATGTGGATCATGATTAAAAGAGTTCCCTCCAAACTCATGAAGATCCTATCCATTTTTAAGATGATGCCTATTTTAAATATCCAAAGATGGATATCATTTATCATTTATGATTTCTCTTCTTTTCCATTATATCATCTGTGTCATTGAGGAGTGAGGGGGAGTGCATAGAAGTGGTATTATCGAATTTGCAGATTTGATATCTGTTTTATCAATATTTTGGATGTATTTTTTATGATGGTAGTGCTTAGATATCCCTGTGGTTATTAATTTAATTTTTTTATGTTGAACATGTAACATTATGGTGCTCTTCTTATTACTTACTTCTCATTATTATTTTCATATTCATCTACAAGAATAGAACTTAATAAGTTCACGTTGCAGATTTCCACTCTCTTTTCTCCATGTTTCTAATCCATCAAGGCACCATTCCACATGTGATAGGAAAGTGTTTACCAATTTATAAAAAACTTTTATCATTTCCTTGTTTAGTATAATGGATTCATATCTGCAACAGACCATTGCAAATTAAACTTCCTTGTAACATATTTAAATGAGAACTCGATTTATCGGATTTACCTTAGTGTTTGTCTGCAATCTAGCTTGATTATTTTAATTTCCTAATTAGAAACATCAATGAATTATTTCACTAATCTAAGTTATAATTTATGAACAAAAAGGTGTATCTAAGAGTTAGACCCCTAGCAACACCTCCCCCCCCCACGCTCGAAAATTTCCAACCCATAGTGAGATGAAACAACCAAGGTGACAACATTAGTAGATTTCCTAATGTTCCATTAAGTTTCTTTGTTGTTTTTGTTACAAAACACCTTCTCAATTTCAAGTGCTAATAGAATTATATCTCATATTAGCAATAAAACAATGACTTGGATAGTTTTGATTTTGCTTCTCGTCAATTTTGTTAGTTTTTCTACAACTTTTATCCCAAAAACAAAGGGATTTTACAACAAATTTGTGAATTTTATCTGTTATTTTGAGATGTATAATCAATCTAAAGTTTTTTGTCACTAATTTGAAGAGAAAAACTGCAAATTTTGAAAATATTTTTGAATATCAGCAAGTTTTATTGCATATTTGAATTTCCAAATTCCACTTGGAATTCAAAGTTGAAGACTTAAAGCATTGAGGGAGACCCCCCTCAAATTGATATCATCAATTCTGAAGTCATGGAAAGTTTCATTCGTTAGAGGGACTTAGTTCCCAATAGTTATCCAGACATCTGCTCTACCTAGTAATGGATTGAGATTAATCATTAGATAATAATCAGTACCAAGGAGTCTAGATAAATTTAATTCTCTTTCATGTGGAATCTGTTTAAGGTGCTCTTAGTATCCTGGACATTTTTTACTTGCTTAAAAAAACGTAAGTCTTAAATCTCTTGTGGCTAAGAGGAGATGTATTTAAACATTCTTTGTTCACCTATTGTAAGTTGCAGTTTACTGGCAATAGCTCTTTTCACAAATATTTTTTAGTTTCATTTTACCAAAATGAAGAAATTATGGTTTTTTAACAAGAACTTGTTTTATTCAGTTTCCAAGGATGGTGGATTCTCTAGATACATAATGGACTGATGAGAAGCATAGTTCATACGTGGACTCAATTGAGGCATATTTGATCAAGAAAATGTACGAGAAGGAGTATTTTCCTTTCTGTGGTTAGACTCCTAAAGAGCCAGAAAATATCAATCCAGATAGTGTTGAATCAAGGATTAATTTTACTTCTTTTCAATGAGGTAATTTTATCTTCCATGATAGCTGTGTGTGATTTGGTTTTTAATTAAAATGCATCCTATAAATGACTAAATAATTTATTTAATGGGATTTTCTATTTGGACCTGTTTGATTTTTTTTTTTGAAGTAAAGCGTGTGATGATCATCTTTATAGTGATTATTATTTCTCCAGTTCAAGGTTTGGAAAAAATGTTGTTGGCAAAAGCCACCCCAATTCGATGAGGGTAAAAAATCAGTTGTTTCAACAGTTTTAGGATTCCCTTGGGTACAACACTTTATAAAACTGATCTCTCCCAATAAACAAACAATGCCATCTAGTTTCATTAATGAATCTAGGAGCAGTGCTGCACAAAAGGGAGCAATCATATTAAAACATCCAGGTAATACTAGTACAAACTAAGATAAATTTACAAATGTAGGTCAAAGGCCATCTGCCTGGCATCACAGGCTGCAGATAAACTATACTAGTTTTCCTTGTCATTGTGGAAAAATGGATTTGAGTGTTGTTTATAATAATAAGTGAAATGTTTGTGTCACTGAAATCACAAGTGAAACTGAATAAATGTCATGTTGATTATCTTGTTCATTATGTAAATATTGATGGTGGCTATAGCTTGCACATGGACCAGTACTCTTTTAAATGCCGCTTAAGTAAATATGTAAAAGATCACATTGTCCATGTTTTGAGTATTTATTTTACTTCTTCCTTATTATGTCAGTCTATTCATGATTGGATATATAATTTCAAAACCATGTTTGAAATTTAGGTGGTTCCATTTCTTGGGAGTTTTAATGATGAGGAAGCACAAGATTTTAATTATACTTCCAAGGTTCAAGTTTCAATCACTTCCTTACCTGCAACATTAAAAAATAGGATATATTTTATCAAACATAAGAAGCTATAATGAAATATTGGTGATTTTACCATGGATGACTCTTAAGAAGAATTGTTAATTGTAAGTGCAAAAAAATGTGTGGCAAACTATCAATAGAACAGAGTAAAGAGAATAGAAAGTTGTGATAGTTTCTCGGCCATCAGAAGGATCTAGAATTTATTTGGTGTAAACCATTTACTTGGAGGAAGGATTAAGACAGAAATATATTAACAACTGATCATTTTGAAGAGCTTCATGTTACTTTTTATGATTTGGATACAAGGAAATACTTTTGAGTAATGATATCTCTATAGATGGAATTTTTACCTGTCTACAGAATAGGCCAGATAGTATAAATATCTTTGAATATTGTTTTTTTCTTAATTGAGAAAAAAAAGGTTCAAAGTAGATCAAAGGTATGTTCGAAATATATTTTTCCTTTATTTTTTCTTCAGAGCTTCATTCTATTAAAAAATTTTAAAGCAGACAGGAAAGTTAGAATAGTTAAAATTGAACAGAATTATACTCACCCATTTTGTGAGCCTTTTTCTCTTTTAATTTTAAGTCTAATAGAAGTGACCATCATGTGTAAAGAACATAAGGTATGCACATGTATGCTGAATTTCCAGTTCTGTCAGTTCCACTTGGTTAGATTTCCTATTTAAAGATTTTTTCTGCATGCCTTTACTATCATTAGTGTACGGTCAAATCTCTAGGACAACTAAGGTACTTACAACCATGCCTACCAGAGTCATCAAAATCTGAGTTGGAAGAGAGGCCGATTGTTGCTAATTATTTTTATGGGTTAAGAATAACAATATTACATCCACTGTGTTCTAGGACCCTGATGGTTCGAGTGGTAGGTGGCTCTTGTGTCTACCTAAAAGCTAAAGGAGGGAGGATGATATTCTCCCCACATAGCCAAGATAATATCCAATTGAAGCAACACTAGGACTGGTGGCTAAGGCTAAGGCAACGACATAAAAGCTAGCATCATTAGAGGCATCGGAGCAAACATCTTAACTAGATGGATAAAAAAACATATTCAAGGTCATACATGCTCAAAACATCAATAGTCATCAATTTCTCAAAACATTAATAGTTTGTGATCCTCCCATAGACAACAAAAACAAGCAGACACCACAATTGGAGCATGCAAAAACAACATTTGGAGCATGCAGATACCACTTGGCACTTATGACTTTGGTCTTTTTCTATATTTTGTAGGTGAAGAATCCACGAAAAAAATAAGAGAGGAATATTAATAGTAGGTTGTAACATACCTTTCAGATCTATGGATCAACGCGTTCACTCAGGATGACAAGAGCATGATGGGAGAGGACCCTGATCTCTGCCAAATTTAGAGAAACATCTTTTTGTTATTCAAATCATGGAAAATTGGTAACTTGCCAAAGTGATATGGGAGAGTCCTGGGATCAAGTAGGTAATATTTTTTTATCGCTTCTTTTGAGGATGTTGCCTCTTTTTAAAGAAATTTTATACAGAGTCTTAGTGTTTGGAAATACTTCACAAAATTTGCAATTGAAGCAATTGAATCTCGTCCTTTAAAATAGTAAACTCATTTCACCTTTGCTTGAAAACTGTTTTTGCTTCTATCTGGTTTAAGAATCTTGGATAAAATTTGTACATCTGGTTGAATAAGAGACTAATCCATCACAATGAATTCAATATTGAAGTCAAGTAAACCAAGTAGCGATTCTATGGTCATACGATCGGATGAAGCACCCTCCGTGACACAATCGAAGTTTGCAGAGACTCCACAAGGTACGCCAAGCTTCTAAAAGCAACACATACTCAACAATTTTTATTTTATTATTTTTATTATTATCGGATTTTTATTTTCTGTCATGAGAGTTGTATTTTTTAAAGGTAATTTCTATTTTTATCATATCATTGTGATTTTTGAAAATATTTTTTTAAAAATAATATTGTATTTTTGACATGAACGCATATAGGACATTGGACATATGTTCTGGATCTATATGTTCATTCTAAATTTCATGATGGTTAAAAAAGGTTCTTTCTAAATCACATCCGATTTCAAAGTGATGTTCATGATGGCTGGAATTACATTTATTACAAATGTAGCCTTTAAACTTGTGTAATTATGTTCTCTTTGTTTGAGCATAGTTGACAAGGCATTAAGAAGGATTGCAAGTGTATTAAGAAAGCAACTTCAATGGATTATTTCTTCATTTGATTCGTAGGGCTACAACAGTGTGATCAATCCCATTCAATTGAAAGAAGTGATCAATGCCTGCTCAATGGTCCCATGAATGCGGTATTGAAATCAGTATTACATAACAATATATTAATTTTAGATCAACAATTTGCATTTAGATTTCTTTGGTAGGGACTTGATGCCTCACAACTTCCCTTGTTATTATATACAGATTGAAAGGCATGCATTAGTTGTTGTTGCTAATGGATTTTAGACAAAAGTGACATTGGCTAACTCCATTGAGTTATTTTTATCAATTTAAAAATAGGGGTTGCATGCTTTTAGATTTTACAAAGATTACGCCATTTTGTGTCATGCATTTTTTAAAATCAATGCTTATGTATGCAATTTCAAGGACTACCATAACTCTCACATAATTATTGAAAGGGTGTTAGCTCAATGGAAGAGAACTCCGCTTAATTAGCAGGGAGGTCGAGTGTTTCAAACCACCTTGTGTCCTAATATGAATTAATCAATGATATTGTAGTTTATTTTTAAATAAATACTTTTAATATTGGTTTATTTCAATGTTGGGACATTTTTCTAGATTCATTATTTTATATTGTCTCTAAAGAGAAAAGTGATATTATTTTCTAATGTAATTTTTTTATTGTTTCTAGAGAGACAATAATTAGGATCAAAGAAATTGTCTCTTTAAAGACAATATGTCTTTTATCCCAACTATTGTCTCTAGAGAGACAAAAAATGAAACTATCTTTGGAAATACAAAAAATGAAATTGTCTCTAGAGAGACAAAAAATTCTTGTGTTATATATTGTCTTTATAGAGACAATATTTTAATACAATTTAATTTGAGACACCCGCTTAAAGACAATATTTAAGACAATAAACAAGCTTTAATTTGTCTCAAGTTAAGATAATTTACCCAAAAATTGTCTTCAAATCCCCCTTTATGTTGTAGCGAGTTGAGATGGTCTGTAACAACCAGGGTGAAGATTCCATATAAAATGTAATAAAAGTTAAAAAATAATAACCATGGTTGATGGGACACTTATTCCAATTTGAATGATGGGAAAAAAACATCCTAGTCGGTGTTCATTTTGTTTAATACGACTAAGGAAATTGGCAAAGGGAAAGACTTTGGAAGAGGAAAAAAGTATTTTTGGCACATTTATTTATAAAAATAATGGAGATTAGGAGAAAATGGAGATGAAAGGTCACATGTTGCACGTGAGAGGAAAATTAAGGAAAATAATGGAAAATGAAGAAAATAGAAGCCTCATCTATAAAAATAAGATCAGTGGACAAGATTTGGCTACCTTTTGTCAGTTCAATTTTGGAGCTCTCTTATTATTCTCTCTTTCTCTCTTTGTCTCACACTTGGACACTTAGATTTTCTTGGATAATTTTGGCACTTTGGACCAACAATGGCAAGAAAGTAGGAAGGAGGAAGCAAGCAAGGAGTAGGAATCAAGCAACTATAAGCGGGATTTTTTGCAATTATTGATTTACATGTGTGATTTCCCCGCTAGATCTGACTTGCATGGTATTGCATGTGGTTCTTTTCTATCATGACATGGTTTTTTTCTAGGTGTGACAATGTTTTTCAACCTTTCCTTTCCATTTTCGTATAGCTTTGGTGAGATTCGGGAGCTCGGATGGATTCAAAGGCGAGCGGGGGTGGATATTCGAAATTAAAAACACATGGCCTAGGGGTCCCCTGAACCAGAATGTGGATCACACTAAATCCATTGGCTTAGTAACCCTTGAATTGGACTATGGGTCATGGTAAGGCCGGATAGTGTGCCTCAATGGGCGGAGGAATCCTTTTCCGACGAATGGCAGGGGATATATGGTAAATCCAAGAGGTGGGTTGCTCTCATTTGGGCCTAGTAGTCCTAGGATGGGATGTATGGTAAATCCCTGGAGAGTGTGTCTCGGTGTTGGTCCTAGTGATTCATGCATTAGGTCGTGGACTATGGTAAAGCCCGAGATACTAGGGAGGCACTCAAATTTCGCACGGTGTAAGCGAAGATCCTTGGTATAGTTCATGTTTGTTTGGTTGTTTTGGTTTGTTGTGTGTCCCACATTCATTCTTGGAATATGAAATTGGGATGATTGGATGAAGAGAGATTTGGCTCATCCAATCTATGGTCGGGTGGAACGTAGAAGTCCCATCTCTGGTTCGTTTCTACATTTATTAATGAAGAGCTCATTCCTTTGGTATTTTATGTATAAATGCACTAGTTTATATGTGGATTATATTGTTGTTGTTGGATCAACTCACTATCTCTTTAGGACACTGCAATTGTCCAGCCTATCCAGCCTTTAGCTGAATGCCAGGTTCACTGCCATCATCTTATCTGCAACCATAAACTTCAATCATAAATTTCAAATCAGGAAATCATCTCACCTTTAAGATCTCGCATGATCTTGTCCTCCATTCACTTCTGCCATCCCGTTCACTTGCAATTATCTAGCTTGCATATCAGATACATTCAAATAAAACACTTCAGTTATTAACAGAACTTTCTTGTCCCCATTCAAAAAACAAACATCATCAACAGAGCATTCCAGCTCTGATACAAAAAATGATGCAGGGCCACCCCTACAATACCAAAATCTTTATCACACGCATATAAACATGCATCTCAGCTTTTTACCCAAATCTAAATCTCATTAGCCGACAATTTCACAATTTTACCATTTGCATGCGGAAGCTTATCTTTCATGTGGTTCAAAATCATTCACCATTGATTTCATACTTTCATTAATTTCCATCATATATGGAATTATATTAATTCCAATATCTACTCATCTTCAGTAAATTCATAACTTTTGAAACCTTCAATCAATATTCAAATGCTTCGTTAAACCATATCAATGCCTTAATGCTTCGTTAAACCATTTCACATGTGTTTATACACATCATTCCAAATAACAATATGCATTTCCAATCCAATTTTACACGCTTTCATACCAAATAAATATCATTCAATCCCAAATTCAACTCTTGTACATGCGTCTTTTAAGATCGGATTTCATTTCACAATCAAAAGTCACCAAACAAATGTGCTCTTTCTCATTCAACTTACCAAACATAGGATGTAAAACCCTTCATCCATAACCAAACATTCCGACATTCCCATAAACAATCCCAATTAATTCACATTCATATATGCACTTTAAATAGCACCAATCCCTCATTTATTCAATCAACCCACGCTCATGTGAAGGTTCCAATTCAATTTCTTTCCAACTTGTTTGATTTAATACCCATGAGACTTCATACGACTTTCATTCGAGGAAATAACAGCGCTCTCAATTCAAAGTCTAATACAAAACTACAATCTGCTCATGTAATTTAACTTACCTCCATGATGGACAATCTGGCCCACACAACTCTTTTCAAACCTGCATCCGTTTTTCAGCGTTCTTTATAAATACTCCGGCAAATTCAACTGCATCTTTAACACTTCCGTCCATGCTATCGAATTCAGATTTATTGCATTAATCTTCTATCAATTCTGGATCACACCTTCAATTCTGGACCGCGCCTTCTGGCATACCGTTTGTGTGTTATTAAAATGCTATCCGTTCTCCAGCAGAACTCTGAGAATTGATTGGAAAATGAATCGATTGGTATATAAATTTCCATCCTTCGAAATGATTCTGTTTACAAAACCCAGAATTAACTTCTTCCATTACATTAACCATTGAAATCGATATCAATACCATCTAAACAGGTTTGGATTTTAATGGATTTAGTATTCCTCTCTACACGATTTCTTCTGCGTCCAGGTCAACCTCTGCACATCAATTAATCAGTGCTAAAACGAATTTAAATTTCTTTAATTCATGACTTTGCCAGATGTAATTCTTCGATGCTTTCGACTTTTACCAAGCAATTCGAGTGTGAATTCATCGCATAAATGCTCACAAACAGGAATCGACCCTACTAATTTTGTTCTCTCTATTGTGAATCGATTTCCCAGAAGTCGATTCATCAACCTCATAAAATGCTGTCATTTAATTTTAAATGTATTTTTGCCCATCAAATGCCTTTCCTCAACATATGCAGACAAGTCGATATAAATCGATACTCATTCAAAAAGCAAAGCTCACAATCTCTTAATGCAAATATCGCTCTTCTTATCCAGGACTAAAACCATACTTTGATTACAAAATACCTCTCATACACACACAACAAATTGTTACTAACGTTTGAAGAGCATACATTACAATTCTTCTCTTATAAACCAGCAAATTAAATACCAGAAAATTCACCATTTCAACACGAAATTGAATCATACCCGAATTGACCAAGTTAAGGTGCATAACTCAAAACCAACAATTTCATAAAAGTGAATTTACTTACGACAACATTTCTCCGTGGCCTGATTTACAATTCATTGGCCCTTACAACCTGCTCGAAGGCTTACAGCCTTGGTTGTTCAAAACCTGCTCTCAACCACTCTCACTATTCAAGTGTCTCTTTTCTTCACAAAAACCACTCCTATTTATACACAATTAATGCATTTAATTCACTCAAAATATCTCTCCACCTAATCCTCCACTAATCCCATACATAGAAAGCCTAATCCCAAATTTTGCTCCTAAACTATTTCTCTCATATCCTTTTATTTATTAAAAGAATATTTACATAATCCTAACTTTTCATAATTATCTCCTATTTTATTAAAAAATAACAAATTAATTAATAAAATATTAAAAATTATCACACCCCCTTTTCTAACATATTTACAAATAAAAAATGCCCTTGATGCTCCTGCATCAGACTCCCAACGTTAAAATAATCATGATCGCCTGATCATGTGTTCGGATCTATGTATGCCTGGATCCCATATCTTATGCTGCAACTTTCCACTTCTCGCTACTTCTTTCTGATGTTCTTCTCTAGGTTTCCACACTTTATGCTGCATCGCTCCACTGGCTGTGCTCTCGCAATATTTTGCTGTCTTTCTTTTGCTGCTTCTCCTTTTTTTTACTGCTGCTGGCCTCTTCCGGGATTCTTTCATCATCATCCGCCTTATCAGTTCAATTTCTCTGTCTAACAGATTTTCTCCAACATCTTCAATAAAACCTGTACTCACAAAACAATTGTTAGAATAAAAACCATAAGGCTTCAATGCCTCTTCTGCTGCGGTCAATGTTGTCTCAGCTGTCACCATAAATGTCGCTCCACATGTTGCTCTAGTTGTTACTATGGATGTTGCTGCCTCCCAAACTTCCTGTCCCTTTGCAACATTCTTTTGCTCGTCACCTGCAATTTCATCTGCAACTTCTTTCTCTGGTTCAAATGTCCCCAGCAAACATTTCAGCATTTCATCAACATGCTGCAAATTAACTCCAGCATAACCTCCATCTTCCTCTTCCATAATCTTCAGTAATTGTCCAGCATCATCTTGATTGATTATGGCAATCAAATCAAGTTCTTCAAACACTGTAACCTCATTCTCTATCACTGTAGCAGTTCCAAAAATTTTTCCACCAGTCTTATCTTGGCTATACAGATAAGCCAACTCTTTCTTGTCACTCATAGTAACAAGCCTCTGCTTATGAGACATGATTGTCTCATCTTGTAACAGTTCTTCTTCTTCCAAGACAATTCCAAGTGATGAACTGTCTTCTATATCACCTGTAACCACAATCAAATTGTCAGCATCAAAATCACAAGACCCAATGGTCTCACTTGTTGATTCAGTCCTCTGTAGTTCCAAGTCTTATTCTGGACTCATAAAATCTTCACTGGCTTTCTCCTCAGTTTCCTCTGGCAACACTTCAGTATGCTGCTCTGAGTTCCTCCCCAACTCCTCTATCAGCACATCAGTATGTTGATTTGCATTCACCATGTGACTATCAGCTAGTCTGTCCTTCACACCATCTGTCTCCAAGATGTCTTTCTGCTATCGTTCAGTGTACTGAACTCTTTCGTCTGCTGCAATCTTTCTATCATACTCTGAATTTATCAACAAGTATTCTAACAATGCAATTTATCTGTAGCATTGCTGAAGCATATCATCATCACCTGCATTCATACATAAACTTTCAGTTTGCATATCAAAATGTTCAACAGTATCAACTGTTACTTCCCCTATCTGCGCTTCAGACTGATTCTCTTCTTCAGCATCCACAAGAATTTTCTCTTGTACTGTAACAGCAAAAGCATCACTGCTTTCTTTTTCAGAGTACTTATCATTTTATGCTTCCTCTATCTTCATTTCCTCCTGAGATCTTGCTATCTCAGCATCGATCTGAATAGTCTTCATATTCAACTCTTCTTGAACAAAATCTAAAGCTTGCTCATCTCCCTGTACTGTACCTGCAAACATACACAACTCATTAGTTTTAAAACCACAAGACTTTTCATTCTTGACTGCTTCCTTCAACACTTCCCTTTGATCAGATCTGCATGTGGAATCTTCAAATTCCATCTCTGGCTCAAGAAATCTAAGCTCCTTCGTCAATAAGGAAATCACACTTTGCCTCAACTTCATCTGCAATGGTTGCCAAATCACTCTCTTTCCCTTCAGTGGAAAGATCCATCCTCTATTCTAATTTTCCTGCTCTTGCAGCCATTCTTCTAGTACCTGCAATTGTACCTTCATTACTGCGATTTATCTTTCTCGGACCTCATCAGTCATCTCACCTCTATGGCATTCCTCTGAAACTTTTCTCTGATCCTCCATGATCATCTTCTCCATGAGTTTCTCACTCACCATGAGTTGCACTAGCCTGTACGACAGCAATCTCTTCTGTTGCCACTTACCTCACCAAGCTCTCCTCACTCAGTCTTTTGGTAAGTACTGGTTCACTGCCTCTGGAACCCTTTGAGCATTCTCCTCTGCTCTTTTTCTAGCTATCTCTTC
>CM076573.1:203102531-203332563 GCA_034641835.2 Pinus albicaulis | reverse complement strand
CCAAAATATGAAATGGTGATGATCAACGAACACGACCATTTATATGCATCAATAGTGATGACCATGAAAGTTCCATCACCATAAATCGTTATTGTTGATATGAAATGGTTAGGGTCACTATTTGTCATCATAATAATTATTCATGACAGACCTTGAAGTCACCAATGAGCTTATCATGACATTTTTTTACCGTCACCAATATAAAATGGTGACAGTAAAAAAACATTGTCATATATATGCACCAATACTGACATCCATGAAAGGCCCATCACAATAAATCATTGTTGTTAATATGAAATGGTGATGGTCACTATCTGTCATTATAATCAATATTCGCGACAGACCCTAAATTTCACCACAACACATAATTTCGGCGATGCCACCTTTGGTGACGTTCATTTTTTTGGTGACCGAGTCTGTTATCCGTCACCATTGCTCATATGAAATGGTGATGGTCACTATTCTTCATTATAAATCATTATTGGTGATGAACCCTTAATTTCACCACAACACCTATACTTTTTGCAACGCCGCCTTTGGTGATGTTCAATTTTTGGTGACGAAGGCTCTTTTTACCATCACCAATGAGCTTATGGTGACATTTTTCGCCCCTCACCAATACCATTTTTTCTTGTAGTGAGGAAATAAATTGAAGTGTCTCAGATCAGACAATGGAGGTGAATATTGCAGTGAAGAGCTTGATAGGTACTATTTAGAGCATGGAATTTGCAGAGAAAGGGCAGTTCCAAGAACACCGCAAGAAAATGTTGTGTCAGAAATGATGAACAGAACAATCACGGAGCATGCAAGGTGCATGAGATTACATGTAGGATTTCCTTTACAATTTTGGGCATATGTTGTAGATACTGTTGTTTACCTAATAAATAGAGGGCCTTCAAGTTCCTTGGATGGTGGTATTCCAGAGGAGGCATGGAAAGGTAAAAAGGTAAAATACTCTTTTTTAAAGCCTTTTGGTTGTGAGGCCTTTGTCCATATTAATAAAGATATTAGAACAAAGCTTGAGGAAAAATCAAAGAAATGTACCTTTATTGGATATGGTGTTATTGATTTTGGTTATCGCTTATTTATTATGAAAATAAAAAAAATCATTAGAAGAAGAGATTTATTATTCAATTAAAAGGTCTTGTATAAGAATCAGTTGCAGGAAAAGAAACGGGAAAAAGAAAAAAAGAATACACAGTTCTATATGAGATCAAAAAAATGTTAAAGGTGCCTGAAAATAATAATAATCAACAGCCACAACAACAAAAACCACCACAACAGTAATAGGCACCTCAAACACCTAAAAGTGGTGTTAGAAGATCTACTAGGATATGTAGAACCCCTGAACGATACTCTCCTTCATTATATTATTTATTGTTGACTGAGTTTGGTGAACCCGAATGTTATGAAGAAGCAATGTAGGTTGAAACCAGGAAGAATTAGGAGCTAGCCATGGAAGAAGAGATGGACTCCTTAATACATAACCAGACTTTGGACTTAGTCATGTTGCCTATAGGTAAAACAACATTGCATAATAAATCGGTTTACAAGCTAAAGGAAAAATATGGAGGAAAACAGAGGTACATAACTAGACTTGTGGTGAAGGGATTTGCACAGAAGAAAGGTATTTATTTTGATGAAATATTTTCTCTTGTTTTTAAGATGACTTCAATCTTAACTATTTTAAGTCTTGTAGCAGCGGAAGGTTTGCATCTTGAATAGTTAGATGTAAAGACAACATTTCTCCATGGAGATTTGGAGGAAGAGATCTATATGCAACAACCAGAAGGATATGAGGTCAAAGGGAAGAAAAAATTAGTGTGCAGGCTAAAGAAGAGCTTGTATGGCTTAAAACAGGCTCCAGGGCAGTGGTATCTAAAATTTGATAAGTTTATGTTTGAACAAGGTTATACTAGATGTCACTCTAATCATTGTGTTTATTTGAAAAAGAAAAATGATGGAAGCTATATTATATTGTTATTGTATGTAGATGACATGCTTGTTGTAGGGCCTAACATGCAAGATATAAATGTTCTCAAAAGAAAATTGGAAAATTCATTTGCGATGAAGGATTTGGGAGCTGAAAAACAAATCCTTGGTATGAGAATAACTAGAGACAGGAAAAATCGCAAATTAACATTGTCTTAGAATGAGTACATACAAAAGGTGTTGAAAATAATTTATATGCAGAATGAAAAACCAGTTAGTACACCTTTTTCTAGCCATTTCAAACTTAATAAGGAGATGTGCCCCAAGACCCATGAAGAAATGGATAATATGTCTAAAGTTCCATATGCATCAGCAATTGGAAGCTTAATGTATGCAATGGTATGCATAAGGCTTGATATTGCACATGCAGTGGAAGTTGTAAGTAGTTACATGAAAAATCTAGGAAAAGAACATTGGATGGCACTGAAATGGATTCTCAGATATTTGAGAGGTACCACAAATCAAGCATTATGATTTTGTGGTTCAATCATTGCTCTACAAGGATATGTTGATGTAGATATGGTAGGTGACAAAAATAACATGAGGAGCAGTACAAGGTATGTATTTACTATAGGTGGAACAACTGTTAGTTGGGTTTCAAAAATCCAAAGTGTTGTTTCACTTTCAACAACAGAAGTAGAGTATGTTGCTGCGACAGAGGCTAGTAAGGAAATGATTTGGTTACAAAGGTTTGAGGATGAATTGGGTAAGAAACATGATATGGGCACGTTATACAGTGATAGCCAAAGTTCCATTCATATTGCAAAGAACTCAGCATTTCATTAAAGGACTAAACACATACAACTCAATTACCATTTCATACGATCAGTGTTGGAAGATGGATAGTTGAAGTTGGAAAAGATACACACTAAACAGAATCCTAAAGATATGCTAACAATAGTTGTAACCAGGGAGAAACTAAGAATATTCTCAGTTTAAATTGGTCTTCAAGTATGATGATGAATATGAGAAACAACTAGGTCCAAAGTAGAGTCATTGTCCAGCAAATGAAGTAGTGGTGGAGTTGCTACAATCAGTCTCAAAGTGGGAGATTGTTGGGTGTGGCGCCTGATTATCTTGTTTATTTTGTATCACAGTCTTGGACCCCTGTACCTTAATGGGGCAGCAACGCCACCCGAACTTAAACCCTTCTTGGGGGTCTAGGGGGGGCCAGCTATGACTTTATGGACCCCCCCCTGGCTAGGGGTTTCCGGGGCAGTGCCACCAAAGCTAAAAATAGATGTAAAATTGCATTGTAAAAGTATAACAATTTCTAGTCAATATGGGTCGTTCATTAGGCAGATGATCGAACGGTAGAAGTTATGTTTAGTTTATGGTTTTTTCCCTAGAAGGCAACCCCTCGTTTTGTATGAGGGTATTGTATTATGACTGTGTATTTTATGTGTATTCTCTTAGCGAGAAATAGAAAGGAGACTATAATAGAGAACATAAGATATTATAGCGGATCTGTTGTAGGTTGTGTCTCTTCATTTTGTTGGATAATATAAAGAAAGAACTGGCTGTTCGGGGTGGACGTAGCTCAAACTGGGTGAACCACATAAATTTTTGTCTCTCTGGTTTTATGTGTTTTGTGTGCTTCTGTTTTCCGCATATTTTATGTGTTTCATTGTTATGTAATATATAATTTTATAACAGAAGGATATCCAATACTTATCTTTTGATATGAGGATTGAAGGGATTTTTTCAACTCCATCTTGTTCCTTGCCTTCATGCGGAAATTATACAAATCCATCTACAAAATTATCATCCTCATCATCATCATCAACTACTAATGCATGTTTCTTGCACTTCTTTCATTTAATTAAATGTATGAATTAGAGTTTCCTCAACCATATTGAAGGTTCCAATGAAAACTAAGTCATTCCCATGCTATCAGGAAGATGAACCATGTACAATTCCACTAGTAGTTAGCACTCCAATTCATGCTCTAGGATTTTCATCCAATAATCCCTAGGGATTTCTTATCCAATAAATTTATATAGTTTATAACCTCCAAATCTTCGCTAGGGTTTAAAAACCCTCATGCTTCCAAATTATTGGCTCTTTCTTTTCAACATAAACCAGCAAGTTTCTTCATAGTTCAAAAATTTTGTCATTATTACTTTGGTAATTCATAATATCCTCACCATTACTGGGTTAATAATTACTGAAGAAAAAATTCATAGTCAGTCATCAGAATATCATGTAAATCTCCCACAGCTTCTATGAACCAGGACACATAGCTCATATCATCAATGATTTAATCATTTAAGTTTTTGTTCTTTTATATGAACTAGATTGAATCTAGATGACATCAATATTCAACTTATCTAAAGTGCTACAAGGAATGCAATTGAAACATTTCATTTTATGCATAATAGATCATAAGAAGTATGTTTTTATAGTTCGATGAGGGTTTCCTGTGTGTAATGGCATTAGTTATCATTAGCGCTAATTCTGAATATGGTTGTTTACAAGGTCACTAAATAGAAGCTAGTGTAGAAGACTATCATATTGTCCCATATTTTATTTAGTGTGTCAAATGAATTTTTATTGCAAGCTATATCACATAGAATGAAAAAAAAATTGTGGGATCTCTTCCTAAACATGGTCAACTTCATACACCAAATGTAACTAACAATAGGCTTAACTTACCATGTTAATAAATATTGTTGAGTCATATTTATCAAGATCCAGCAACAAGCTTAATGGTTTTTCAAATATATACTCTTGGACTTAACTTGTAACTAGAATATGCCTCCTTTTGGATCTGATACATGGATCATAAATCTTTCATTGCATCAACTTAGAAGTATAATTAGTCTAGGACTATGCAATAATAGAGTCATGAATGAGGGTATTTCTTTCAACGTTTACAAAACTTAAAGAATTCGACCTCATATCAAGTCAGAGAACACCAAAAAAATTTATGTCTAAAGTTCTCGGTCTTGTCTAAACTCCCTTTGGACTTCATCAATCTATAGCTAGGGCTTCAATATCGAGACCCTTCAAACTTTGTCACATGCAAGCTAGAATTTCCATTTTCATATGAGACATTAGAGCCTCATCCACTTATGACAACTTATAATGATTGATTTGGTTGATATTTAAACATTATGTATAACAAGTTGCAGTAAGATATCTAGTGGAAAGCAATAAAAGAGAATACTCACACAATATAGAGGTATATAGCTCATTCTACACTTGGTTCTTGAACCTATGATTTGTCTAATTTGTCACCAACTTTCCTTTGTGGATATGATCAATACTAACAATGGAATGTCATGAGATCTAGCATGTACTTCTTCCAAGTTGAATAAGTATCTTTGTTTCATTACAAGGGACAAAATCTCCTTTAAGTAACTTTCCCGAAAACTTCAAATCATGTCCAAGCTTTACCAAAATTTCTTGAGTTCAGGTTAGTCTTATAATTCAAAAATTCATACTCAACAATTACCTTATAGTAAAGAAACTTCCTCAACTTAACCTTATGGGGCTACTATCATTATTGAAGTCTAAAACAGTCCTATTTTTTACAACGCTTTTTCCCTCCTTCCATCTCTTTCCATAATAGTTTTTTTGTAGTTTCTAGCTAAAATGTCATTCTATACATGCTCAAACATATAAAAATGTATTAATCATCCATGATTTATGATCTTTTCTTTTCCTTATGAAATTTAACTTAAGCATTCCTATAGCTACCGAATGGCACTCATTCTGTAGCTAACCAAGAATTATGTAGCTATCTCCATGGTTAGACATGTTCTACTACACTAGAGAATGAATAAAAGGTATAGGGAGATGGAAAATGGTAAATACATGGATATCCACTTGTCTTGGTGATCTGGAAAATTACATTTTTTTAGAGATATGAAATTCAAACAAAAATTCAACTCTGGTAATGACACTCCAACGATGAGTAGAATTTGAAGGCAGTTCATGGAAGGATTAGGTGAGTGTTTAAATGGTTGAGCAAAGTTCGATGCTGATGTGTTCTATTAAATACATCATGATTTGATATTTCAGTAGCAAATCATGAGAATAATGACTTTGATTTGGATTTTACTTCTTAGTTGTTGGCTTAGTAAAGTTACCTCTCGAATTAGGACTCTTGAAACAATTATTCAATGAAATAGTATAAAAATCCATTAGACAAGGCTAGAGACAGTATCTGTCATTGTTAATTGTTGTAATCTCTTTGTGTTGAAGACTTCTATGATTAATATAAAATAATATATTTCTTAACCAATGTGTGTCTAAGTGATCTAATACTTTGATTGCATACTTGCACTCAAAAGGAGGGACCCTTGGAGAGTTGTAAGACTAGAATAGTTTTGGTTATGTTCATTACAGTTTAGTTCTTTATTCACTGAAGTTTATTTATGATTTTAACTTGTATTTAGTTCATCAAATTCTAGTTTAATTTGCATTTCTTTTCAATAGAATAGAGTGCTCATAAAATACAAAAACATTTACTTCCTTTAATTCATTCCATTCAACATATTTATTTAGTAGTTTAGATGGCTTTCTATTACCAGTTTCATGAATTATGGACAAAGAGACTTTAAATGACTGCACACACTAGTAATCCTTCAAATTTACAATTTGATTTGATATTTTTTTGAAGAAGTCTAGTTTCAATCAATTCCTTTCTATCAAGCAATTTTTGAATTTGTGAAAGTAGTTACAAGTATGTTTATTCCTCACAATTAGGATTACGATATCTATTATGAAATTAGAATAAATTTCTCAATTCAATATCAATTACAATCAATTGTGATTTTTTCAGTATTTCAAATAGAATAATTTTAAATTCATGTTGCAATAGATTAAAATTTCTAGTTCTTGATTTCATTTTTCTATGAAGTTTTCATTTGATTTGAAAAGAGTAATTTTAATGGAAATAACATGTGCGTGGTAATATTTTGATTTAATTTAACTTCATTCATATTTAGACTAATATTTTCTTAAAAAAAAAAAAAATATGACTCCTAGCATATATTGTGCACATGCATTTCATAAGTACACGAAAATTGATTGACAATTAATGAAGTAATTTAACCATAAATTAAATTACCCCATATTTTAGTGCCATTGTTGGGAAAGTGTATACATGATTCATTTTATATTTTCATATCATTTTATATGAATTTAATATTATAGATGCATAGTTAAAACATAATAAAATCATTTATAATGCATGAATAAAGAAAGGGATTCTAGGGATAGATTTGTAACTATAAGTAGAGGACAACGTTCAATTCCTACATCACCAGTCACTCCCTCTAGATAACGTAGTGCCACACAATCCACCAATACTCTCATTCCATCCATAACATGTATATATAGACTTTCTGAGGTGCATAGATCTGAAATGCAACCTAGGAATTTTCCAACTTCTTCCACTGAAGCTATAGTTGAAGAACCTACATCCCCAACATAAGGATTAATATTTATCTCTTCAATCAACAGAACAAATCTTAGGAAAAGAGTTAGAGGTACCTAGTGAATAAGCGGAAGTTTAGTCTGAAATAACATTCGTAGAGGAAATAGAGGAAGAGATAGAAAATCCTATTATTGAACGTTATATTAGGTTCGAGGATTCTACAATGGTAGTGGAAGGAGAGGGAGAAGTAAAAAATGTAGATGGTGAACTTAGTATTTGAGGTGGAAGAGGAAAAAGAGGAAATAGAGGTGGAGGTGGAGGATGAGGTGGTAGAGGAGGTAGGTAAGAACCAGATTATTATGGTTTCACTATCATTGATGAATATACCACAACCACAATAAAAAATATCTCACCTTTTATTCTTCCTAATTTTCATGGCCTAACAACAGAGGATCCAAAACAAATCTTTTTGAGTTTGAATCAGTATGTAGGTCCTATGACTACTTACTTGATACTCAAAAGTTAAAAAAAACTCCATATACTCTAGAATATGAATCCCTTAAATAGTTTATGGGTCTAGGAACACATAACATCAAAACATGGGAAGAAATGAAAAGAAAAAATATTGTTGGGTAATTTGATTGTGCTTTAAATTACTTTACTTTAAATTGTCAATTCAGGATCGTAAACTTGTGAAGTATACACCACCATATATTCTAGGATTTTATATTCCAATTTATATTCTATAAAAAAAAAATGACACGAAATGAACTATTATTCTAGAAGAAAAATTGGAGAATTAATCTACAAAAGCATTGAAAAATTAATGTAGCAAAGCATGTAAAATTAATCTATGGAATCATGGAAATCTCTAATCTATAAAAGTGAGTAAACTTGAGTCTATGAAAGTTTGTAAATTTAATCTAGAAAACATTTGAAATCTATTTCTATGAAAGAAAAAACTCTAATCACAAATGGGAATGTTTTAGAATTAAAATTTAAATTCTTTTAACTTTTATATTTCTCAAGTTCTTGACTCCCATATGGAAAATAATGAAGTGGCAATTAGACACTTGAAAATAAAACATCTAAAACAAATAAATAAATAAAATCCTAAGTGATAATTGAAATGAAAATTATTTCTTAATTAAAAATATTAGATAATTGTGTTGACTTCAAAAACCAGATTGATTTAGGTTAAAAAAGAGTGATCTCTTTCTTAATTTGACATAAATTTTGATTTTTTTTTCTATTGATATATTTGTTGGCCACAACATGAAATAGTAAAAAATACATTTGAAATATCCTCAAATATTTACAAAACCATGCACTGTTTTAAATGAATTCCCTTATTGCAACCAAATTGGCACATTTTACACAAAACCCATGTTTTAGTTTTTCAGATTTGTCTTAGTTTGCCCAGAAACTGATTCATAAGTTGGATGCTAGAAAATTGTTATTAATCTAAATCACCATATTTGATCATGTTTTGAAAGCTCACAGCCCACGGGGCTTTGGTTCGATGGTTAAGGGTTCACTGTTAAGGGACTCCATGCGATAGGTCACCGGTTCCAATACCCCTGTGGGTGCTGACTTACAAAAAAAATAAAAAATTGAAAGCTCACAATTGCAACATTAAACAAAGTGCTACTACTAATCTGCAATAGAATTTAAATTAAAACATAATAAAACTAATATAAACAACATACATTATGAAAGTACCAGAATTATAAAACTACATCTTATAACAAAATAAGAATATAAAACTCTAAAATAAATAACACATGAAATTATCAAATTTATTTTACTCCATGATATTTTGGAATTATGCTTGTCTCCTTTTGAATGGATAAGACAATCCTATTTATAAAAAAAAAGATCACTAATTAATAAATGTAGATCCAAAAATATTTCCCATATTCACAAATATCTTATGTGGTTACAACCATGTGTTAACATATAACAAGTAACATCTCTACATATCCTCTCAGAAATCTCAAAAATATTTGATAGCAAATCTTTCGAGGCTCGTGTCATCTAGATTTCATCGCCGATCAACAGTTTTTATAATGATGTAAACCATTCTACATTTTATGACGTAAATGATCTAAGTAAGACCGTCCATGTATGTAACAACCTAGGTAAGCCTAGTATGTTGTTGATGACTTCCATCCTAGGAGGTTTTTTGTCTCACTGATTCACGAAAGTGATCACCAGAGTTTTTCCCTCCAGCCTCACCCCAAAGCTAGGGTGGAATTTGTCATCAGCATGCTAAGTTATTCCTAGTGTTTTTTATCGAGTCCTTGTAAAAGTAGTTTCAACTACTTGGTCTACTAGATCATGTTTTGAGTCACAGAATTGGGTATTTATTTGAGGGTCTATACGAATGGGTATTTCCCCTTCATGTATGTAAATGTATTATCTCATGTAAAAGAGGGTTGGAAAAATAATTATAATCCCCTCTCAGTCAATTAATTAAATTTTCTGGTCAACTAGTTTAAAAAATCTTAAACCAGAAATTTAATTAATTTAGGGTCCTAAGTTAGGATTAAATCTTTAAAGGCAAAATTTGTGGGTCCTTGGAAAATGATTTTGGAAGCCCCAGGCCAAGGGAATATTGAGAATTTTAAGAAATTTTGGACCTTTGGGGCTTGGTGGTTAAGTCAAGGTCAAAATTTTGGGGTAATTAACTCAAAAATAATATTTTTGAGTTAATTAAAATTGAATTAAATGATAAATTCGTTTTTTCCCCAAAATTTTAATTTCAACGCTCCAGATTAAAATATAATTAAATCTTTTGGACGGTTGATATTATTTTGACGAGGATCATCCAAACTAGCCGTTAGAGATTTTGTCCTATAAATTTAGAGGTCTTTTTCATTCTTGAGTCATCCGATCTCAGGATCGTGCTCTTGTTCTTAGAAGCTCTTGTAAATTTTTGAGGAATAAAGCATAAAGACTTTGGGGTTATAAATCTTGATGTTCCTTCTCAGATCTATGTGGTGAATTGTCTCTAAACTCTGCTACTTTGTTTCTTGTATTTTATGGTTGATGGCCTTCATGGATTAATCTGCATACAGGTATCTTGTGCAGTTTTCTTGGTTTATAAAATAACATTCTGATTTTTCTCCAAAGGTCTCATGTTGTTTTCTTAAATCTCTATCGATCTAAGATTCAGATCTAAGTGTGCAGGGAAATTTTTTTAAGATTGGGCATCTGGAGAAGTCTTCGGTTGGACCAACCGACTCTCAATAAACATAAATCTGATAAGCTCTTTATTTGTTAAATTCCAGGTCTACCTTACGATATTTTTGATTTTGCAGGGTTTCAAAGGCTTGTGCCTCTCATTTAAAAATTTTAAATCTCTAAAAATCTGTGCTAAAATGTTTCAAATCTGGCCATGAGGGTTTTAAATCTGTAAACTAGTTGTAAATTTGTAAATTTTCTTTTAGGACTGTAAGGGTTTAATCGTTTCTTGGTGTGTGTATCTTCAGATCTCGCTGGTTTTTTGCAGGTTCAGTGTTTTAGTCGGAATTTTTTTTTTGAAAGATCTAAGGCAGATCTAGCCTCCAAAGGCTAGATCTGGCCTCAAACTGCTATTGTGGATAAATCTGGACATTGTTTTGATTTTAAAGGCATTCAAAAACTGATTTAAACAGAAGAGTTCTAATGTTTGCTGGGCAGATTTACTTATATTGGGTTTTATTTTATCTCTGTCTTCACTCCAGCTCTTCATGCCATTCCCATTATATACGCTGCATAAATCTTCCATCGAACTCAGTTTTCTCAGCTTCATTTTTCCCATCAAGCCCTTTGCCATTTTCTCTCATTCCCATACACATTTTCTCACACCATTGAGCCAACTGCGTCCCTTCTTTACGATTTCCTTTCTCTGCCATTTTCTCATGTATCCCTCTTCTACCATCTGACCTACATAAAATAAAAATAAATATAAAGCTCTGCTTCACATCGTGCCGCCATCCAAACCCTTTGCCTTTCCTGACGCCATCAACGTCTTAACCTGCAGACAGCAAACAAAACACAAGTGCGAAGGCGCAAAGCATCACATTCACGCCGTCGATTTGCTGTCGTCCCTCTTCTGCATCAGACTTCGATCTGTAATCTCACACCGTCACCCGAGCTTCTTCTTGCCGTCCATGCCCCGTCCGAACCTGCAACGCAAACAACAAAACAAAACAAAAACAAAATACACGCTTAGAAATTTTTAAACCTAATGTATATTAATCTATATTTAAATTGGATTTGTGTCATTTGATGCGGGTTCATTTTCATATGGTTTATTTTTAGACTTAGATTCGTTTCAGTTTATTTTATTGTTCTTTTTAGTTTTATTTCATTACGTTGGTTTTTTTTGTTCGATTTAGATTTTAGGTTCTTTATTCTTTTAGTTTAATTTTTAGTTTAGTTCTTTTAGATTTTAATTTAATTTAGTTATAGTTAGCTAGGTTTTAGACCTTTTAAATAAAGTTTGATTTTTATTTATTTTGTTTTAGTTTTAATTTGGTTTTAGTTTTAAATTGTGTAGCTTGTAGTTTGTAGTTTAGGACTTTAAATTTTAAATTTTCATTTTAGATTTAAATTTTAATATTTTTTCTTTAGATTAAAATTTTAGCTTAGATTTATATATTTTATATTTTATATTCAAAAAATAACAAAAAATAAAATAAAAAATTCCAAAAAATCCAAAAAATCTAGAAAATGCAAAACATAAAAAATTTTCAAAAAATTTATCTATAGTCAAATAAGCCTCAATTTTTTATCTGAAGTTTGACTGTGGAGTATTTTAATTTTCGAACTGGGTTATATTGGAATATTTTAATTTTGGAAATTTTTCAATATCTGGCATTTTCATCTTGTGATAATATTGCAGTGGGTTTAAGATATTTTAATGCATGGTTGTAGCGTTTTTCAATTGAATATCATTGTGATCAATCGTGTTTTAATAAGCAGTAGTTAATCATCACTTACTTGTTTATAAATGCATAACGGGATTTTGTTTGACTCCATAAGGCACTGGTCTTAAACGTTAAACCCTATTTAGATCTGTGGAATCTCGTTCATTTTATCAAGTATTTGACGTTTTAGTTGTGTCTCCTAGATTCTTCATCCTCATTTCTAATAGGGTCTACCTCCCTTAGCTTGCAAGGAGAAGGCTTAAGTAGAGAGATTGGGATAAAGGTGACAACCCCCAATCTGAGCCGTTGTCGCGGTGCCTGGACAATCTGTGCGACAACAAATATTATCAAAACTTTCCTGATTTTTCTCCATCAAATGTGCTTAAAATATTATCTCAAATATTCCTCAAATCGTCAAGAGTTTGAAGAGGAAATTATAATTTGAGACTTAGATTCCAAATATGACTTTGCTGGAACCTTCAAATATGCCTACACACATTACAAAACCCATCCAAAATTTATATATAAGTGGATACATGATATCTTTATAATATTTAACCATAAAGTCACTCAAAATACTAAAATAATGCAATGGGAAAAATAGTGATAAACCCATATATCATCATGAAAATGGTATTAGAGTAAGGTTATAATATAGTGGAATATGGTTAAAAGTGAATGAAAATATGATGAAAAAGATGAAATTTTGGAGACCTAACAAATACAAAGATTATTGTATGCCACATAACCTTAAGGATGAAGTCTTTAAGATGATGCAAAAGGAGGCTTAAAGCCTTGAATAATTAGTAGAAATATTTTCCTACAATGTTAAAAGGGCTAGGATGCAGGAATAAGACAAGGAAAAATTGAAAGCTCTTTTGCCGAAATCCATAAGAGATGAATGAATTTCCCTCCTAAAATTAATGAGCGAAGGAGATGTTTCCAAACTTTCATTTGGAGAAATCTATTATTTATGTAAACATATCTCAAGGGGTAAGGCTAGATCTGGTAAGAATCCAAGAGATCCAACCATGGAAAGAGTTATTAAATATGCGACTAGAACAATAAGTATAGAATAAGTAAGAAAATTGCTTGATAAATTTAAAACATTTATCATTGGGAATCGTAGTGAACAACTAGATACTTTCAAAATACAAAACAAGCAAAAAGATGAAAATGTTGCATTTTTTATCTTTTATCCTAGGTGTAAGGAAAAGTATTCCCTAAAATAATGTCCTCTTGATAACATAGAAATTTGTGTCATATGCATTGAAAATCATGATACAAGGGAATGTATCTCAATACATGGTCTTAAATTTGTTTTTTAGGATGAAGCTAGAAAAATCCAAGTTGAATCACTTTGATTAGTTTCTAAAATACCATGAAAAAATCAATCAAATATGAATCAAGCTTACGGTACTCAATATCAACCATATGCACAACCAAAAAAAAACTGGACTGCATCTATGCCTTGGCAAAATTTGCCTCCTCAACCCAAAATCCATGTTGCGCACAAGGTTGGCAGAAGTCTTATGGTAGAAATCCTTAATATCCTCAATTCCAACAATCTTATCCTCCTTTTCCACCTCAATATTATCCTCCACAACCAAACAATTCTCCTCAATTCCAACTCCAACCACCAAATCAATAAGTTTCATTAGCATCCACTCCATTTCCTCAAAAATCCAATCAAATATCTATTGAACCACTCCCAAACCCAAATAATAAAAAAACAGGTTGTATATAATTTAGAAGGAAAATTTTTTAGCTTCTATGATAGCCCCATTAGGTCTAAATTATGTTCAACTTAGATCTGGTATGGTTTTTCAAAATAAGTCACCACCAGTTGTCATCCAAAATCTAAATAGGATGAGGTTATTGAAAAATAAACACTTATTGATCAAGAAAATACTCCTCCAAGGGAATATCCTCCCATACATTTTAAGGATGACCAAATAAACCTAGCTCCTATAGTTCCTCTAGTAGACCAACCTTCTATTTCCTTACAAGATCCACCTTTTCCTAAAAGGATCAAAATTGATAAAGGAATAGAAAGGGAAACTGTTTTACCAAAATATGACATGCTAGAAGAAATAAATATGTTTAAATCAAAATTCCTTTGATTCAAGATATAAATGAAATATTTTCAAAAACCATTAAGGAGCTATGCATTAGAGAACCACGAAGGAAAAGAAAAGATGTTATGAAAATCAAATTGGTAGGAAAAATTGATGATATTATGATGGGAAAACCAGTAGTTCAAAAATATCTAGATCTAGCTAGCCCTATTGTAAAAATTCACATCAATGGTATTGAAATTCCAAACACCTTGATTGTTTTAGGAGAAACCATAAATATCATGAGAAAAGAAACCATAGATCAATTGAAGCTTCCCAATCTTCAATATACCCCTAAATTATTAAAATTAGCAAATAGATTTGTTATTAAACCCAATGGTATATTATAATATGCATCTATCTCTTTGGATTCTTGGGAATATACTATTGATTTTATGATTTTAACTCCCGGGAATAATCTAGGAGGCCATCCATTGATCCTTGGTATACCTTGTCTAGTTACAATTAATGCATTCATAAGTTGTATTGGTGATATGTATATTTATGATGGAAACTATACTAAGAAATTAAAATTTTATCCACTTGTAAAAACAAAAACTGAAGTGGAAAGTGAAGTCTAGATAGATCGTGATAATGATGATTTTGATTATAGTCAACCAATATTTACTCTTTCACAAATATATGAAAAAGATAAAATAATAAATTTGATGAATAATAATTATTCTTCTTCATATTATATATAAGATCAATTTTTTCAAGGATAATGTAATATTGAATATCTATCATCTCATAAAATGGCTTTTCATTCCATGGAAAAGTTTGGAAATTATTTAGCATAGTTCTTTCCAGGAAAAACATTAAATATCAGTAATAACTTGGAAGAATTTCAAAAGAGAAAATTGAGAAATATGCTACAAAAAATTCTTCTGCTAATGCATGGGAGTATACTAATATGAAAGGGATCGGTCCCAAAAATTGTATGCACCATATTTATATCCAAGAAAATGTCAAACTAGGTAGACAACCATGAGAGAAATTGTTAAGGAGGAATTACAAAATTTAATGCGAATTTCATTTATCTGATATTAGATAGTTAATGGGTATCACCTTTAGTGATCGTTCCAAATAATAATGGAAAATGGATATTGTGAATTGATTATAGGGAATTGAATAAATCTACTTTGAAATACAAATTTCCACTACCTTTTATAGATCAAGTACTTCATACCTTAATAGGAAAGAAATATTTTTCGTTCCTTGATGGTTTTAGTGTGTATAACCAGGGAAAATTTTAGGGCTAATATTCGTAGATGGGCTAATTTTCCATGTTTTCTCAAAAAAAAATATTCGCCAATTCCCATTTTTTTCCTAAAAGTGATTCACCCAAATTTTATAAGAAAAAGTTATTTTACTTTAAAAATCGCCAAAATTTTATATAGACTATATAAAATCATTAGAAATTTTAATATTTTTACTAAAATATCACTAATCATTTTATAGTTTGCATATAATGGATTCATAATATTCACCAAGGTTTCTGAATCTTTAAGATAATTTTCCATCCTTAAAATCTTCCCTGTGTATAACCAAATCCAACTGACACCAAAGGATCAAGACAAAACAATATTTACATGTCGATCGGGAACATATGCCTATAGAGTACTTCATTTTGGATTATGTAATGCACCTGCAACATTCAAAAGAGTAGCTTTTGGCATCCTTTATGATCTAATTCATGATTGTGTCAAATTTTACATGGATGACTTTACTGTGTATGGAAATAGTTTTGAAGAATCTCTTGAAAAATTAGAAAAAGTTATGAATAGGTGTAAAGAAGAAAATATTTCATCAAGTTATGAGAAGTGTTTTATGATGTTTAATTAGGGAATTTTTTTAGGTCACCATATTCCAAGTGATGGAATTAAAGTGGATGCATCTAGGGTAGAAGTAATTTCTAAAATTTCAAATATTCTTGTTTTTCAAAAAGATGTTGGAAGTTTTCTTGGTTTCATTGGTTATTATAGAAGATTCATAGACAATTTCATAAAAATAACCTCTCTACTTTTCAAATTCTTACAAAATTGATTTGGAATTATGCAAGAACACAAAAAAATGTAAAAATACACATAAACATAGAGATACAACATAAATAAGACTTCATTTCATTAACATCACATAACTAAAATATGCTTACAGGAAAAATGGAAATAAACTAGCTAGGGCACTGGCAGCTTATCTCTGAGAAGAGATGTGGTGTCTACAAACCTCTGAAATATGTTACAATGAGGCTCAAAGGCCTATTTATTATTGAGAAACAATGGAAAGGCCTAAACATCCAAAAACCTAACCCTGTGAGATGAAACACCAAGCTATGGGCCCCGTTGGGGTAAATTGGTACATTAATTTCTCGGGTCGTAACTTTGGAATACGATCTATGTTTGACACACATGATACCTCCTTAGAGAGATATAATCGAGGAATACAACTAATTATAGTGAATATATAGTCTTTAACTTACATTTTCCTGGAACAATATTTCCAAAAAAACATTGTTTAGGGACTCAAAATGGCTTCGGAAGTTTAGGACCCAAAAAACTGCTAAAAATAATAAAATGTGCTACAATTAAGGAAACTAAAAAACTGAAAGAAAAAATGGTGGGGTGCTAAGTATTATAGGAGGGTAGCCACCAATATCCACCTATTTCATTCTGGCCCCCTTAGGAAGCCATGGTCCCCATTGCATTTAGTTCCTCCATGAGATGAGAAAACTTCTGCTGAATTTGGTCCCCGGTGAGCCACTTGCCTTGGTGCAAGAGTTGGTGACCTTTGACAGCTCGATATAATTGGATCTTATGCTGGTGAGTGTTATTTATTTGCGTGTCCATGATACGACCTGTGGTGTCATGTAACATGTCGTCTGGGTTTAACTATGTTGGTGTGAGTTATTTTTCAATGTGGGAGATGTGTAGTAGAGGTGGAAAGTAGGATCGAAGGCGGTCCACATTGAACACTGGGTTCAGACCAAGGAAAGATGGAATATTGAGCTCGAAGGAATTTTCCCCTATAGCCTTGGTGACGGTGTATGACCCATATAAAAGTGGGCGAAGCTTATTATGGGGTCTAATGAGGTGCTCCTTCTGCAAATGTAGCCACACTTTGTCGCCCACCTAGAAGTTGTGTGGCACTCCATGCTGATGATGTCACTTCTTGTACTTGGCATTGGTTTTGTTCAATATGTCATGAACCTGTTGGTGGATTTTTTGAATGCGCTCAATGAAGTTGTTCTTCTTATCAACTTCACACTATACATGAGCCAAATCGGTCCGAGTAGCCGCAAATGGCATGGCTACATCAATGGGACATAGTGGCTCGAATCCCAAGCCCACCAGAAAGGCGTTGTGGCTGGTTAAGCTGTGCATAGCTCAGTTATAGATGTTTTGTACATAGGAGAGGATCACATCCCATGTTCATGTATGCTTTGATTTGTACATGCGTAGAATGTGTACGACCATCATGTTGACAACCTCTGTTTGGCCATTGGCTTGGGGATGGAAAGTTGTGGACTTTGTGAGCTTGGTGTCTAGCTTGGACCAGAGGCTGGAAAAAAATATATTGAGGAACCTACTGTCGTGATCTGAGATGATATATTGTGGGATACCAAAGTGTACCCACACTCATTCAAATAAGGGTTTAGAAGTGGTTTATGCTGTGATATTCTTCTTGCATGCTGCCATAATGTCCATCTTCAAGAATCTATTGATGACCACGAAAAAACAGTCGTTTCCATGCTTAGTAGAAGGAAAGCCCAACATGTAATCAATGGACATGGATTCTTAAGGTCCACTATGGGTACGAAATAGAGTATAGAGGCCTTTCGTCTTGATGATTTATTTGGAAATGGCATAGGTAGTGCAGTATCTGATGTACTTCCTGACATCTAGTCAAAGGTTTGGCCAATAGAAATACTTATGTAGTATTGCCACTATTTTCTCGACCCCAGAATTCATAGCAAGCCGACTGTAGTGCGCTTCCAAAATCATCTTGGCACGCTCACTTGAAGGAAAAAAAGGTGTCCCAGGTGATATAACTGTCCATCCTGGAGGTGAAAATTTGGAACTTTCTTACCCTCCAAGAGCATCTTGTATGTTTGGCCAAATTCAGGATCGCCCTTGTAGAGAAGTAACTAATTAGAAGTCTCGTGCCCACAAGAGTTGAGCATGGTGGTTAGAGCCATGATCAGTGGTTGGCTAAGGGAGTATGGAACATTATTGGTGCTCCCCTTCTTGTACTTAATGTTCCAATGAAACTGTTGTAGATATGTGGACCAATTCCAATGGCGATTGTTATGTAACTTCCCTTGTGTTTGTATGAACTACAAGGGTCAATGGTCTATGTAGATAATCATTTCCTTCCCCAAAAAAAAATTATTCCATTGTCTGTGAGCTTGAACAATGGAATACATCTCTTTTTCATAAGTGGGATACTTTCAAACTCTCTTAGATAGTGTCTCACCGTGATATGCCATTGGATGCCCCTGTTAAGTAAGAACTACCCCAATAGCATAGTTTGAGGCATCTACCTCAATCTCAAATGGTTATTGCAAGTATGGTAATGTGAGCACTGGGGAATAGTAGAGGTTATGTTTCAACTCAACGAACACCTTCTATTTAGATTCATACCAAAATAATTTTTCTTTCACTCCTCCCTTGGTTACTTCGCTCAAGGGCCAAATGATATGAGAGAATCCCAACATGAACCTACAGTAGAAATTGTTAAGACCCAGAAATATGCGAAGCTCTAATAGAGTGGTTGGGGCTGGCCAATCCCAAATGACTTGGATCTTGGTAGGATCCACATGCTCATCAACAATGTATCCCAGATACTAAACTTGGTTCATGTGAAAAGTGCACTTCTCCAAATTAGCACATGACTTATGTTGTCGCAGTGTTTGGAGGACCTATCAGATGTGGTGGAGGTGCTCTTCCGAATTTTTTCTGAACATCATGATGTAATCCAAGTAAAATACTAAAAATGAGTTGGTGAATGGCCACAAGATGTCATCCATCAACCTCATGAAGGTTGCGGGAGCATTATTCAACCCGAAAGGCATGACCAACCATTCCAAAAGGTCCTCCTTGGCTTTAAAGGCACTCTTCCACACAACAAAGGGTTCGATTGGTACCTAGTTATACCTGGACTTCAAGTCGATCTTTCTAAAATATTTTTCCCCATTAATTTGGTAGAGAAGGTCATAAATCCTTTGGATTGGGTCCCTATTCTAGACAGTGATCTTGTTCAATGCCCGATAGTCAATACAGACCCTTCAAGTCCCATATTTCTTCTACACCAACACGATCAGGCTCCCATAGGGTGATTAACTTGGTTAGATGTGAAATTTTTGCGGCAAATCCTGAATATGCATCTTGATTTCATCATTCTCTTGAACAAAGCGCCAATAGATTGGTCCATTGGGCAGTGACACACTTGGGGTCATATCGATGGGGTGCTTGATCTAACAGTGCAGAGGCAGCCCTACGGGTGAGGTGAAGATGTCCCTGTACTCCTCCATGACCTTATCCATATTTTGTTGTCATGAAAAGGAGCTATGTATGAGGTCATTACCAAAGTATTATTCTTTCCCTTAGGGCGGATTACCTGGAATTTTTTTTCCCAGTTTTGGAAATGATCTTACCACATTGTTTTGTGGTAACCAAAGATATGGCGGCAGGTGGTGCCACCTCTGGTACCCTATACAACTTATTTCCCAAAGTAACAATCACCGCGCGAGGCTAGGACTCATACACATCATGTCACTTCAACAAGTATGGTTAGCCTAATAATACATTATAAACATCAAGAGGAGCAATGTCACATAATAACTCATCTATGGAGGGCTTGATGCTCTAGTGAAGACAACACTGTTGGCTAACGCGGAGATCCTGTCCTTGGTGAAGCCACCCAATGGTGTACGGTTGTGGGTGTGTTGTGGTCGGAAAGCCCAATCGCTTCATGACTTCTGCTGAAATGAGGTTATTTTTGGCTCCTAATGTTGAAAATGAATTGCAACGGGGAATCCTTTACCCACATATGGGAATGGAAGTGGCGCCCCCTCCTATGGATCTTCTTGTTCCTCCTTCTCGATATTGATTGTGGCAACAGTGGAATTTAATTCCACATTGATAATTTTCTTCCCTTTATCATTCCCCTTGTCAGGTTCTGATTTAGATTCGGATCGTGCATATGATTGAAAAGCCTTTAGCTCGGCCACAAGTGACTACTTGCCCTGACACTCACTTGTGTTGTGAGTGGAGCTCTTATGGAACTCGCACCACTTTACCATGTCCTTATTTTGCTTCACAGTGTTGTTATTTTCTTGTGGCTTTGGAAGGTTATCCTAGGCCACCCTGCCTTGGCTTTTTCCATTTTTATACGGTTTGGGGGCACCTTTCCCTTGCTTATAATTCATAGATCCAAAGTCTCACTTCTTTTGTTTGAACTTGTGCTCAATCTTGGTAACATACTGATATGTTATTCCAAGGGAGGATATGTCAAGGAACTCCATTTCCTCCTTAATGTATCTATGTAGACAACTGGAATACTTCAACAACAAATGTTTCTCTTAATCTTTGATACCCAATTTTGTGTGCAAGGTATGGAATAGATTCATCATCTCATGCACATCTTGATCCCTTTGTTGTCGCACCATAGTCCATTGTATGTACTTGTCCTCATAGCTCCCCATGAGATAATATTGTTCCTTGATGAAATCTTAGAAAGAATTCCAAGTGGGTGCAGCAAAAAATAGAGAGGGTTCCCTCTCGTCCTTTTTCTCACAATAGGTTTCCCACCAGTCCTTGACATAGGGGATGGCTTTGAGGAGTGTAAAAGTGATATTTTCCTTGATGGAAAAGTCATGAACCAAGAAATACCCTTCTAACAGATTCAACCATCTATCTATGATGTATTCATCTATTTGGCCTTCAAATATGTGAATCTCAAAATTTACTTGTACCTTAAAAGGATTTTCACCTCCAGAGTGGGTGATGGATGGAGATGCAACACCAGTGGGAGTTTGTTGAAGGATCATCTCAAAGTTATCCATCATTACATTCCTTTGTTTCTTGAGGGCCCCCTCGAGAAATATCTTAATAGGATATCCTACTCCGTCTTCTTTATTTTCATCCCCCATGGGCGGTCATTGGGGTTTGCAAGGATGTTCTTGCAGAGGTTCAACCAGTTCGAGCCCTAACTCCTTATACCTCGAACTAGTTGGGGACATGCAAAGAAGTATCAAGGAACAGAAGATCAATGTGATACCATTGATCCAAACTTATGTAGGAATGCAATAAAATACATAAATACACATAAACATAGAGATGCATAAAAAATAAGACTTCATTTCATTAATATCACATAGCTGAAATATGCTTACAGACATAATGGAAATAAAATATCTAGGGCCCTGGTAGCTTATCTCTGAGAAGAGATGTGGTGGACACAAGCCTTTGAAAAGTGTTACAATGGGGCTCGAAGGCCTATTTATTATTTAGAAACAATGGAAAACCCTAAACATCCAAAATCATAACCCTATGAGATCAAACAACAAACTATGGACCCCGAAGTCATAATTTTGGCTTACGATCTCTATTTGACACACATGATACCTCATTAGAAAGATCTATATAGGTACTAAAATTGATCGTGGCAAATTTCAAGTCCTTGACCTCCATTCACTTAGAGCTAGATTTCCAATGAAACATGGTTTAGGGCCTCAAAATGGCTCCGAAAGTTTAGGACCTGAAAAAATTCTATAAATAGTAAACTTTGATACAATTAAGGAAATTGAAAATTTGAAAGAAACAATGGTGGGGCCACAAGGGGAATAGGCAAGTGGTCTCCAATATCCACCAGGGTCAAATATATTGTGATTTTTCTTCGAATTCTGAACGCCATAAATCATTTGAGACATTGAAGCAGAAAATCACTTAAGCACCAATTTTAAGAGGGCCTAATTGGTCCCTTCCTTTTCACATTTCTACCGATGCTTTAGATACAACCCTAGGAATTGTGTTTGGACATAAATATTTAACTTCTTATGCTATTTATTACACAATCACATGTTTGAATCCTACATAGTTAAATTATATTGTAATAGAAAAGGAGATTTTACGTGTTGTGCATGCCATTAATAAGTGTCAACATTATATCACTTGTTATGAAACTTTCATTCATACATATCATTTTGCTATTAGATCTCTAACGAAAAAACCAATTAATAATGATAGAACTACAACATGGTTGTTATTATTGCAAGAATTCAATATTACTATTCGTGATAGACTAGGAAGAGAAAACATAGTTTTTGATTTCCTTTTTAGAATGTAGAATAATAATAATGATGTTCTTGTAAGGGATGATTTTCCTGATTATATTTTTTGTAGTATCTGCTAAAACCCCTTGGTTTTCAAATAGTGCTAACTACTCAACTGTGAGAAAGTTACCTACACAATTATCATCCAAAGAGAAGCATGCAGTTGCCAAATCCAATGCACCTTATGCTTGGATAGATGGAGAACTATAAAAAATTGGACCCGACCTAATCATTCAAAGATTTGTTAGAGAAGATAAAGTACCATAAATATTGAAATCTTATTAGGATGAACCCCGTGGACGACACTTTACTGATAGAAGAACTGCTTACAAAATAATTCTCTTGGGATATTATTGGCCTTCTCTTTTCAAGGATGCCAAAGAATATTTCAAGAGATGTGATAGATGTCAAAGAATAGGAAAGCCTATTCTGTCAGATGAAATGCCTCTACAACCACAAGTACTTGTAGAGCCTTTTGAAAATTTGGCTCTAGATTTTGTTGAACCAATTAATCCTTAATCTAAACAAAAAAGGTATATACTTGTTTGTAAAAATTATGTTACAAAATGGGTAGAAGCTAAAGCCCTTTAATTTGAAACTAAAAATGATGTAGTTACATTTCTTTTTGGGGATATTTTTACTCGTTTTGGTGTTCCAAGAGAAATTGTGATATATGAAGGTACTAAGTTCACATCCAAATTAGTGCATAAGGTAATGGAGTAATATAATTTCAACCATAAAAATTTTACTACATATCATCCACAATCCAATGGACAAGTATAATCCATCAATAAGGTACTCAAAGAAATTCTAACCAAAACTATGCATTTGCATAAAAGAGATTGGGCAGAAATTCTCCCAGAGGCATTATGGGCATATCAAACCACATTGAGAAACACAACTGGAAACGCTCATGAGCTTGTATATGGGAATCAAGTTTTTCTTCCATTTGAGATCCAAGTGGAGACCTTCAGAACAACAACCAAATTGAGCCTTGATCTATCTAAAGCTAAAAAACAAGGATTATCGCAATTGAATTTCTAGATGAGATTCGACAAGATGCTATCCAAAGAGCCAACATAATGCAACGAAAAATATCAAGATGGCATGAAAAATTCATCAAATCTAAATGGTTCAAGCTAGGTGATTGGGATCCTCTTCTTGATTCTAAATTCAGATATTTTCAAGGAAAATTTGAAACTCACTGGCTTGGTCCTTATGAGATAGATACCATCTTTGATAAGGGAGTATTCAAAATCAAAACTTGTGATGATGAAAAATTTACCTTTTTTGTTAATGGTCATAGATTAAGGTTATATCATAAACCATTAACAGGAGAAGAAATTTTTAAATATTTGCATGATAGTTTTGATTGTAATTCGGTTGATTAATGAGAATTTCTCCTCATCCTCCAAATCAATTATAATTTTCTTGAACCAAAAAAAAGTATAAGCATGAAAACCAACACTGTTGACATGTTTATACATAAAACATTAACTGAAAACCAAGAGTTCTTGGTAGTTTATATTTTCATAAAACCATATATCTTTCCTATTTCTTTTTTATCCCTATTTTTCTTATACTTTTTTCATATCTCAAAGTAGCACTTGTCAGGACCAACCTTCTTCAATTTCCACCAAGAAGTAGTAGAAATGAATATTCTCTTCTATTCAACAACAAATTTTGAAAAAAGGAACAGCTACAGAATCAATGACATTTTGCAGCCAATCTCAAATTCCGTAGCTGATTTCAATTTTTATAGCCAGATCAGTATACAATAATACAATCATATAGAACATACAAAAAATGACATTATGAACATAATGAGGTATGTAGGATGTTGAATTACATTTCATTAAATAAAAATTACATTTTTAAATTCATTGGAAGATCATGATACAAATTTTGAGCAATTAAAATGTCTCTTAGCATCGCCTACTATTATACCTCTAAATCATAAGCGTTATAACACTATCCTATCATCATATTTTTACTTTTCACATCAAATCACTTCACAATTTATTAGATTTTAACTATCATATGAAACTATATATTAAAATCATGGTAATAATGTAAAATATAGCTCACTCCATGAGCACCTTATTTCAACATCACTCAACCACTGTTCAATACCATTATACATTTAGCTTTATCAACCATTCTTCCTATTTTCCTCTGCCACCTTTAAAAGAGAGACTCAAGTATTGAAGATTCCCCCACCATTGGTGTCATAGTTTGATCAGATCCCAATGGAGTCAAGTTTCTTCAGGAATATCCCTAAATTACAGAACAATTGCAGCAAGTGGGTTGGCTCAAAATATTTGAAAATTTTAATGTGCACGAGGCAAAGTTCACAAAATATTTTCAAGGGATTTTTATAAGGTAGACGCAGGAATTAGTGACATAAAACTTATACCTACATAGTCCATAGTGGAAGAAGATACATAATTTCCTAGAAACATAGAAAGTTGGTAAAAAAAAGGAAAATGAAGGAGAAAGAGTGGAAAAACTTCCTCAGAAACCTAGGTATGAAAATTTCTATTTTCAAAAAGAGAATTCCAATAATAACATTGAAAATTAAATGGAGAATTTATTTCTAGTCATCCAAATGTTCTTAACCTATGAAGGGAGGTTTGGAACCATGTTTTTTTACCATGTATGACTTCTAATGCATTTCATTGATGGGAATGAGATAAATTTTCCATATTTCCTACTGTGTAGTATTAAGAAGATGGCCTCTAATGTGAAACAAGAATAAAAAACCCTTGGAAATTCTCTCTATCATCATGGACTCATTAAAATTTTCATAGAAAAACACTTAGAAGCCAAGGGAGATAATTGGAAGATTTTTCTAGTCCATAACCACTTTATAGAAGCTCAAGAGGAGGAAACAAGAATAAAAGTTAAAATAAGTTGGCACAGAATTATCTCAAACCCCAACCCTAAATATGTTAGTCAAGAAGTGGATTTCGCTCTTAATGAAATAGAGGAATTAGAAACCCCATTAAAAATGATTGAAGATGACACTCCTCTTTCTCAATTTTTGGAAAATATTAAACATAAAAATGGAAAATAAAATATTAGAAGAAATAAATCCAGCTCAAGTGTCAATCCACCTAAAGAAAAAGAAGGATAATGTTGGGATAAGAAATAAATGAGATATAGAAAAAGGAAAAAAGTACAAAACACTAAAGAATTTTGGGTAGACTTGAGAAGAAGCAGGAAAATTTCTAAACGCACAAGTGTGTAGTCTTCAGAAGTAGTTGATATGCAAGAAGAAACTTTCATCATAAGTGAAAAGACTAGAAAATCACATTAGACTCTGATTTCGACAAGGAATCCATCAGATATTGATCTAATGCAACAAAAAAATTATGATTATGTGGAATATTTGGAGCAAAGAGCACAACAAAAGGGAAGCTTCGTTTCTAAAAGTGAAGAAGATACTTTCAATGAGGAAATTCCTCTATCAGATGATATTCCTTAGAAAAAATACAAAATTGAAGATGCTTTAAAACAAGATATATATGTTTTAAATATTGAAAAATCATCTCAAACAAGAGCATAAGGTAATTAAGTTACACAATTAAATTCCAAGGTCTCAAAACGATAACATATTCTTTCATTTATGACACTGTTATAAGAATAAAAAGAAACTCAAATCTAACAAAAAATTTCTCATAAATATAGTCAAAGGATTACAAAGAAAGATTCTAATGAGGAAGCCAAGATCAATATTCGACATTAAGAAAATAAAGAGGAGGAATAGTTTCGATTTCGTATCTCATGCCTTAGATTTAGTGCATTGAATAAAGGAATGTGAAAATTTTGAAATTTTTATGCATGAGGACATGAAAAACCCTCGGCGTGGGGAAATGTTGAATTCTGGAATTGTCCTCAGTTTTACAACCCTTTAGCCCTCCTTCCATCTCTTTCCATAATATTTTTGTTACAGTTTCTAGATAAAAGGTCATTTTGGACATGGTCAAACATCTAAAAAGGTATTAATCATCCATGATTTATGATATGTTGTTTCTTTATGAAATTTAATTTAAACATTCCTATATCTACTGAATCACATTCATTGTGCATCTAACCTAGAATTTTCTAGCTATTTCCATGGTTATATAAGTTCTAGTACACTAGAGAATGAATAAAAGGTACATGAAGATGGAAAATGGTAAATACATGGATATCCACCTGTCTTGGTGATCTGGAAAATCACATGGATTGAGAGATCTAGAAGTTAAACCAGAAGTGAACTCTGGTAATGCCACTCCAATGATAATCAAACTTTGAAGGAGGCTCGTGGCAGAATTAGGTAGGAATGGAAATGATTGAGAAAAGTTTAAAGCTGATGTGTTCTATTAAATACCCCATGATTTTCTCTTTCAGTAGCAAACCATGACGTGAATGACTTTTGTTTTGATTTTACTTCTTAGTTGTTGGATTAGTAAAGTTACCTCTCGGCTTAGGAATCTTGGAATAGTTATTTAATAAAATAGTATAAAAATCCCTATGATGAGGCTAGAGATAGTAGTTATCACTATTAATTGTTGCAATCTCTTTGTGTTGAAGACTTCTGTTATTAATATAAAATACTCTATTTCTTAACCAATTCATGGCTAAGTGATCTGATACTTTGATTGTATACTTACACTCAACAAGAGGGCCCACTAGAGAGTTGTAAGACTAGAACAATTTTGGTTATGCTCATTACAGTTTAGTTCTTTCTTCACTGAATTTTATTGATGCTTTTAATTGGTATTTATTTCATCAAATTCTAGTTTAATTTTCATTGCTCTTCAATAGAACCGAGTGCTCATAAAATAAAATAAAAGAATACTTCTGTCAATTCATTCCATTCAACATTTTCATTTTGTTGTTTAGATGGATTTATGTTAGAAATTTCACGAATGATGGATCAAGAGACTTTAAAGTGTCATGCTCAGTAGTAATCATTAAAAGTTACAATTTGATTTCATATTTTGTTGAAGAAGTCTAGTTTCAATTCATTCCTTTCTGTCAAGCATTTTAGAATTTGTAAAAGTAGTTAGAATTATTTTTATTCCTCACAATTAGGATTACAATTTCTATTCTTCAATTAGAATCAATTATTTTTTTTGTTGTATTTCAGATAGAAAAATTTTAAATTCATGTCGCAATAGATTAAAATTTCCAGTTCTTGATTTAATTTTTCTTTGAATTTTTCATTTGATTTTAAAAGAGGTATTTTAATGGAAAGAACATGTGTGTGGTAATAATTTGAGTTAATTTAACTTCATTCATATTTATATGAATCTTGTCTTAAAAAAAAATAAAAAATAGGACTCCTAGCATAGATTGTGCACATGCACTTCATAAGTACACGAACCTTGGTTGAAAATTAATGAAGTAATTCATTCACAAGTTAAATTACCCAAAAAGCATTGTTATGTGAGCGTTTTTCTAGGGTATGATACCTCTCAGCATTTTCTAGGTTTGTGGCCTAGTTTTCCTAACAAATGAGGCCTTTCAACCATGTTCAATCAACCCTAAGGCCCTTCTGAGGTAAACCTTGAGGCCTCTTGGCCCCCTCCAACCAGCCCTAAGTCCTTATCAACCCACCTATAGTCATACTGAGGCCTACTCGACCTCCTTCCATACACTTCCAAGGCTTCAACCCTCATACAATATTTCATGCTAGGTTTTTCAATTTCAAATAAAATTTCATAAAGGTGGCTCTTTAAAATTTTCTTTTATACCATGTTCATTTTTCAAGTGCTAATAAACAAACACAATTTGTTGAAACTCATAATTACTTCCTATGATTACTTTATCATATTTATAACATCATCAAGCAATTATGATTCAAAAAATTCAACCATAAATGTAATAATGATAGTAGGATCATGAAGAGACAACTAATCACAAAAAAACACAAATTTTTACCATGGGAAAACCCTAACTAGGGAAAAACAAAACAACCTTTTCTTAGGATAAATTATTCAATTAAAGAAATGTACAATATGATTGTTCTAGAAAAAATTAGTCAAACAATACCAACAAATCAACACAAGTCAAACCTCACTAAATTTATTAGAAATTTCTTAGTTAACTTTTGGTCAAACTTCAAAAACATATGTCGGATTTCAACCTCCTGATTTTGCCCAAAAAAAATCATTCTACAACCCGAAAATCTTGGTCAACCTGTCAAATCCTCACACTTCTTGTCTGTTCTTCGCATGTGTGAACAAAAAACTAAATATTCTTGTGAAGATCCAAATTTTTCTTGAAGTGATGAGGTTTATTAGAAATATGTAGTCATTGGGGTTCTCAAATTATTATATCTCTTCACTGAGCTAACTTGTACTTTTGGAGGTATGACTTGAATTTTGGAAAAAAAATAACAAAATTTAAATTTTAAATTCCCTCTTTTTTATTTTTCTTTTTAGGTCCAACTTAAGTTCAAATTTGTATTTTTTATTTTCTTTTTCTTTTGTGGGATAATTCAATTAATGAATATTGATCAAAAATACCAAAAATTTAGCATTGTATTGGTTCCTTGGGGAGATAACCAAAATTATTTCCATCTTCCTAAATTCGTTGGTGTCCTCTTATAAACTCTACCCATACCACTTCTTGATGTAATTCCACTGGATCCATTGGTCTTATATATACCCAATTGGGTAGAAATATCTTTTTTATGAATGTTTTGAAATAATCCCACTTAATTACTAGAGGATTTCCCTCCAGCCTTAGTTTTTCCATGTGGCATTCCCACTAGGTCAATGTGCAACCTTATAATGTCAAGAGTTCAAATGAAATTTTTTTCTTCCTCTTTGTGGTGAATACTAAAATAAACCTCGAACCGCTACAATAAATGATCTAACTTTAAAGCGTCAATATCCCCTTGATATGGCTTGATGTCAACTTTCACTTTCATCACGAATAGGTATAATGAATGGTTCATGTCATTAGAACTAAATTGTTCATTGTCAAGTTCTTTCTTAGGCCCCCTCTTTGTCTCTTTCCATTCCCACAATCTCCTGTCTGATTTGAAGTCTACATTAAAACCTCCATATTATTTGAATAACCTAAGCTTATTATTCAGGGCCGCCATGAGGCTTACATTACAGTTTATATCTGCGTCTTATGTTTCCAACAACACAAACCTCTCCTTTATGTGATATTTATGGTTATTAATATGTTAATCATCCATGACCAGGGTTTTAATTCTTTTATCTCAACCTATATAAATCCCCATGATATACCCAAACAAACCTACTCTAATACCAATACGATTTGTAATTTTTTTTCAATATTCCACTGGATAGTTCATCAAAACATATCTATCAAAATATGTTTGAAAATCCAAAATACATCCCTTGAGGTTTTCTTTTTCCTTATATTTTTTGATTTTTTATCTATTGTGTTATGCTTATGCATATAGTAGATAAAATATGGAGAGTAGAGAATAGTGAAATAAGACTCAAAAACCACAATAAAGGAAATATATGATCTATGAAACATTTATAGGATAAAACCTAGTTGGAAGGTAAGGTTAATTTTCTATCTGTTTCTCTAAATTGAAATGGACGAAAGTAAAAAGGAGTGAGACCCGTGGCCCATGGGCTTCTACAGTATGCAAACCCTGTCTGTTTTATGTCTCTATATCCATTGTCAACTACTCTACTCATTTTTGGAACAAATTGCACTCGAATAGAATGGAACCCCTTTTTCCTAGTTATAACACAAATAAATACCCAACTAGTGGTTAAATTTTACCCATTATACCCTAAATATGAGTTACAACTTGATCCTTCTCGTATTGGTAAAGATCATTGGTTTAACTTTTGATTCTTGGTTAGATATTTTTATGGTGGTAGGAATTTTTATTTGATCATTCATGCATGTGAATGAATTTCATGGAGTTGGGATTCATGAGAATTGTTTAGATTGTTTTTGGCTTGAACCTTCAAGAGGGTTTAGTAATGGACATGATTATATATTAAGGCCATACTTTTCATAGTAATATTCCACAATATTATATTTCCCTTTAGGTGTGTAATATATCATTGGTATGGAACCGTAGTGGAAGATCACATTATCACACTAAATAGCAAAATTTGGGTTAAAAAGGTAGATTCAAAACGTGGTGGGAAGGTTGGTGAAATATTTTTAATGACTCTTTGAAGGTTTGGTCATACCAGGAAGTTATGGGAAATTCTATCACACCTTTTCCCACTCATATAATGAATATGCACGAAATGGCCCTAATTATTAACATCCTTGTAGTTGCAAATGCCATCTCTGCTAAAATAAAAATTAAAAATACCTTTTGGCTTGCATTCACTAAAATTAATCCAACAACCTCTGTACATATGAAGCCCTAGTTAAGAAAAGCACATATATGTGCAAGTTTCCCATTGAAAAATTGTGTATACCTCCAAAATTCATTTAAAAATATAAGTGTGCCCAAAATTATGATATATTGGGTGGGTTTTATGGATTTTATAGGTTGATGACCTACTTTTACATGTATCTAGGTACCGCAACCAATATCTAGTAGTATAAAAGAAAGACTAGGGTGGAGGAGAATGGAAGCACCTTATGCTAGATTCTGCAAGCAAGTCATTCCCAGGATTTTAAGGAAACTCCCCATTTAGAAAAACCTTGTTCTCCAATTCATTTACCTCCCTATATAGAATAGGTGAAAGAAGCTCATTTTTTCATTCCATGCGTTAAGGATTAAGAATATCATTCCTTTAGTTTCCCAAGAGGGTGAATCCAAGTTATTGTTTTAGGTGGTGTTGATGATAGAACCTAATATTATATCATATAGTTGTTCATTTTCATCAATAGATAATACATTCCTTCCCCTATCCTAACTATTCATTTCCAGGGTATTTCATTGTATTCAATTATGAAGAGTTGGTATAACACTTATTATTTGGCTTCAAAAAATTAAGGTAGTTAGAGTTGGGTTATATTTTACTTGTAACTTGTTCTTTTGTGTTTACAAGTTTGCAAGTTGATTATTGAGAGTGATTTCTGACTAAGGAATTCCTAGTAAAGACCTCCTTCAACTATTATTCCTAGAGAAATACTATATAAATTAATAATTTTTTACCAAAAATTACAACGATACTACTAAAATTGGTCGTACCGTCGAAAATTATAATAATTAATGTCAATTAAAAAAAAATAGTCAACCGAATTTCGTTGGTATTCAGATGACATTTCTTGAACACGTTGTAATTCCGTCGATACTCCCCCACACTTTTCTAAGAGAAATGGAATTTAACGGTCATCGCAATAAAGATGAACAACCTTTTTATCTATATGTTGTGTTGTTATTGGAATGTTGGGTCACTTTTTGACTAGTCAAATTTGACTTGGTCAACTCCCAACGAAATTCCGATGGTAAATAAATTTAAAAATATGTTTCTTTTAAGAGATGTTGCGAAATTTTCTTTATAAATACAATGATTCTAAAATTTTGTAAGTTCTTCTTGTTGAGAAAAAAACATATTGATTTATATATATATCGATTTCATTACAAAATATATTATATATAGTACACTACTCAAAGTTAGAACATAATCATTACATAATTGTTTTGTGGGGAAGAATGTCAACAAACATTAGGTGGAGGAAAAATCAAGGGGATGATGGTAGATGTTATTTCCCTTGTGTTTAATGTGGGTGGTTAAGTCCCATAAGGGTTTTAAGAGAAATAACTAAAATACATTGTAGGAAACATGGGCACATTGAAGGGGGGCTAAAGGAATATCGTCCCATGGCAATCTATATATTCATTATGTATTGTGTTTATATTAATTGTATTTATGAAAATTTATAATGTTACAATATTTTTTATGCATATTTATTTTAATTTACATCGTTGTTTTGGATTATAAAGTCGATTCCCCCCCTAGATGGTGTTTGAATGACCCAAGTAATAGTAAAAAATTTGTAAAACTTGAGAAACATGGAGAAAATATTGAAGATCTAGTTAATGATCATATGGAAGAAGATGATAAAAATAACATAGTTCAAGATGATGGGACAAATGAATTTATTGAAGATTTTTTCGCTCGGCTAGTTAATGATGAGGATGAGGATGAAGAAAATGATGATAATAGTCTTGATGAACCTTTGCTAGAAAAGGAAACGACACCAATTTATAAAGGCTCAAAAAAAAAATCTTCTCTTTGCTAAATTATTGTTGGTGAACTTAAAGGTTATGAATGGCTTGTGTATGGAACAAATATTAAGGCATGTAACGTGTTTTATCACATATTATACATAAAGGTTTATTTTTTCCATTTTTGTGTTAATTAATGTTTAAAATAAGAAAGAAATATTTACGATTAATATTTTTTATAAAACGAACTAGTGGTTTTTTATGTTGTGTATTGTTAGGTGAAATTCTATTACCATTGTAAAATACTTTACCTCGCACGTACCGAGATTTATATTCCATTATGAAAGAAATTGGAAGGGAGTATCAAGCTATAGCTACATGTCCTAATGATCATATTATATATTATAGACAACATGCATTGAAAACAAGTTTCTCACAATGTGAGAAAAATAGATTCAAACTAATCAAATAACAAAAAGGGTTCTTCATAATATTCCTATAACTCCACATTTCTAAAAATAAAGAAAACATCACTATGTATGACATCTATAAACCAAATAAAGAAAATAAAATTTTAATTCCATGGAATACTTGTATGAACAATTCATGATGCCCTAGGACTAACAAATTTTTTTGATATGTATCGTTCCAATATTGCACTTTAATAGTATATACTTATTTGAAGATATCATACATGTTTTTCAAATAATTCATTCATATAATTGGCATTAATCCATCTCTTGTTGTAGGTTTTCAAACAAAGGGTAAATTTTCATGTCGAGTTTGTGATCCTAAGATGAAATCATCGTTAAAAAAGTTAAGGAAAAGAGGTGCTTGATGAGTATAGGCACTTCCTCTCTAAGAACCATAGGTATCACACTACTGAAAAACATCTTTTCAATGGACAATAAGAGATTGCATTGAAAAAATTGAAAATTTCCCCTCACCTATGGAAGTTGAAATATATAAAAAATCATCAAGGTATGAATTTTGTCTATGTATCAGATATGTAAGGTTTTTATTTTTTATTTTTGTATAAATTATTTTATAATATTTGATCATTACTGTCGTGATTTATTCTATGCTTCATCATGAAGGTTTCAAAGGTGTTATTAATGGGCTTCAACAAGAAATGTAAATTTATCCCACTTAGTTCATGAGGTTGCCATATTATGAGGACCTAAGAATAGTTCATTTATTTGTTACAATGCATATCAGGAAGAATGTGACATAAATATTATGGTGAGTCATAGATAGTAGGAGGGATACATAAAGCCTTGTAAAAATTTGTAGTGACATTCAGGAAGCCGATCATGCAATGGAAAGTGTGAGCCAATCAAATAATGATGGAGATTGAAATAACATTCCATGGATGTTAACATAGAATCAAAGCAATGATGTAAAAGAGTTCATTTGAAGAGTTAAATTTCCCATAGGTTTTTCTTCAAACATTGAAAAATATATTGATAGAGAAAGGTGAATTTGGTGGGGTAGAAACACATGATTAGCATACTTTCATTAAGGAAATTATTTTGTTATATATGTTTCAATATTGGTATACATCTTCATATTTTTTTTTTTTTGTGTCTATTTTGGATTAAACAAATAACAATTAATTTTTATTGTTATAGTATGTTCTACCTCTATCTCTCCCAGAATAATTTGGCAAAAACATCAAAATAATGATATATCATCTTGGGAATACATGAGGCAAGTAGCGATTTATATGAATTTTTTTTTTTTCAATTTGTTGTTCAAATTAATGACATGTTTTATTTGTAATGTAATATATTACGTTTTGCTGAAAATTTTTATTTTCTTATATCATCTGTAGATGGTTTTCATTGAAATAAATCAATAAATAAGCTCTAAAATATTGGAAGAGATAAATTGCCCGACTAATGTGTGAAATGCAAAATTATCTACCTCTATTATTTTTCAATGTATAAGAACATTATTTCATACATCAAGTTTAGGAGATTGAATTGTGTGGACCTGTACACACAATATCAATGTGGATGGTGGAGAGGCACTTGAAATCATTGAAGGCTTTGGTTAGAAAAAACACATATTGAGGGCTTTGTGGTGTAGGGATATATGTTATATAAATCCATGGTGTATATTATCCATTATGTTCCTATATTAGCAAAAAATATGCATGTTAATCACATTTGGGATGTCAACACCATCAAAAAAATTGAAGGGGAGCACATATTAGAGAAAGGTAGAATAACCAAAGTGAGAGGTAATTAAACATTTAATGTGGAGCTTATTTATACTACATGTAAATTTTCATTTTTTTTATATTATTCTTATTTCAATTTTATTATTTCATCATCTATTAGTATTTACCATGGTAACTAGTATTTAGTGGTGAATTTTAATTTTTCTCATAAAGTTGGTTGAGAGTGGGATGCACTACATATGTACATTGCAAAAAATATTGACTGTATGACGGTATGGATTGAAATATGTATACAAAATAATGGTAGGTTATCATGCAAAAGGGGGTATAATTTGGTTATAAAAGCTCATTATAAAGGAGATACTAATCTTACGCAGAGGAAAATTGATTTAGTAAATAGTTTGAAATATAAATGGGGAAGAATGCTTTTTCACCCTGTAATATCTTATTAAGTTAAATTATAAATAATTAATGTCAATGTAGGTATGGTTTTTTTTAGATAGTTTCCAGTTTATATAAATATTTTTATTAATTAAAAATGAATTATGTTATGTGTTTGACATATTTCAATTGAAACATCACAAGACTATGTGGTACAATGGCCATAAATTTTACATCAAAAAGTTGGGTGAAAAGAGAAAAAATTATGATTATGGGATAACTGTAGTCTTCTAGGTCATTGATCTTTTCTCTAGAAGTGAAGCATGTTCAAAACTCTTTGAAAATTGATACTATGGCTATTTGGATGACATACTTGAGTGTGAATTTAGGTCCTTCAAATTAGTTTTTTTTTATGTCAAATGGTACAGATTATGAATGAATGAATAGAACTATGATTCAACATGATAATGGATTTACCATGGTTAATACAAGGCCATTTGAGCTAGGACCAAAACTATATGTTATTCCAAGCCAATGTGGAAATTTCTTTTACTCAGATGTTCCAAGTAGAGAGACTTGGCCATATATTGTTAGATATGATCCAAGAAGAAGGTCGATAGAGTATATTATAGTAGAAGAATATGAACTAGAGGAGCAGTTGCTTCATGTGTGAGATGAAGATGTCCAAGAAATTCAAGAAGATGTTAATCAAGACAATGTTCTAGATGAAGACAATATAGACAATGTACAGTCAGATGAATAACTTGAAGAAGTTGAATGAAACGTAGGAGAAAATGTTCTTGATGATTATAACAAGGATGATATGATTGGAAATGGCAACATTGATGACGATGTTGATATGACCAATCCTTTCAACAATAATTCTGAACTGGATGATACAAATGTTGACTTGGATGAAGAATGAGATTAATGATATGAAATTATTGAAATGTATGAGGTATGTGTTTATATGTTTTAAATTAATTTTTCCTCTTTAATTTTCCTTCAATTTTTGTTTTCTTTGTAATTTGTAACTATTCTTGATTCTTATTATGTTTTTTTCAAATATTTTATAGTAATAAATTGGGTATTGGGGAATTGAGAGTGATGTGAGGGGGGGAGGGGCCATATGAGCTCCCACCTTCATGTGATTGGTCTTGTTCAATAGAGAATATGTTACCCTTGAAACCAAGAGAAGCTCATTCATGTATGCAATTAACATCATTTAGGGTTAAGCATTTGATTGGTTGAGTACCCATTGTCAAAGCACCTTAATTTTCTATTGGGAGGTCACGAGTTCAATTCTCTTAATTCTCTCAGTGTCATGTAAATGTTCAATTCAGTTAAAAATTAGGAATTGGTGGAAATTATGCTTTAATTAATTGAACGTGCACAGAGTTGGGGTTTTTGAATCGGGCCAACATTGAAATTTTTTCATCTTTTTCTTGTATACACTGAAATTTCACATGGTTATAGTAGATGCATGCATTGACAGTATGAGAGGTTTTACAAACTCAAATAAAAATCACATAAATAATTCAACAAAAACTTAACTTAACAATCATCATAACATGGCTTCCTTAAATCCTAAATTTCTTCGTTCTCAGAATAATAAAACAATACAATATTGAAGTGGAATTAAAGACTAGTGTCGATGAAAATATTTAACAACAAGAATTTTTCTAGCCCTCTTATCCTAATCTTCCTTCATGGAACATATCCCTCAGTTAAAAATTGGTTCCCATTAAACATTCAAATAAAAACAAATACATCTCAACCCTATTAACAAAATTGAATATCGGTTATTTTTACCTATATATTTAAGATCGTCTATATGTACCCTTACTCTCCTTTTTTTGAGTTTTTGATGTAAATATATTTTTTATATAGAAGAAGTAGTTTTCTAAAAAAGAAAAAGAATACATATCCATTAATATTCAACGAAAAATTTCCATTTTTAATTTATATAATTGGCTATGGAACATGCTATACGATGATCAACACTAGAAAGGTATGAGGCTATGGAAAACAGAGAAAAATAAATTTTTGGCATGAAGGGACCAATGTCATCATGATTTTTGGCCAATATGCTTACATTCAACCAAAAAAATGCATAAGGCGAGCACAACTTATAATGTTGAGAAAAAGTTTTATTTGGGAATGGTAGACCTTCATGTTAAAACCTGAACTAAGATTCCATCCTATATGATGAATATTTGAGTAGGAGAAGGGGTTATTTGGCTAAGAAGAGAAGAAAATTTATGTCTATATTTCACTAAGAAGCATATAGTTGGAATGGAGAGAAAATTTCATGTTTTGCATAGTAAAATCCTAGTTGGTGAAGCTAACTGAATGTTATTTTTCTCTTAGGGTTTCCATGATATTTCATGTCTTAATGCATATTTTTTTCTTTCGTGATCATTATTTTATTATCTTAACCTGGATTTTTGGTTTATTTAGCTGCTATGAGTATTTAAAGTTTTCTATATAGATATTTATTAGTGTTGAGTAGTTAATGAGTTGGTAACTCAATGATATTTATACTATGGATGTTTTGTTTCATTTTACAATGTTTAATATTTGTCATCTATCTCAATAGATATTTATGCTCCATCGTCGGGTGATGTCAAAGATGGGAAATCAATAGTTCCCATTCCAAAATTACCACTATTAAAATAAACTAATAGTTGTTAAATTTGTTTTCATAAATGTTGCGGAGCCTTTTCTCACTTCCATAGTCTATCTTGAATTGTTGAGCATGTGTTTAATTCATGCTCTCTAGAGGTTCTGTCTCCTCTCTCAGCCACATCCACTCACCAACTAGTGTCTACAAACGTGCCCAGAAGTCATACATTATATTAATAAAATGAAAAAACTATATAATATATAATATATTGAAAAATAAATAAATGTTTAAATTTTTAATATATGAAAAAAATTATAATATAGGGTTTAAATATAGGCTTTGATTATATAAATAAAGTTTATATGATTTAAATGTTATATATATATATATAATTACATAATATAAAGAGTCATAATATAACACCCAAACATATACTATTCATACTAATTCAAAGTCAACCCACATACTATTCATTCACTTGTGTACTCTTCATGGGTCGTGCCATAAACCCTAATGAACACCCTATTGTGTTCCCCATAGGTCTCACCTATTTATTCTTCGTTGGTCACACCATAAATCCTAATCAACACCCAACTATGATATCCATAGGTCTTACCTGTGTATTCTCCATGGGCCGTGCCATATACCCTAATCAACACCCGATTGTGTTCTCAATAAGTCTCGCATATGCATTCTATGTGGGATGTGCTATATGTTGAGAATAATGCTTAAAGCTTTCCATGTAATTGCTGACATTAGCCAGCAAATTTTATGATTGTCTGTTATTAAAAAATTAGTGCAGCAGATTATTAGAATGGCTAGTGCTCAGAGTTATTAATAATCATGTCAGTAGATAGTTAGTAGTCGATAAAAATAATATTAGTAATAGGTTTATTATATAAGTATGTATTTACATACCAGATTCAACGTGAGATTTACAAGTTGAGTAGTGATCTGACCTGCGTTTTTTTCATTGCTTTTTATATGTAATAATTATTCTGGTTTATTAGTTGGCTTAAAGAGAAGTGGCCATTTCAGATTCTACAATTGGTATCGGAGCAGGTTAAATTGTTTTGGGTTAAATTTTTTATTGCTGGAATTTCACCAAAGTTAGAAATGTCGAATTCTAACATGCCTGTTCCAGAATTTGATGGGAATGATTATGATTATTGGTGCATTAAGATGCTGAATTTTTTGATTGGAAAATATTTGTGGGAGATTTTTGAATCAGGTTATGATCACCCAGATGATTGGAAGTCCCTTACAGCCAATGAAAAAACAACAAGAAAGGAAGCAAGGAAGAAGAATGCTCAAGCTTTGTTTCACATTCAGATAGCTCTTGATAAGAGCTTATTTCTATGAATATCAGGAGCAACAACTGCCAAAGATGCCTGGAAGACTCTACAAGAATATTACCAAGCTAGTGATCAAGTTAAGGTGGTCAAGCTTCAGACATTGAAGAGAGAGTTCGAGAATCTGAAGATGAAAGAAGCTGAAAGTATAAGTGACTATTGTGTGAGAGTCAAATATGTGGTCAATAAAATGGCTACACTTGGGGAAATGGTATGTAATGAAGTTTTAATGAAAAAGGTATTGAGATCTTTAACACCTAGATGGTATAATGTTGCATAATATTAGAATAAAGCGAGTATTTGACACAATTAAAGTTTGATCAATTGGTTGTATCTCTTATGTCTCATGAAGAAAGATTGAAAGACACTTTTGAAGTTGTAGAGAATTTTTTTCCTCTAAATTAAAAATTACACAAAATGAATATGCAAGAAGAATTAGTGCCAAAACAAATCAAGATCGAGGTAAATGGAAAAGCTAAAAATTTTCTAAAGGTAGAGGCAAAGGTGGCTTAAGAGGAAGACGTACTTCCATAGAAAGAGGTAGAGGTAGATTTGATAAGAGAAATGTTCAATCTTATTATTGTAACAAGTATGGCCACTTTGAAAGAGAATGCAAATTGAAAGAAGGTAAAAATGCTAACTATGCTCAAGAAAGTACTAAGTATCCTACAGATCACTTATTTTTATCTTATGCCAAAGGTGAAAATACTAGTAAAGATGTTTGGTACATAGATTTTGGATTCTCTAACCATATGACAAGGAATAAGAAATTGTTTCAGCTAAGGATGGAAGTTTTAAATCCAAGGTCAAGCTTGGTGATGATAAATATTTGTAGGTTTCTACCAAAGGAGCTATGGAGATCCAAACAAAATAAGGTATACATATTATTCATGATATTTATTATACTCCACAATTGAAGCACAATTTGTTTAGTGTTGGGCGTCTATGTGAGAAAAATTATAAAGTAGTATTCGAAAATAAGACATGTACTATCTATGATAAAAATAAGGGAAATAGGGTGATCACTATTGTGCCCATGACAAAAAATAGGATATTTGATGAACATAGAAACAACCTTGTAAATATGGCTTATGAGGTTTCGAGTTGGTTATGGCATCTCAGGTATGGTCATTTAAATTTTCACAGTTTGAAGTTTCTAACCTCAAATGCATTAGTTTCTGGTTTTCCCAAGGTAGAGGAGCATAAGGAGGTTTGTGAAGGATGTGCTAAAGGAAAGAATTCTAGGGAAAGGTTCCCAAAGGGAAATGCATGGAGGGCTCATCATGCACTTCAACTTCTTCATTCAAACATATGTGGTCCTATGCAGACTAATAGTTTGGGTAAGTCATCATATTTCATCACTTTTATTGATGGTTACTCAAGAAATTGTTGGGTATATTTTTTGAACGGAAAAAGTGAAGCCCTGGATACATTTAAGAAGTTCAAAGCACTTGTAGGAAATGAGAAAGGTTGCAAGATCCAATGTTTGTAGACTGGTGGTGGAGGATAATTTTTCTCAAAATATTTCGAGAGTTATTTTGATATGAATGGCATCAGGAGGCAACATACTACAACATACACACCAAAAAAAAACGGTGTAGCTAAAAGGAAGAATCTCACTGTGGTTGAAATGGCAAGGTGCACGTTACAAACTAAGGGATTGAGAAATTCTTATTGGGGAGATGCAGTTGCTACAGTAGTGTGCATCCTCAATCGTAGCCCCACCAGTGCACTAGAGAAGATGACTCCTTATGAATGTTGGTATGGAAAAAATCCTAATGCTAATCATTTCAAAGTTTTTGGTTGTTTGGCTTGTGTGCATGTACCTGATAAAAATAGAGAAAAGTTAGATGCAAAGAGTGAATTATGCATTTTCATTGGGTATAGTGAGACAAGCAAGGCTTATAAATTATATAATCCCCTCACTAAAGTGCTTATTGTATGAAGTGATGCAATTTTTGATGAAGGGGTAGTTTATGGTCATCAAAAAGGCCACGTTGAGAAGAAAAAATTTGTTTTGAATGATGATATAATTGTTGATATTGAGCAGCCAACTAATATTTCTCTATCTAGCGGTTTAACTCCACCAAGCAGCCCTTCATAAATTTCTCCATCATCAAGTTCAATTCTAACTTCTTCTCCAAGTTCTACAAGGAAGGTAAAGAGATTGAGTGATATATATCAGAGGACTGCAAATCTAGCAGATGAAGAAAACCCAATAGGTGAGATAGTGAATTTTTCTTTATTAGCCAAGCCTGGTTTTGAACCATCATGTTTCGAAGATGCATGTACTAATGAGGTCTGTGTGCAAGCTATGCAAGAAGAGATGAATTCCATTCACATGAATGACACTTGGGAATTAACAAATTTTTCGAATGACAAGAAAAATATTGGCACCAAATGGGTCTACAAGACCAAATTTAATAGTGATGGGAGTATTGACAGACATAAGTCAAGATTAGTGGCCAAAGGATACACACAAAATTATGGAATTGATTATGAAGAGACATTTGTACCAGTAGCAAGACAGGAGACCATTAGAATGTTGATTTCATTAGCATCTCAGAAAAGGTGGAGCATACGTCATATGGAAATGAAAAGTTCCTTCTTGAATGGGTACTTAGAAGAGGAAGTATATGTGGAGCAACCACAAGGTTTTGAAGTGGAAGGAAAATAGAATAATGTCAACAAGTTGAAGAAGGCTTTGTATGGTCTCAAGAAAGCACCAAGAGCGTGGTATGCTAGGATTGATGGATACTTTCAGGAAAAAGGCTTGTAGAGAAGTAAGAATGATCCCACCCTTTCCTACAGACAAGAAGGTATTGATATTTTGACCATAATTTTGTATGTTGATGATCTATTGTATATGGGTAGCAGTTCCAAAATGAATCATGAGTTCAAATTTTCTATGATGAATGAATTTGAGTTGAATGATCTAGATCTCATGAAATATTTTCTAGGAAGGGAGGTTTATCATACTAAGGCTGAAATTTTCATTTTCCAGAAAAAATATGCACATGATATTTTGAAGAAATTTGATATGCTTGATTGTAATGGATCCCCTACTCCAAGTTCTCATGGAGTTTTATTATGTAGAGATGATAGTGTTGATTTAGTTGATGAGACAAGTTACAGAAGTATTATGGGGAGCTTGATGTTTCTAACCCACACAAGACATGATATTGCATTTTCAGTTTCACTTTGTTTCAAGATATATGAAAAATCCATTTGAAATACATATGAAGGAAGCCAAGATAATTTTAAGGTATGTGAAAGACACTCTAAATTTTGGAATTCATTACTACTCTGCCGAAAAGTTCAATCTTGTTGGATTTAGTGATTCATATTGGGGAGGTAGTGTGGATGACCGAAGTCCACATCTAGAAATTGTTTCTCTTCTAGTTCTGGTTTGATTACTTGGAGCTCAAGAAAACAAGGCATTGTTGCCCTCTTATCCACATAAGCAAAGTATGTTGAAATTACTTCAGTAGGTACACAAGCTCTTTGGCTCAAAAAATATTTGGAAGAAATTTGGGAGAAGAAAATTCAGCCTACAGTGATTTTTTGCGATAATGTAAGTGCCATCAAGCTAGCAAAGAATCGAGTTCATCACAGCAGGACAAAGCATTTTGACACGAAATATCACTTCATTCGGGATTTGGGGCAGAAGAATGATGTTGAATTAAAGCACATAAATACTAAGCATAAGCTAGCAAATATCTTCACCAAAGAAGTTGCAAAAGATCAGTTTTTGAAAGTAAGAGATAAGCTAGTAAGCCCTCATTAAGCATTAAGGGGGAGTGTTGAGAATAATTTTAAAGCTTTCCATGTAATTTCTGATATTAGCCAGCAAATTTTATGGTTGCCTGTTATTAAAAAATTACTGTAGCAGATTATTAGGATGCCCAATGAATAATGTCCAGTGCTCAGAATTATTAGTAATCATGTTCGTACATAGTTAGTAGTTGATAAAAATAATATTAGTAATAGGTTTATTATATAAGAATGTATTTACATACCATATTCAACGTGAGATTTACAAGTTGAGCAGTGATCTGATTTGTGTTTTTTCCATTGTCTTTCATTTTTTTTATATGTCATAATTATTCTGCTTTACCAGTTGGCTTAAAGAGCGGTGACCATTTCAAATTCTACACTATAAACCTTGATCAACACTCAACTATGTTATCCATAAGAATCTCCTGTGTATTATCCACTGGTCACACCATAAACCTTGATCAACACCTAACTCAGTTATCCATAGGTCTCACTTGTGTATTCTGTATGAGTTGCACCATAAAACTTTATCAACACCTGAATTTTTTATCCATAGGTCTCCTCCACGGATTGCACATTGTACACCCTGATCAACATGCCAGCGGGCCAAAATTAAGCTATTAAACCCTGATCAACATTCCATTGGGCTAAACCTGAGTCATAGAACACTGAACAAGGGAAGAGGATTCTATTCTCGATGGGAAGAAGAATCGCATTTCATGAGCACTAGGAGATCACCAAGAGAGCACCAAGACAAGAAATGGAGGTAATTTTGAATTCCTCTATTATGGTTTTATATGAATAAATTCACAATGTCTGTAGTCTATGTCACTACATTTGACACTTTTTTTTTCTTGAAAATAAGAATTGGTTGAATATTAATGTTTTTCAAACTATTTTGTACCTAATTCCATGAATTTCAAATCAATCCATAGCAAAGTGTAGAAATAAAACCCTAGACATCCACTCCTCGTGGTTTCATTTTCCAAGGCTCGATCATGGTGCAATCCATTGCTAAATTTGTTCCTCCATGATACACACAAATTCCATAGCTTCAACATGGTTTTCTTCCTTCGCTCTATGCATATTCTATTAATCCAACCAATTGAGAGACACTTTGCATTACATGAGACAACATCCATGTGAAGAATGAAATACCCATTTGGAAAAACTAGGTTCCTTGCAGGATAATACCCATAGCAACTCCTAGAGGAGGCAACACAAGTATTGGGTAGGGGATCTCTAGGGCTTTAGATGAAATTCATACTGAAATTGGTAAAAGGAAAATTTAATCATACCTAGTCTCAAGGCATATTAAGCCCTCGTTTTAGAGATAAAAAAATAAGTAATTACTCAAAAAAAAAAAGATGGAAATCATATTATTTACCTCCCAAGGAAAAGGAAGAAATTGAGTGCATTCACATATCATACCCATAATTGAATAAAACAAAAAATGGATTCCATGCCTATTTTTTCTAGCTAAATATCCAACACAAGTTTATCTCCATTATTCAGGCCATCGTAGGATTATAAGATTTCATTTTGAATATAAAGTAATGTAAGGGATGCAATGAATAAAATCTCCCCAATATGAAAGGGAATTTTTCTGTACATACCTGAATAAAAAATTATTTTTAGGAATATGAAGAAGATGAATTGGTAAATTAGATCCTATATATTGAGTATTCCTTCCAAATCCCAATTATTACAAATACATCTCCTATTATAGTTAGTCCCCAGAATGCCATCGTTGGAAACTTCTACTTGCAATTATCCTTGTCGGTATATACAACACTAAAAAATGGCTTAAAATTCTTCTTGGCTATAAATATGACAGTCAAAGTTGGTTGTTTTCAAAGTGAAATGAAATGTGGTGTTGCATTCCAGGAGACAACATTCTTATGAGATACTTTATTCACCACCTTGCGAGCAACACCTACATGGCCACTTTTTGAATACATGTCTGTCAATGCAATACATATGAAAAAATCATTTGAAAACATCAAACTCTTGCTCATGTATGATCACATAACAATGGATCTCCTTCCCTTGACATTGTTTTGAGATTTCTAAGAATGCACTTCATCATAAAAAAATGTTTGTTGAACCATTGCAACAATTCGAGAAAATGCATGCATAAAGATTTAAAAATGAATGTGTCATGAAAAGTAAACATGTTCATATATTGAAATTCAAACTATAGCCCTAACACTCTTGCATGTATCTATGAATTAAACAAACACATAATAAATTATTGACCAAATATGCTCATGAATCACCATAAATATAATTCCTAATGTTGCAAATAAGTAGGTTTTTAACTAGCTCATGCTTGGATTAGATTTAGAGAAATTTTCATCATAATCATGTATAATCTTGTTTTATTATTAATAAAAATTGTTTTGATAAGTAATATCAATTTATATGAGAATAGTTCATATGTACATACTATTTACTTTTTTCACAATAATAGTTTACTTATATTGTTGTAAATTGCTATAAACATAAATAAAGAAAATAGAAATTAAGGACCATTGAGGTATTCTACAACAAGTTCTTCCTAGTTATCTATTTTGGTCATTTTTCCCCAAAAAGGGCAAATGGAGGTTGTAATTGAGGTGGGATTAGTCAAGGCATCAAATTTTTCAATTAAGGTGGGATGAAGTGTGTGCCATGAGATTAAAGATATTATTTACAGTGTTTAAATGTTCAAGTTTCTTACCTCATAGAATGATCATGATCATTCACGACTCACTTTCCTAGTCCTAGATAGTCGTGAGGTTATTTCCTACCTCTAACATATGCTTGTACCTTGTCAAATTATTGATCAATTTTTTTTCTCACTAGCCTTCTCCCACTTAAGTGTCAAATTATTGACCATTTTATTGAATTGATTTCCCTTGAACACTAGTGGAGGCCATGAATAAAACCTATTGTTTCCATGAGAAAACAAAAACCTATAAATCATGGAACCTAATTCCCCTAGGATGCTTTTTAGGTATATTTAGTGGAGATCAAAATTCATCAAATGAGATGTTGGGCGGGGAAAGTAACAAAAATTCCATAAATTGCTCCACATTATCCTAGATATTCAATGTATAAACCATGCACATGGAGGAATTCTCTTCCACATGTACTTATCGTCATTTAAACCAAAAAATTCATTGATTTCTAATTTGTATGGAATAAGTGTAATTCCATTGTTGGAAAATGAAGTTCGCATGAAGGAAGATCAATAAAATATGACATTCTCCATAATATTTAAGTGTAAATGTGGGGCAGAGGTGATGGTGAGACAAAGGTATTTAATCCTCCCTATCAGCCACATGCATGAGTAAAAAAATCTGGAGGGGGATCCACCCCCATTAAATTCCCAATGTTATACCTTTTGAGGGTTTTCAAACATTAGAGGTATATAAGAACCATTATTTAGGGGTTAGGTGGGTGAGTTCCCTTATATCCCTTGCATTGATTAAAAAAAAATCACCTTCACTCAATGTAGGGCCCTTGTTTTCCATCATGATAACCTCTAATATGGGATATAGTAGGAGTTGAAAGTAGGAGATGGGGTGGAATTTGCAGGAAAAAGAGTTGGCCCCTTGGATGAGTTCAACATTTATCTATCTTTTCTATTGTATTTATGTGTTCAACATGATAAATCCAAACATATTATGGAAATGGATTTCACATAATATTGAATAAACAAGTAACTTGTATAACTCACAAAATTGGTATCATATAACCAATTATCTATCCAATTACATGTCCATATAGGAAAACAAGACACTCTTTGTATTGGATAAATGGGAGAGAGTTTATAAACAAGATTAATAATTGACCTTGTAAGGATCTCCTCAAGTTTACTAGTCCTTCCTTGTCACAAAGCACACCTCAATGTCACCCTAATGCGTGAATATGATGTCTCATTCCTGTTCAAGGCAGTAGCATATGGGCATAGTCAATATCCAAAAGCCAACCATGATGCTATGAATTGTACTAGATTTATAAGAGAGGTAGGGTTGTTTAGGATTTATGATAATGGGATTAAAATCCACATATGATGGGAGAATGAGCTCAATAGATAATAAGTGAAGTCTCCAAGGTAGGATAAAATAGCATTCGAGTTATTATCCATGATAAATGGTTAAAAAAACCCATGAAATCCTTCAAAAGAGGAATCTTTGTAAATATTTTTAATTTTTCTGAACTCTTTGAGTAGGCACACCTGCAGAATGGAGAAACCAAATATGATCAGCGCTAGTGTAGAAAGGAGTAACTAGTGGTGAACGCATGTTTCTAAAGGGATAAGGTGCGTTAGGGTTAAAAACACTTGTTCTGAGCATTTAATCCCAGAAACTCGGGATTTTTGGAAATCCCATTCTTAGCGATTTATGTAGGGATGATGAAAACATGTTCACATATATTGATTGATCTAGTTTGCAGGCCTATTGACCAGATGTGAAAAAAAATCATATAACAAATTGCCCCTTAAAATGAAAGGTCAAAAGAGGTAGTTGATTATTGAAGTGTTGCACCGTAACAAATTTAGATTAAGAATAAATGGTTGAGATCACCATATATTACAATACATTTTTACCATGATATATTTGCTGAGGAAGGTATACATATGCCCAACACATAAGATAGCATTACATGTACAATGATCAAGAAGTCTTGTCCACTGATTACAGAGAGTGGACCCATGATTGGATGATTTTCTGTATGATCAAAGCCATCATACGATATAAGCTTTGTATTAATCCTGAAACCCCAAATTATATTGATGGAAATAGATTCAAGATCTTCTATCTTATTCATTCAACCGTCCACTATAGGAGTCTCACCATCTGAATAAATTAGTTGGATTCAAACATGACAGGCACCATTTGAATACCAACTAATGATGTAAGTTGCTAACAGACATGAGAGAAACCACCAATTATGTTAATAGCTCTTAAGGTACTATAGTAAAATATGTATGGTGTGAACAAATGAGCTGAATTCGAACACCACACATAATATTTCAGTCGATGGCCATAGATGAATACATGTCACCAAGATCGAGGAAACTTGTCATTGATGTATGCAAGATCCAAGGTACCAAAGTGAGTTTCTAAGTCAAATTCCTAGATAATGAGTTGATGTAAAAAGGAAGTGACCCATCACATGAGGGCCTTGATGTATCCCTCGTCAATGACATGAAACGGTTATCATGATTTTGAGATAGAATTATGCTCATGTGGAACTATTTCAGGAACAACATACATGAATGTACGCTTAAGAGTATCGTAGAAGATATCAACTGAATGAATTCTCTTGAACTTACCGGTTACACAGTACACTTTATAGAGTTGGAATCATTGACCCAAAATCAAATGCAAAGGCTTTGATATGGTGTGATGAAAAAAAAAACAAGAAAATTTCCCAACCCAACAATCACGAAGATGAAGTGAAAGTGTGTCATGTTCAAGAGTGACTCACTGCAGTTAATACGTCAAGTACACTATTTTCCAAATTTTTCCAACCATTTTTGGTCAGTACCACTTTATTTTTGACAAGATTGAAGAGGAAAACATATGCTTGATCTGTAAGTTCATTATTTATAGGAATCCAAATTAGTACTTTTAATAATCCCTAAGAATGGGTTGGTTGATCTCGTCATGTTCGATGAGTCCATAATTTTTTGATGCTTTTACGATTCCAGTTAAGGTACAACTCGACTCCTTTTTCATATTTAGAGAGTTTGAAAAAGAGGCGAAAAAAGAAAACTCCAAAGTTTCCTTTTCATAAATAGTCTCTTGACTCTGAAAAGGTAGAAAATGATCCTCAAGAGAACCTCTTAGCCATGTTCGACTAAGGCATTCATTTTTTGTAAGTAGTCTACCTAAGTTTAGAAAAGTATTAAACTTATGCCGAGTAGATGTATTTTCATTTACTTTAACGAGTTTGAAAAGAAATCTGCTCGACAATATTTTCATTTTTAGGGAGTTTGAAAAGAGTTGAAAGATGACTCCTCCTAGAGGAATGAGTGGTATAAAGGGTAGAAACTGGTTCTGGCCATGATGGAACTACTCAAAACATGTAGAGGTCAAGATATTGGCTAATAAGACCACTCATCGCAGCAATTCCTTACGAAATGATAAAAAAAAAGTGAAAGAATATGATCAACCAAGAAGATGGTGGCAATGGAATGATAAAATGAAGGCTCATATGGTAGAATATAGATAATGAAAATGTAAATCACAAAATATAGGATGAGAATGGTTTCATTTTGACACAATCTTGAAACATGTGGAAACTATGTTTGAAATTGGTTTCATTTTTACACTAGCTTGAAACGGAGAAAAAAGTATCCTTGAGATAAGTATGCATGCCCCCAACATAATGACTCAATTCTAGGAACATGCTACCCAAGCTTCATTTCATTCACCTAAGTAAACTTTTGATTACTAACATGTGGATGGAATGAAGTTTCATTTACGATATCAAGTGAAAGACTCTACTAGGAATTTACAAAGTATAATCAAGGACTCTAATTGGAAAGGGATCTGTTTCATTTTTTAACGAGCTTGACACATCAAAAGAACTATGCTCATAGCACCTTGTCTGATTTTTTAACGAGCTTGACACAAGAAAAGGAACTCTGCTCCATGAACTTTTTTCATTTTTTAAGGAGCTTGACACAAGAAAATGAAATTTACTCCAATACCTTGTTTCATTTTTTTACGAGCTTGACAAAAGAAAATGAACTCTGCTCCATGAAACTTGATCATGACCTTCAGGAGGACATGTCTTCAAAGAGGTTCTCATCAATTGGAAGAATAATTCTCTAGAAGGTTTCAAGAGATCCAAAGGAAACATCATACTCTAATGCACCCAATAAATGATGCAGTACCACTCCATACACCAGGAACAAACCCCAAAGAAGGAAGAAATGAATCTAGCCATACCTTGTAATGCATTGGAAGGAATTACCATTCCTCAAACACTCAATTTAGAAGGATATATCAAGAAAATAAAGGTAATAGTGTTGATAGCTTCAAGTAGTACTCATAATTATATTCATTGTAAGATAGCGAAGGATTTGAATTTCTTCCTATAACCAACACCAGAGTGTCAAGTCATGGTTGCAAATGGAGGAGCTATAAATTTCTCGCGAAAGTGATATAATGTAAAGCTATTCATGGGGGGATATGTATTGAATATTCTAATGCTTTCTATTCCAATGGGTGGTGTTGAAGCTGTACTAGGAGTCCAATGGTTACAATCTTTGGGGACTATAGCTTTTAATTTTCAAGAATTTTCAAGCATTTTTTTTTGGAAGGAAATGAAGATGAATTATGGGGTATCATAGGGAAAACATGAAATATAATTAGATATAATGTCATGACAAAGCTCTTGAAGAAATAAAAATGAGGCATAATTGCACAATTATGCTCACTATAGGTTCAAACAATGAAATCAATTATTTCTCCATATCTCCAAAAATTCTTGGACAATCATTCCAAGGTGTTTGAGACTCACAAAGGCCTCCCACCCATTTTTGATCATGATAATGCTAGTAATTTGATTCCAAAAAAATTTCCTCCACACATGAGGAGCTATAGATATCCTTATTCCCAAAAGAGTGATATTTAACGTATGGTTGCAAAAATTCTAGAGGTCGGTATAGTTCAACCTATTCATAGTTGTTTCTCTGCTCTAGTAGTATTGGTGCACAATAAATAATGATCATGGAACATGTGTCTGTATTATAGGGAGCTCAAAAAGCTCACTATTAAAGATAATTTTTCATTCCTGGCATTGATGAATTTCTGGATGAATTACATGGAGAAGTTTACCTCACCAAATTGGATCTTCATTCAGGATATCATCAAATAAGAATGAAAACTGAAGAGATTCTCAAAAAAACATTTAGAACTCATTAGGTTCATTATGAATTTTTTGGTCATGAATTTTGGGATTACCAATGCACCTTCTACATTTCAAGCATTTATGAATTCCATTTTCAAACCCTTCCTTAGAAAATTTGTGCTAGTATTTTTTGATGATATATTATTCTACAACAAGTCTTGCAAGGATCATTTTCAACATGTTGACAGGGTGCTCAAACTATTGGAGGAAAAAAAATTAAATGTAAAAACCTCCAAATTTTTCTTTAGAGTACAAGAGGTGGAATATTTGGGGCATAATGTATCTCATGAGGGTGTTAAGGTAGACCCTAATAAAAGTAAATTCATTAAGGAATCTAAAATCCCCACAACCATAAGGAATTTGCAAGGTTTTCCCAGGTTGACAAGGCATTATCACAAGTTTGTTGAGAATTATGGGAGAATAGAAGAACCTCTAACAACATTACTGAAGATAGATTCATTTTCTTAGACTCTAGAACAAACTAAGGCTATTGAACATCTTAGAGAGGAAATGTGCCAAGCACGAGTTTTAGCTACGCCATAATTCACAAAAACCTTTATTATCGAATGTGATGCCTTAGGAAATGGAATTGGTTTTGTTTTAATGTAAGAAGGAAGACCCATTACTTTTGAAAGTCATCTAATCAAAGGAAAGTATATACAAAAACCTATTTATCATAAGGAAATTTTGGAAATACTATATGCACTTAATAAATGGAGACCTTAGCTAATGGGAAGACACTTAAAGGTAAAAACGGATCATGATAGTCTTAAATATTTTTTCGAACAAATATTTTCTTCAAAAGAGAATAAAAAATGGGTCACAAATATGTTGGGATATGACTTTGAAATCATCTACAAAAAAGGGATGAAAAATGTTGAGACAATTAAGACCTCGAATCTCCTACAAACTTCATCCATTCCAACTCTACGTTGGGAGGAGGTTTCAATGGATTTTATCATAGGTTTAACCAAGTCCGAAGCAAACAGCGTCATCATGGTGGTAGTTGATAGACTTGCTAATGGATCGGGGTCCCTTAGGTCCGAATTTTGATACATTTTTGGTATATTTTTTTCAAGTTTTTGTAAGTTTATTTGTGCGTAGCACAAGTAAAGGGGAATTGCAGCGGGTCAGATCCCCTCATGAGTTATAACGGGTTAAAGGGTAGAATTAGGGGCTGCAAACCATGGTTTTTGGACCTTAGATGAGTGCAGGCTAAAAGTATAAATGGTATTATAGATTGAGTCAATAATCTATAATAATGTTGTTGATGATAGTGATCTTACTGTATTTTGGTATTATAGTGAACGTGTCTGGGTTATAAGGCTCCTACTGGATGTGTGCGCGGAGACCTTAGTTTTGTTGTGTGCAGACCCCACCGGTTGTGTGTGTGGGTAAAATGAAGGTGTTGTAAGGGATATCTAAACTGTTAATGAATGAAGAAATGTTTTGGATGATATTTGAGTACTAAATGAATCTGATATTTTCTTTATGATTGTTTCTGCATGTTATTTCCGATTATTGAGTTATTTGTATTAAAACCGTTTACACAACTATTTTCTATATTAGATGAATGTTAAATGAATGGATATGTTATTATCAAGCTTTAAGAATCTGTATTAACGATATCTGAAACGATTTCAAAGTCTGTTTTAGCATGCGCATAAGGTATTCTGTGTATTTGACCTAAATATGTTTGGTTAGGGTTTTTGGTTAGGGCTTCTACTGCGAAGGTCTGATCACCATTGTTCTAGATCTTAAGACACCCACATCATTTTAAATCTCTCTCAGGGTATGGAAACCTGGTTCTAGCACCCCCCCCCCATACTGCTTCGAGTGAGACTCTGACTTGCGCAAGCAGGTCACTGCCTAAAGGGCCAATAATAAGAGGGTTTTCTTGGTTAACCTTAACTCTAAACTTGGGTCAGGACCCCTCAAGCCAAAAAATGGTTTCGTTTCCAAGACTGGGATCATTTTGAGAGATATTAGATGCTATGGTAACCATTAAAGCCTGAACTAGAGGACTGGTTTGAGAAACAGATTCAGGAATTTTTCCTAAAATAAAAAAAGAAGAAGTAAGAAGCTGTGTACTGAAGATTGGAAACAAAAGTATATTTTCACAAAGGCTCACGAGATATTATTTGTGACCTTTATGAATGAATTGCAAGAGTGGTTTTCAAGATTAGCGAAGTTCCAAACCTGTTGGAAGGATGACAAGGTCACACAGTCGACGCTTGAATTGATCCAAAAATTGGAAAAGACTAATAATTCCATCACTCAGACTATAGATCACTGGGTTGACAACATCTTGGGTGGGTTTGTGACAGAATTTGCAGTAGATCATTTTGTGTTGTATTTTGAAGCTAAAATTATATTTTTCAAGGGATTGAGAGGTAAATTCTTACGAACTTTGCCTCTGTTGATTAACATGCTATTATGTGAAAAGGGTGTTTTGTGCAAACACACTGAGTGAATGACCCTTGATAATATCAAAGTCACTACGCGCAATGGAAAATATTATCGGGTCAATCAGAAATGGGACAAATCTCTATACAACCCTTGGAGAAATTCACCTGATATAGAATGTAGCAAGCCTATGCGTGCTGAAGGTAGCCCTTTTGCTACACCACAACCAAACTCATGCATAGGTAAGGCATCTCCTACACCGCCACCACTACCACCTGCGGAAGATATGATCACACATATGAAACTACCCACCTTTAAGGGTGCGGGAGACAAGGATATGGATAGGTTCTGGTTCATTGCTAATACAGTGTGGACTACACAAAATGTGAATATTGATGCTGTTAGAAGAGCAAAACTGGATATGGCATTTGAAGGTCACATGTTAGATTGGTTCATGGGATATCTAGCTCAGAACGTTGATCCCACATTTGCACAGATTAAGGATTCTCTAAAACAACAATTGAGGAAGCTAAATTCCTACACACAATGCGTGATAGAACTAAAATATATCAAACAAGGGCTGAAGGAATCAGTTTGTGAAGCTGATCAGTGAGTGAAGCGCACCATTACCGAAGGAGGTTTTGTTTACGATGATAATCAGCATATGGAATGATTCATTTCCATGCTTTTTCCACATCTACATGGGACTATGAGTCAACAAAATATTGATTCTCAAGACGAAGCTCTGGAAGTTGCTATGAAATTGGAAGCTGTGCCTAGAGAATATTATCAATTAGGAACATTATAGATTCAAAGTGAATTGGAGGCTATGCACTTATAAATTCATAACCTACTCAAATATCGGGGTAAAGAAGTTGGCTGAGATGTCTGGTGCATACTCTGTAAAGGTTCTGGCCACACCAAAGATCAGTGCCCTTTGTTCTTGGATGGGGACTAAATCCACTGCGTCTAAGGGATGTTGTAGGGCCAAGTACCCCCACACTATGGTGCACTAATTGTAGGGTATCTAGACGACATGATACAAACCATTTCCCTTGACTAGGAGCCTATGTGCCAGAGCTAAAACAAAAGTGGCGCAGATTTTTCTCTTCAGTTGGTCATGATGAGAACCATTGTCGAACGTTTGACCTAATGATAAACAATTCTAACCTTTATAGAGTGCAGTCCAACCCATCTTCACCAGCATCCCCCATGGGACGTGGAGGATCTGCAACAAGAGGGAGGGGACAGGGACGAGGTGGAGGCACAGGTCGGGGAAGAGGGAAAGTAATATGCTATAACCGTGGGGATGTTGGACACTATGCACGTGACTGCACAAATGTGGCACGACAATCTTGCAGGTACTATAGGGAATTTTATCATGTAATTGAAGCTTGTCCTATGTTAATTTCTAAAATACAGGAAAAGTAGCAGCACACATATACGCAAAACATATAGATGGTTAAAGTTGAACCGTGCGATGATGGTCCAAGTGTAAATGTAATTACACGCAGTGATGCTACTACCGTAGGAGATTAGGAAAAGAGGATTGATGCAGAGCCATTGATCAGAAAGGCGTCTGAAAATAAAGAAGGACTCAACCTAAAGAAGGAAAAGGAGATTTTTATTGAAGCCAGGAGGGATTTTTCTGATGCAAGAGTGTCAACATCTATCATGGAACCAAAGGCTTATGATGAAGTCAAGCCATTCCTACAAGCCTGTATAAGTTATTTTGCAATCAGAGGGAAATAGATAATCTTAAGACCCTGATCGATAGCTACGCAGAAAGAGAAGTACCTCGAATAGAGATGAAGGCTATGAACATGATTTATAAGAAAAAAAAGAGAACTCAATAGGAGATGCACATGAGTGTGCAGATTGGGGAGTATGAGATGGATCAAGTCATCCTGGATCTAGGGTCTATTAAAAATTTTATACCTAATGAAACCTAGCAGAATATGGGAGAACCAAATTTTGAATGGTCCACCATTCAGTTATGCGTGTCCAATCAACAAAAGATCATTTCGACTTGAATAATTCCACGGATCTTGGTAGACATTGCTGGAGTAAAAGTATGCACATATTTTGAAGTGATACAAATTCTGGATGATGCAGACCCCTACCCTGCGGTTTTAGGATTAGATTAGTCCATTGATATGGGAGGCATCATCAACCTGAAGCGTAGAAGCATGATCTTTGAGAATGATGGTACATGGGTGCTATTCCCACTAGATCCAACAGAAGCAGAAAGATATACAGAGACAGTACATGAAGGAGGTGATGTCGACCATATTTACAAGCTGACTGCGTGGGACGAAGATTGGATCAACCCTACAACTGATGGGATGATGAATTGGGAGAAGGATAGTTCGTGTTTCTCATATTCATATGGTGAGATGGAGAACTGGAAAAATTAGTTGCATGATGTTTTTGCCTTGCGCTGCCTCATGGTCAATAAGAAATTCTGGTGCATCTCCTCAAAGGTAAGTTAACTACCTTATTTTGAAGGTTCTGGTAGTATTGAAATAATTGGAAAAGGTTGTCCTAAAAGAATGAAGGTTCTGGGCACTTGACCTGGCTATGTGCGCAACCCCAACGGGTTGGTGGGATACACAGAAGGGTGTGTTTGAGGATTGGAAGGAGTGTACAAAAATGGTGACGTTGCGCTTTGAACCTCCCGCCACCCCACTAACTGAGATATTCTATGGTTAGGGAGAGTCACACAAGAACCTGTCCATGTGGATGGAATTTTGGAAGGAAAAGACTTGGAACGAGTGGGTTCATATGTTTATTCATTCATTGGGGTCGGTACCTACCACTTGGTATTTGAAAATGGAGTTGCACCCATTAGGGGAATTTTGAGGTCTAAAATGGGCCTCCTATGAAAAATTTACAACAAAAATAAACTTTATAAGAACCAATAGGATTCAAGATGATTATGTCAACCATGGGGGATGATTCACCATTTTTTAAGTAAAAGTGTAAAAATATAATAAATAATAAAATAATAAAACTACTTTTTGAACTCGTATTTTCAACTTATCTCCCAAATTTTTTACTCAAATTTAGAGTGGGAGTACTTGTTGGATGAAAAATTTAATTCCTCATCGAAAGAGTACTCATATTGCATACTTTCTATGGACCCTGCTATGTGAAAAATGAGAAATACATGAAAATGCGTGATTGCAATCACGTTTTTCATGTATTTCTCATTTTTCGTGTAGCATGTTCCATCGAATGTATGGAACATGAGTATTCCTTGGATGAGGAATTAAATTTTGCATCTAACGAGTACTCCTACTGCTCCAAATTTGAATAAAGACTTTGGGAGATAAGTTGAAAATACGAGTTGAAAAATTATTTTTTTCTTTTTTCTCTCTAAGATTTGATGATGTCATAAAATCTTATTTTATTATTTCCACTATTATTTTATAATTTCCTTCGAAGGCCCATTTTAGACCTCAAAATTCCCCTATTGGAGGAACTCGCCATTGGATCACAATGACTGATGATTTCCTATCAACCATTATCTTGGTCAAGGGATCAGAAAAATTAGATGAAGCCCTATAAGACATAGATGCTCTTGTCTTTGATGATTCTCGACCCCGAAGGGCATGTGCTGGGTAGATGCAAGACATTGTCAATTGTAGGGACTTGTCAATATAGGATAATGAATATGATCCAAGAATTTTCAAAATCTCTGAGTCTTAAGGGGAGCACATAGTTTCAGGGCCTTCTTTGGGAATGGTAGATGTAACTAAGGCTCTGAAGTTAAAGTAAGTCAACATTGGGACAGAAGAGTGGCCCAAGTTGGCCACAATTGGGGACTACTAGGATGATGACAAAGTAGGAAAGATTGTGGAGCTCCTGACAGAGTATCATGACCTATTTCCTACAAATTTTTCTGAGCTCAAGGGAATTGTAGGAGACCTAGGTGTTATGAAGATCATGTTGAAACCAAATGAGTGCCCTATCAAGCAGCAAACATAATGTAATATCCCAAAAGGGAATAATGCATTGATACACAAACATAATAATTGTAACATAGAAAATGTACATGCAAGTTTATGATCAACACAGATATAGACAGAATAGCTGAGCCATTTTATTCACAGGAGAAAATTCAGTTACAAAGTGTACAAAATATGAGGTAATCTAGTGAAGAGGTTGCTTAAAATGACCCTAAAAAGATGCCAAAGTAGGCACTGTGTAACTAGAGAGCTGCTAGAAGCAAATGCATTGTCCCTTCAATAAGTAATGAATATATGACTGTAAGTTGAAAAGAAAAATTCAGATCTACGATAATATAGAGCTCTGATGATGCCAATACTCTAGATCTAGGCTCTATGATGGTAACCCAAGATAACCCAGAAAGGATTTCTCAAATATGTCAATCTAAGAGAATCACCCTCTTGGGGTTTCACTATACAACTACTGGGTATACAGATCTGAAGTTGGATCTGAAAAATATATGGCTACAGTATGTCACAAGATCAAATCTATGCTTGAAGGGATGATCCCTTCACTAGATCCTCCAGCTAGAAGCTCAAGATCTAGCTCCTCAATCCTCCTTTGAAGATTGCAACTACTGCTACACAACTGCTCATAAAAGTTGTGATGTAAAGGAAGGAGGCTCTCTAGCCTCCTGCTAAGATATGTTATGTAGCACAAAAATGATGGAAATAATGCATATAATGTGAAGGAATGGTCCTCCACTAGATTACTAGCTAGAATGCTAGCAACTTCCTTCCTCCCTTTGACCTACAAGAATGGACTGCACAATTATTGATGGAAATGTTGTTATTGGGAGATGAATAATAGATGGCCTGATGCCTGATATAGATATAAAGCATTGGAAGGGTGATATTGATGCTCAAGTTGATGGGATGAATCCTTCACTGGTTCCTCAACTGAAATATTGAATGACAACCTCCTCCTCTCAAACTGATTTTCAAAAATGTGCAATTTATGAATATGGATGTTTTGAAAAAAATAGGAAAAATATGGCACCAATGCCTGATGATGAATATAGTTCAATAATATTTCAAGAGATACTCAATGAAAGAGGTGGGATTCCCGACCAAGAACCCCCAATTCTAAACAACACTTGCAATCTTATCTAAATAGCCAAAGAAAGCATGGAATGTCAAATGACAATTCCAGATCTAAACAGATCATACATCAATAATAATCTCAAACATGCCTTCTATGTTTCCTTCATATTCATTATATAGTTTGTGAACCTCCTCATGCCTTGGCCCACCTCATAACTGCACTGTACATATGGACATAGGTCTCCGTGTTGACTGCATTGTCTCTCCATGATCTCCATCATGTGTGAATGCAATTATCACCCTCTCCATCATGTGTGCATCAATGCACCACTTCCTCCATCATATTATCATAAATGCTCTATGACCTTACATTTCATTCCTTCTAAGATCTTAGTTGATTGTTTCAACCTCCATGATCTTGTCATTAATGATACATGATCTCCAATCCTTTCACATTAAGTAGCTGGTGCACTACTCCATTATGTAGATCTAGATTTGAAATATCAACATACACACATCAAAAGTGGATTTTATTTATCTTTAGGGTTTGTGGGTCCCTCCACCCTCTTATTTACTTAAATAATTATGGAAATTAGGAACTCTAATATTCCAAATATCATGTGAAAATTTAGGAATATTACACATACCGATTGAATCCTAAATATAAGTAGAAAGTTAAAGAGGAATTAGAAAAGATGGTGGTTGTAGACATCATTGAGCCTGTAGAGAAGTCTGATTGGGTGAGCTCAATGGTGGTTCAAGAAAAGAAGATCAAAGGAGAGATAAGGATTTGCGTAGATCCTCACAAGTTAAATGATGCGTGTGTGTATGACCCCTTCCCTACTCCATTTTCAGATAAGATCCTAGATAATGTGGGAGGACAAGAGGATTATTCATTTACTGATGGGTTTTCAGGGTATCATCAGATCAGAATTGCGCCTAAAGACCACAAAATAACCACCTTTGCAACAGAATGGATATCTTTTCGTACACTGTCATGCCTTTCAGAGTGAAGAATGCACCTGCGATATTCTCGCGTGTGGTAGTGGTTGTATTGAAGTAATTCATGCATAATGTTTTGGAGGTATATTTTGATGACTGGACGGTGTTTAGATTGGTAAAGAGCCATATGTCAAACCTGCGCATGATTCTTGACACTTGTAGGCATCACCATATTTCTCTTAACCTAAAGAAATGTATATTCTGTTGCATTTTAGAATTTTTTACGGAATATAGTATGTCATCAAGGATTGATGGTAGACCCAGCAAAGATAGCAGTTATCATCAACCTAGAAGTTCCCACTAATAACAAATAGCTACGCTCCATCCTTGGACACACCGATTATTACGGGAATTTCATTAAGGGTTATGCTCTGATCACTGCACTAATGGAGAGGTGATTGAAGAAGGATGTGTCATTTTTTTGGGAAGAGGAATGTCAGAAGACCTTTGAGTTGCTGAAGGAGAAAATGGTCGCTACACCTATTTTTATATTCTGAGACTGGTCTAAGGTTTTTCATGTACATGTGGATGCATCTGGTATAGCACTTGGGGCTATTCTAGCACAGCCGGGAGAAGGAGCCATTGATCACCCAATTTATTTTTCCAGTAGGTAGATCTCCAGTACAAAGCGTAACTACTAAAGCACAAAAAGGGAAGTATTTGCCGTGGTGTATGCTTTGCAAAAATACAGGCGCTATCTGCTAGGAGTGCACTTCAAAATTTTCACTGACCATTTTTCTTCGAAATACCTGGTCAATAAGCCTGTGTTGGGGGGGAATATTTCCATATGGTTGTTGTTATTTCAGGAATATGACTTTGAAATCATTGTGAATCCTAGAAGACTAAATGTTGGACCTGATCATTTTTCATGTATCGAAAATGGGAAAGAACCAACTAGTCTGGAGGAGGGGTTACTTGATGTGAAACTCTTTGCTATCAAGGTGGTTGATGAGCACTTTTCTAATATTATTCACTTTTTGACTACTGGAAGCGTGCCTACTGAATATTTGGTACATGAGAAGGAGAAGTTGATTACGTGCGCAACTAATTTTACCCTGATCGTGGGTCAGTTGTATAAGTTGGGGGTAGATGAAGTATTGAGAAGGTACGTGTTGGAACATGAAATACATTATATCTTGGTTGAGGCCCATGGAGGGGTGGCAGGATGACACTATGCTAGGAAAGATACTACACAGAAGGCATTGCATGTTGGGTTATGGTGGCCCACACTACATAGTGATGCACATGCATACTGTCGGGCCTGTGATGCATGTAAAAAAATAGGGAAGACCTCATGCAGAGATGAAATTCCCATGCAACCATAGATGGTCTTACAGGTCTTTGATAAATGGGCTATAGATTTTTTTGGACCAATGAATCCTCCAGGGAAGAAGACTAGAGTGCACTATAACATCACTGGCATAGATTATGTGACTAGATGGGCAGAAGCTAAGGCAGTTAAGGATTGTACTGAATTTACTGTTGCACAGTTCATTTTTGAACATATTTTGACTAGACTTGGATGTCCAAAGAAATTGATGAGTGATAGAGGTACGCACTTTGTTAATGAAACCAGTGAAGCTCTGACAAAGGAATTTCAGATCCATCATCAGAAAAGTACCACTTATCACCCACAAGAAAATGGCGTAGTAGAGGTTGTCAACAAAAATTTGGAGAATGTGCTCACAAATATATGTAATGCCAATAAAAATTACTAGGACGTGCACATCCCCTCCATGTTATGGGATTATAGGACCACATGCAAGAAGTTGACTGTGGAAACACCTTTTAGGATGGTCTATGGGCAAGAAGCGATCATGCTAATGGAGTATATTTTCCCAAGCCTGCACATCACATATTTCAACAATATGGTTGAGCCTGACATTATGGAGGAATGTTTGGAGGAATTGGTTGCCTTAGAAGAAGATTGGTTCATTGCTAACTTCCATCAGCAAGTGCAAAAGGCACATGAAAAGGCTTGGCATGATAGGAACATCAGATGAAAGGTGTTCAAAGAGGAATACTTGGTCTTTCTATATGACATTCAGTTTGCACACCATTGAGGGATGTTCATGAAGCATTGGTAAGGGCCATACATTGTGATGGAAATAACTGATGGAGGTGTAGTACACTTGGCCACGCTGTGTAGTGAGAATCTTCTCGGGTATTTCAATGGAAGTTGTTTGAAGCCATATCGAGACAATCTGGTGCCGACCAAATGAATATATGGTTGGATACTAAGAAGCTAGTGGTCTACGAGTGGCGCAAAATAAAGGTGCATATAGGTGTGATGGGAGCGCAGGGGTGATGCACAGGAGAAGAAAATAGTCGTTGGAACAGTGAAACTGGGTGAAAATTATTTTGTCCATTGGATGGAGCATGTTCTATAGACCTAATGAGGTGATATTACTGTACTTTTTACCATTTATATCGAGGTAAGTTGAATTTAATTTATATCCGACCATTTTCACCTTATATTACCTATAAAAGGAAGGGCACAAGTCACAATTGGTTCCTTTTATTTCTGAGTACATTGTGCCCTAAGTTTATCAATTACCTGTGATGTAAATTTGTCTGTAAGTGTTAGTATGAATATTTTGTCAGAAAAATATCACTTTAGCTACGCATAGAAAATAGACCTAACATAAATTATGGCTGCCAATATCTTCAAATATGCAGTTAGTTGATCAAGACAAAGCTGCACAAATCCAGATCTATGCATAAAAAGACATTAAGCAGTGAAAATAAGGTTTTTTTCCATGCATCCAATAGACAAGACAAGAACAATATGTTTGAAAGAATTTTTTATATTAAGGGCACCTAAGAGTAAAACAAGAAAGGTGTTTCCAATTCTCCTCAATGGGATGGGTTTTTGAAAGTCCTCAACGCTTCAGATCTAGCATTTCTCTCTCTTGTTGGTGTAGAAAACCCAGAGAAACATAGAACTCAAAGGGAGCTCACAAAAGCAAATAATGGAGAATGTGACAATGATAATGGCTCAAAGTCAGACCAAGAGTATAGATCTAGAGTGATATAATATGCAACAAAAGGTGACAAATGAATGAGAAAATCGTTCTATTTATAACAAAATATTGGGTCATTATAGATCTTGGTGTATGATTAGAATAATATTAACCAAATCTAGATCTACCTTTTATGGAATATTATATTATATTTGTTGGAGGGAAAATGTTTTTGACTTGGGTCAAATCCATTTATTTGTAAATAATAAATAAATAAATTATTTATTTACGATTTTAAGGAAGTGGTTGAATGATAATTAAATAAATAATTATTTATTTAATTATTTATAAACGATTTAGTCATATTTAACAAGGAAAATTATTTAAATAAGATTTAAATAACTATTCCTAGAAAATAATAAGATAAATAAGGATTTATCTAATTAATTTCCTTGTTTTGGGTTAAATATAACTTGAAATAATAATTAAATTATTGTTTAATTGATTATTCCATAAGGAAAATAAAACAAATAAAGATTTGTTTAATATTTCCTTTTGAGGTTTCCTATTTGGACCATAAACAACTTAATAAATGTGTTTTATTAAGTTATTTTACATAGCGGAAGAAATTTTACTTAGGGTAAAATTGGTCTTACATGGTGTACTTGGGTCCATCTAATGATAATAGGTTAGATGACCAAAAAATGGTGTAATAGTAAGTACTGTATGTCTAGCCGAGAGACCTCATCTAACATGAGAAATATTGAATTTATCTTTCGCCTGAGAATGATGACCACCAATCCAGATTGCGCACCTACTGAGGAGCACTCTGTGCCCCTCACAATATTGAATGAGCCGGGATCAAATGATGTCCATGAAGTGATCCCTGAGGTTGAAGAAGTCGCTCCCACACTAGCTAAAGGAAAAGGAAAAATATCGAAGTGGTCCACATCAAAGCCGCAGACCTCCGTGAGGACTATGACATCCACGCGTCCATCTATTAAGGAAAAGTCGCCTATCGGTGAGCCCTCGAAGAGACCAATGAGTGCCACTGAGGAGGTTTTGTTCTTCGAGCCCAACTCAAGGTGGCTGCCATATGTCAAGCCTTGCAAACCCTCCGTTCATGCCCCAAAGAATGTAGACACAATGAAAGACTACCTTCAGACGCCTATGGTCTCGCAAGTTGTTCCTCTCATGGATGATGTGTTTGGAAAAAATACTAAGCGTCAAGTTTGATGACCACAATTTGTAAAAATAAGAAACATTCCCTGAGCTAGCTCTAGAGTACTACTTGGAGAGGGTGCTCTATGATCATGTGGTAAAGGTTGAACCGATGCTATGGGCACGTGAGCTAGGCAATGTCATGATCCTAAATTTTCTAAGGATTCCGAATTTTGGGAGATATCTGATAACTACTATCTGTGTGCGCCAACTGTTGGTGTTAGTTCATGAGGGATGTTTATGGATCTGGGGAAACATTTCGATCGATGCCACATTGATCCACTAGTCACTAGCCTACCTAAGGAGTGGCCTCATCGAATGACAGGTTTTGGAAAAAGCAGCGATCTCAAGCTCGTAGAAAAAGTCAAGAAATATTACAAGGTCAAGCGGGACAAAAGGGGATTCTTAGTACAAATAATTTCCAACCCAAGAGTGCACCTAGTATATTTAGTCCTAGGCTGCAAGTTGATGCACAAGTGTTGACCAAAGGAAGTATCCGTGCAAATAATTTCCTTGGCGAGACAATGTGATAAGGGGGTCAGCTACAAATGGTCCTAGTATCTCTGCGAATAATTCTTGGAGAATGTGTGCGAAGTGCAGGAGCAGGGGAAGCTATTTAACTACTCTTGGTTGTTGTTAATTATTGTAATGATATCATGGGAGTCTCTAGTGAATTTAGTCCTCTCGAAGATAGAGCCAAGAGTATTGGAGGGGGTGTGCTATGCCAATATGTGGGGTTCCCTAATCCCAAGCGCTTGAAATAAAAAAAGCTTTTCTGGGTACTATTTGAGGGCGCGCTAGCCACTGCAATCCACTGACGACCAATATTATCGCCGACAGTATATGAGAAGTATAAAGGCATCACTGATTTTTAGATCACAATGCACCATGCTCAGATCAAGGTGTGGAGTGACTCTATGTGGTATAACTTACCTTTCATGGTGACTCAGGTGGAGGTCGACTAGGTCATTGCGACCTGGCCAGCAACATGGAAAGTTGGGCTCAGTTCCACTCAGCCCGTTATACCATATATCTCAGGGAAAGAAACAAATCAAGGTGATAAAGAGAAAGAGGCCAAGCTACGAACTAATAAGGGTGCAGAAACAGGAGGACTGAAGGAGAATGAGAAATATCCTGAGCAGGAAGAAGAGAAGAATACAAAGTAAAGCATTGGAGGTGAAGCTAATGTGGACCCCAATGGCCTAGATGGGTTATATGGTGATGGTTCTGAATCTTCGCATGACACCAAGCATGGTGCAGGAACTTCCAAGTGCCTTCAAAAGAAGCGTAAGGGATCCAAGGTTGGAGGAGCATAAGAGGTCTCTCTAACTGAAGAGGAACTAGATAAAATTGCAGATGAAAACACTTGTGTTTCAGAAGATAGACAGACTGCAATGGAGGAACAATACAAGGTTTCGGTGGAGGCCTTGCAATCTAGATTACAGGCTCCCAGCTTAAGGATGACAATTTTCAAGAAAGCGTAGATCAAGAGAGGTCGATTTAAGTGAGCCTGCTGACATCCATGATCATCATAACATCAAATAGCATAATATTCCCCTTCCTGGGTGCAACCGTTACAGTAGAGTAGCCATAGTTGCGCACGCAGGTGCAAACCTACCCATACGTTGGAATCGACCTCTCTAAATTACCAAGTGGAAAAATACATGTTATCAGGACCATTATCTCCAACATGCTGCAATGTAGGGAGGCGTGCATGTAGTAGTAGTTGAGAGAAGTAGAATAGACATCTGCGGCAAAAATGAAAGAGTTTCTCGAGGAAAAAACTGTGCAGTAAGCGGCTATGGCTTAGCATGTAGAATTGGAACACTTGATTGACAAACTGTGCGATGATCTTCCTAAAGTGGAAATCCCAGCATCCGTTGCATCGCAAGTCAAGATTGAAATCTTGGTTTTCACATTAAAAGCTTCCAGGATAGAAGTGAAGATGGTTAAGACTAAATTTGAGCAGCAGATTGCAGCATTGTAGGCTAAGATGCAACCCGAGACTCCCCAGGAGGTGTGTGCGTAGTGGGTAGCCTTAGTAAGAGAAGCATCATAGAGCATCTCAGAAAATTTTGACAAAGGCTACATGCTGCTTGAGAGAGAAATGGGACTGTGGAAATGTTTGCAAACAGACCCACTGGTCAAAAATATCAATCAGGAGTTGTGCGCGAAGGAGTAGGTATTTGACGACCTACAGAAGGGCTTGGCCACTTTTGTTCTTGCCCAGCGCATGGCCCACCTGCAGACGAGTCAAGTTCTATGAGATTAAGTCAAGGAGCTCCGCAGGAAGAAGCATATTGTAATCGAGCATATGAAGCTGTGGGCAGATGAGGCAACGAAGCTATCTCAAGAACTGGATTTAACTGTTAAGAACCTAAATCACACCCTACAAAGTATCAACCTAGCCGCAGAATGGTTAACATCAAAGAAGCTGGTAGATACCACACAGAGCGCAGCAGATTAGAGTGTGGGCATCGTAATTCCCTTTTCTATTGCTATTGAAGAACTATAGAACAAGATGAAGAACCCAGTACCGTTGTGACTCGGGATGAGTCATAAGATTGTGCTGGGGGCCTATTGGAGCGTGGTCCCTTATGTATTAATTTTGATACATTTTTTATATATTTTGTAAAGGTTTTTTAATATTAGTTGTGAGAAGCACAAGTCAAGGGCCTTTGGGGAAGGTCAAAGCCCCTCATGAGTTATAATGGGTCAAAGGGTAGAAGTAGGCACTGCAAGCCACAGTTTGCAGACCTTAGATGAAATCAAGCTAAAAGTATAAATATGAGTCTAGATTGAATCAATAAGGGAGAATAATGTTTTTGATGATAGATATCTGACTATATTTTGGTATTTTAGCAAACTTGTCTGGGTTAGAAGGCTCCTGTTGGCTGTGTGCATGGAGACCTTAGTCCTGCTGTGTGCGGACCCCTCTCATTGTGTGTGTGGGTAAACTGAAGGTGTTGTAAGGGATATTTGAACTTTTAATGAATGAATAACTATTTTGGATGATATATGAGTATGAATGCATCTATTATTTTCTTTATGATCGTTTCTGCATGTTATTTACAATTATTGAGTTCTTTGTATTCAGACCGATTGGGCAACAATTTTTTGTCTTAGATGAATGATAAATGAATAGATCTTTTACTATCGAGCTTTAAGAATATGTATTAAGGATAATTGAAAGGATTTTGAAGTTTTTTTTAGCAGATGCATAATATATTTTGTGTATTTGACCTAAATTTTTATGGTTAGGGATTCTTGTTATGGCTTCTATTGCAAAGGTCTGGTCACCATTGTTTTACATATGAATACACCCACATCATTTTAAATCTATCTCAGGGTGTGGAAACCTGGTTCCAACACCCCACCATACCTTTTTGGGTGAGACTTTGACTTGCACAAGTAGGCTATTGTCGAAAGGGCTAGTAGTAAGAGGTTTTTGTTTGTTAACCTTAACTCCGAAACTCGGTCAGGACCCCTCAAGCCAACACTTACCAAGTATGCACATTTTTGTGCATTATCACAACCATTTAAAGCCAGTATAGGTGTTACAGAAAAATCAAAGCTACATGGAAACCCAAATATTATTGTAAGAGATAGAGATCCCATTTTTACTAGAAAATTTTGGACAAAATTATTTTCTTTTCTGGGTACTCAATTAGATCATATCTCATCTTACCATCCTCAATCTAATGGGAAAACTAAGATAGTGATTTTTTTTTGGAAGGATATATTCATTTTTTTGTATCTAGTAAACAAACACAATGGGTCAAGTGGATACCTTTGGTTGAATGGTGGTATAACACTTCCTTCCATACTGCAGCAAAAATGACACCATTTGTGGCACTTTATGGATATCATCCACCATTCATCACATCATACTCAAGAGAAATTTCTAGATTCAAGCAGTGGAAGATCACATCGAGCGCCAACAACAAGTTCTCCAACTCTTAAAGGATAACCTCACTTTGGCGTAGAATCGAATGAAACAACAAGAAAATCAACATCACAATGAAAAACGTTTTAATGTAGGAAACTATGTATTTTTACGGCTACAACCATACAAACAAATGTCCCTCAACCAAGCTAAGAAGTATAATACATTATCACCAAAGTAATATGTTCCTTACAAGGTATTGCAAAATATTGGTACTATGGCATACAAATTGAAGCTTCCAGCATCTTCCCTAGTGCACCTAGTTTTCCATGTTTCATGCTTAAAGAAGGTTATAGGTGACAAGCTCCCAGTTCAAACAATATTTCTAGAACTTGACAAGGAAAGAAAAATCATATTGGAACCTGAAGAAGTCATGGAAAAAAGAACTCAACAGCTAATAAATCGATCAATTTCAGAGTATCTCATCAAGTGGAACAACTTACTCGCTGAAGATTCCTCGTGGGAGGATGATAATTTTATATAGAAGCTTCCATAACTACTCAAGCATTGAGGAAAACACTTTTTTGAAGGAGAGGGGCATGTTAGGTCCTTATAAGACTAGTGTATCCCCTTAGTGTTATTGTTATTGTATCCTCCTTATTTTTATTGTTGTACCCATGCAGTCTCCATAGTGTTATTATTGTGCCCCATAGAAGCCCACTATTGTTATTGTTGTGCCCTCACATTATTATTCTTATGTCGCCTTTGATTATATTGTGACCCCTTAGACTCCTATATATAGAAAGTAGGTTTTTTCATTTGAATCATCCAAGTATTTTTAATTTATGTAATGTAAAGGAGGTTTCCCCCTCTGCAGTATCCCAAATTAGGGAAATGCTACAACAATGAGAATATCTTAAGATATTCTAAAGTTATAGATCCAGCAATATGAAAACACAACAATGGAGTAGCAGTGACACTCAAATAATAGAAATGTGAGAAATATCCATAGCCATCTTATTAATAAATAGCAGCAACAAATGAATACAAGATCTTAAGGAAAATGCTACTCAAGATAAGCAATGCTCAGCCTCAAGAGACAAGTACGTAAATCATGATAAAACACTGCTACACAAGTGTGTCCAAACTATGACTGCACAGTTTTATAAGAGAAAATGCATGCTAACATATTTAAAATACATGGATATACAATACCTGGCCCATACAACATTGGGAGTGAAGATCTCAGCTCCCAAAGACTACCTCAAGTCAATCCTGGAAGGATTGGCTATAATATACAAAATCTGCAAAATGTCGGAGTTGCTCGGTAGCAGTTGCAACTCAAGAACTGGAAATAAGTGCAGAAGGCTGAAGATGCTACATCCCATGAAAATTCCTCCTCCAATGGACCTCTAAAGTGAAATGCCGATCCTCTCACCTAAGATCCCACCCTCCAAACATATCTGCAAAGCCCCACAACTATTGCTCACTAGAAATAACACAGTCACTGAAGAAAACTGCACTGTAGGGGCAAGGGAATGAGTTGGCCTGATGCCAAGATCCCCAATAAGTCCTAAAACATTCCCCGCTAGCTTCCCAAAGGAATGGAGACTCCCTCGTCTTAAAATTAGTTTCGGAAATGGTGTTGAGGTCCTCCACTACAACACCCTACAACACAACGTTACACTTGTGCAGAAATAACGTTGTAGCTAGAGGAGGTGGCTTTAGCCTTGAGCCAAGAAATGTGGAGGATGAAGAAAAATCCCTCAAGAGGCCTCTCAAGAAGGAGAAGGAATCCTAAACAGGAATTCCCCGGCAACTCTGCTAAACAGCGGGAGAATGCACAATGTCTACAAAGACAATGAAATCAATAATCCATAACATGAGAAATAATGGCTACCTTGTCCTGCTTTTAAACAAGTGAAGGCCCCCTCTCCATGGGTCCCACTCCTTTTAGGGTTTCCTCCACCAAATAACCCTCTTCCCATTCATACTGTGTTGTTTCTCTAAGTGTTCTCCACCTCTTATCCCAGCGCAGTTGACTTGGTCAAACTTGACCTTGTCCACTTGCAAATGACCCTGTTCACACATGAGGGTGTAAAAACTAGCTCCAATGATGACCCCATTTCATACTATGAGGGATTTTATTTAGATTTTCATTATGCATGGGCCTCCTTACCCATTTATTCTCCTCCTAGGTGATATCAACAAAAATTATTATTCCAATTTATTGTAGGAAAATTTTGGAATATTACAGTCCTCCCCTCCCAAATGTTTCTTGTCCTCAAGCAACTGCAAGGATAGAACTGGGAAGCATCCTCCCAAGGAATGGACTCTATGATGTGTTGAGGAACATATTACTCATGTGGATCTTCCATCCCACAAGCAATCATCCATGCAAAATGAGTTACCCCCCAACATGGCAACTCCTAAAAGTCATCTTCCACCTCTGGCTCCGGCAATGTAGGTGGGCTGAAAATCTAATCTTGGTAGAAAAAATAGCCTACCCCACAGTGTCCTCCTCTCCACTTAGGATAAGTGTAGAGTGTATGCTAATCCTGGGCTGTAATTATATTTCCCTCAAATGGAAAGATGGAGATTAGACCTCTAAGGATCTCTCCTCCAACGTTATGAAACATGTTGGCCCAAATCATCTCATATGTGATGAGTTGGAAGTCATCATCATATGGCATCACATTCATCATATGGCTCAACTCATAAGGAAACAAATGTGCTGCTCTAGTGGCCATACCATCTCCCATGCTCACTTTAGAACATGTGGTGCAAAGAGTGTGGGAGTTCTCTCCTTCCAAGGACACATTCACCCAATGTGTCTCTTCTCCAATCATGCTGCCAAGAAAATATTTAGCAATATCAACGAAGGGAACCATAAGGAGAATCCCGTTGGCTGCCATGTGAAGTAAAGGAGAATGACAATGGTTCCTCAAATGTAGCCAACACAGTTTGACTCTCCACTGTCATGGAAAATAAAATGATGGGTGCCCCCTTCACCATTTTCTTGTTGCCCCAATCTCTTCACAAGTCAGGAGAAAGTGAATGATGTAATGTGCAATGTGAGTATGTTCTCCATGAGAAATCTCCTCCCCATATCCACTTAGGAAGTGATCATCCACAATAGCCTTATGTAGACCACCAAATCTAGAAGGAAGAATATCCCTCCTTTGAGCAAATCCCTGCACATATATGGTTAAGAGATGCATACATATAGAAAAATTACTATGCAAATCAAGAATACTCTTACCATATATTTTTCTCATATAAATGGAGTGGCTCATAGATGAGTCTCCCCTCATCCTCAAAGGGAAAAGAGTTGGATGTGCTAACTCCTCCATCTCCTCACGATCCATGGAGTGCCTCCTCAAGTTCTTCAAGTGGTTTCTCCCACAAGAAGAAAAGAAATGTAATGTGGCAATCATGGTTGGCCAATGGTTCCTCCTTATATGTACAACATGTATAGTAGGGAGAATCATCATTAGGGGAATTTTGAGGTCTAAAATGGGCCTCCTAAGGAAATTATAAAATAATAGTGGAAAAAATCAAATAAGATTTGATGACATCATCAAATTTTAGAGGGAAAAATGGAAAAAACTACTTTTTCAACTCATATTTTCAACTTATCTCCCAAAGTTTTTACTCAAATTTCGAGTGGGAGTACTCGTTGGATGCGAAATTTAATTCCCCATCCAAGGAGTACCCATGTTGCATACTTTCGATGGGTCCCACTACATGAAAAATGAGAAATACATAAAAAAACGTGATTACAATCACGTTTTTTTATGTATTTCTCATTTTTCATGTAGTAGAGTTCATCGAAAGTATGCAACATGGGTACTCCTTGGATGAGGAATTAAATTTCGCATCCAACGAGTACTCCCGCTCGAAATTTGAGTAAAAATTTTGGGAGATAAGTTAAAAATACGAGTTGAAAAAGTAGTTTTATTATTTTATTATTTTTTAATATTTTTACCCTTTATTTAAAAAATGGTGAATCATCCCCCATGGTTGACATCATCATCTTGAATCCTATTGGTTGTTATAAAGTTTATTTTTTTTGTACATTTTTCTTATGAGGCCCATTTTAGACCTCAAAATTCCCCTAATGGCTCCCAATGGGCATCTTCAGTCTCAGGCCCACTCTCCAATCAAAGCTCCCCATGAACATAAACATATCAACAATACATGGAAGCAAGGTAGAATAAGAACAAGTTGCCAAATGAAAACCAGAGGGTGAATCAGAGTTCCACCCATGGAACCAGCACAGTGCATCCTTTGCCTACATCAAAATGAAAAATAACAAGTGCTTTACCAGCCACTTGTTTGCCACCACAATCATTTTACAAGATATAAGCATGAAAGTACAAAAGGGTGTCAATGGTGCACACCAAAAATCATGTGGCTTTCCCCACAAACCACCAATGGGATAGCCAATATCAATGCTACAGATGGCTTCAAGTACATCATTATACAATATGCAAGAAGAAATAATCCTCCTTGGGACAACATGCTACTCATAAAAAACTAGGAAATACAAGACATCAGGTGAAATTGTACATCCTCCATTATGTACTTGAGGACTTGAGCTGAAATGGCTCAACTGAAAATGCTCCCATACTCCCAATGAGTAGGAAGGTGGTTGTGACATCCTAACCATCATCATCTGGGCTATGCATCTCTCCATATGCTGAAATATGTCTTGTTGAATGCCCTCCCAAATGAACTCCTCTGCCAAGGCAAGATATGCATAAAAATGCATGGAAACGAAGTCCTCATGTGCTACATGCAACAACTTCTCCTTGAGACTAGAATCTCTAGTCAAGAAGACTCTTCCATGTGAATATATGACCATGTCATCCACCATACACTCATCATCTCCATCCGGGTCATCGAGAACCATGCATGCACCAAGATCCTTGGAGTACTCTACTAAGAGCTGAGATCTCCAGTAAGGATCAATCCTCCTAAGAGACAACATTGGTGATTTGGGATGTGAGGCTCTCCTACTACTGTTGTCTGCTACTTTGACATCCCCAATGCCAAATTTCTCCTCTAAGCTTTTCACCTCTCCAAAATCCAAGAGTGGTGAATCCAGAGACAAGATGTATTTCATCAATGATAGATCTGGTGGCCTCCCTGGTGGAATTCCTCCATGTAGTGAGACATCAATGTCAAGAGTGGAATGTACATATGGTTGGGAAACCCTTCCATTTCTCTCACAGTCCAATAGAGTCTGCCTCCTCTTTGAACTAGCTCTCTGGAATAGAGAAGGGTGTGTGCCTCTCATCACATGATGTTGCTTTTCCTCCCTACCTCCTCCTTTCGACTGCAATGCTGCACAATCATGCTACTCACTGATTGTGCTTGGACCTCCATGTATGAGATCTTGGGGAATTCCTTGCAAAGATGCAAGAACCCCTCTAGTTGGAGCAAGAGCTCCTCCTTCCTCTGCGTGAGGTGCTAGATCAACTCTAGAAATGACAACGTTTTTGCCCTTAGCCTCCTCAACATGAGTGGGAAATCCTCCAATGATTGGATCCTCTTTTGGAAAAGGGATCTCTTTGTCTCTTTGTGCCAAAATACAAGATGAAGGTCTTGCCTCCAATAAAGTATCATACAATATATCAGTCTCCTTTATGGTTCTCTGAAGTGATTTTGAGTCTATGGTTCCTTCCATCACATGCTAGGGTTTTTTTTGTTTAGATGTGTTTTTTTCCTCCACATGTGTTTCAGAATCATTCCTACCAAATATTTCCATCAAAGTTCTAAAGAAAATTTCATAGGAAGAAGTATTTGCATTCTTCAAAGTAAAGGTCTCAAATAACCACCATCCATAGACCTTAGCTCCAAAGTGCAATGCTTCTACTCTGATGGCTTCATCTTCGGAAATCTGATGTTGTTGTAGAAAGGTGTCTAGCTCTTCCACCCAAGCCCTGGATGAACATGTAGGGGAACCATCAAAGATAGATAGAAGAACCCTATCCATATTATACTTTTTTCTCCTCCTCAACTTGACCTTGAAAAACTCCAGGAAGGTGATGTGGTCTCTAAAATTCTAAGTTTGAGATTCATATTCATGCAAGAAGCCACTAAGAGTTCCCCTCTTAGGCATTCCTCCTTCCTCCCTCACTCTCATAGCAAAACTGGTCATGAGACTGCATTGTACATCACAGGGTGTGGCTGCATGCTCACACTCCCCATAAGAAAATCTAGAGTTTGACTTAGTTTCAAATTGTCTTGGATATCATGTACATATCTCCCTACTTATCTTCTTGAAATATTCATGAATTCTCTGTACAGATCTTGGAAGAAGCTTTGTAAGCTTATCTTCCTTTTTCTCTCCACATAGTGGAGTCTTCATCTTCTCTCTCCTTGATAGCATAATGGCTGAGATCCATAGGATGAGCCAAGATTATGCTTTGATACCACTGTAGTATCCCAAATTAGGGAAATGCTACAACAATGAGAATATCTTAAGATATTCTAAAGCTATAGATCCAACAATATGCAAACACAATAATGGAGTAGCAGTGAAACTCAACTCATAGAAATGTGAGGAAGATCCATAGCCATCTTATTAATAAATAGCAGCAACAAATGAATACAAGATCTTGAGGAAAATGCTACTCAAGGTAAGCAATGCTTAGCCTTAAGATACAAGTACATAAATCATGATAAAATACTGTTACACAAGTGTGTCCAAGGTATGACTATGCATTTTTATAAGAGAAACTGCATGCTAACATATGTAAAATACATGGATATACAAATACATTGCCTATACAACATTGGGAGTGAAGATATCAGCTCCCAAAGGCTACCTCAAGTCAATCCTGGAAGGATTGGCTATAATATACAAAATCTGCAAAATGTCGGAGTTGTTGGGTAGCAGCTACAACTCAAGAAATGGAAATAAGTGGAGAAGGCTGAAGATGTTGCATCCCATGAAAAGACCTCCTCCAATGTATATCTAAAGTGAAAGGTTTATCCTCTGACCTAAGATCCCACCCTCCAGACATATCTGCAAAGCCCCAAAACTATTTCTCACTAGAAATAACGCAGTCACTGAAGCAAAATGCATTGTAGGGGCAAGGGAATGAATTGGCCCGATGCCAAGATATGAAATAAGTCCTAAAACCTTCCTCACTAGCTTCCCAAAGGAATGGAGACTCCCTCCTCTTAAAATCATCTCCATAAATGGTGTTGAGGTCCTCCACTACAACACCCTACAACACAACGTTATACTTGTGCAGAAATAACGCTATAGCTGGAGGAGGTGGCTTTGGCCTTGAGCCAAGAAAAGTGGAGAATGAAGAACAATCCCTCAAGAGGCCTCTCAAGAAGGAGAAGGAATCCTAAACAGGAATTCCCCGACAACTCTGCTAAACAACAGAAGAATGCACAATGTCTACAAAGACAATGAAATCATAATCCATAACATGAGAAACAATGACTGCCTTGTCCTCCTTTTAAACAAGTGAAGGCCCCCTCTCCATGGGCCCCACTCCTTTTAGGGTTTCCTCCACAAAATAACCCTCTTCCCGTTCATAGTGCATTGTTTCTCTAAGTGTTCTCCACCTCTTATCCCAATGTTGTTGACTTGGTCAAACTTGACCTTGTCCACTTGCAAATGACCCTGTTCACACATGAGGGTGTGAAAACCAGCTCCAATGGTGATCCCCTTTCATACTATGAGGGGTTTTATTGAGATTTTCATTATGCATGGGCCTCCTTACCCATTTATTCTCCTCCTAGGTGAAATCAGCAAAAATTAATATTCCAATTTATTGTAGGAAAATTTTGGAATATTACACCCTCGAAGAGGTCAATTTCTAAGTTGTTTATCCATCTTTTCTTCTATTTTGTGGGTTGCTTTCATAACACTTCAACTTTAAAAAAATTGATTATAGTTGAAAAAAACAAATTATATATATAATAAATTAAAAAATACTAGTGAGAAATAAATAATCAAAATTAAACTTTTTCTATATATGTATGTCTCCGCAACTTGTTATCATGTTGTTTGTTTATTTTTGGATTTTAAGTGTGTGTAGAATTAGAGTCGTTCAAAATTTTGGATGGAATCAACACCCATGTTCACGAACATAAGCAAACTATAGTGAATTTGAAAAGAGTGTCAAGATAGTTATAAAGAGTATTAGAGGTGAAGGTAACAATAATATGAACATTAGTATTAACATTCAAGTAAGAATTTATAAAAATATCAATTGATGCATATTTTGATTTGTTAATAAAATAAAATTTTTGAGGGTTAACCTTTCACCAATCAATTGAAAGTTGGATTATTAAAATAATAAGTATTAAAAATAAATATTAATTAAAAATAATTTTTTGACTTGGAAGTTTTGAATTATCAATAAAATATATAACCACTAATCTTTGACCAAACAATGGAAACAAATTCTAGAGCTGAATTATTAAAATAACAACCATTAAAAAAAGTAATAATAGTATTAAAGTAATATTATCAAAGGGGTATGATTTAAATACATTGAATGGACCTATTATTAAAATAATGATTTTTTTTAATAATAGATACTAATAAAATGTTTAATGGATCATCCATTAATGGATGATCCAATAAATGGTGCGAGGAATACAACAGAAGAGAAGGGCAAAGGTAAATATAAACATATTTGAATTCATCTATCATTGCTGTTTTTCGGATCGCGAGAGAGGAAGAGGTGGATAATTCGTTGGCTTGGATGGGATGTAGAGAAGACATTTGAGGTCTAAATTTGGTAGGGAGTTTAGATACTTTAGAAGAGTAAAGTATGAGATTGTGGCACAATTTAATGTTTGAGAGGAGAGGGGACACTTTGGCATAGACTTTGCATTGGAAGGGAGAAGAGGGAAACTCACAAGGGAAGGGAAAAGAGTTGAGAGTAGAAGAGATTAGAAGAGAGAATTGATATTTGTTTTGGATTTCTAATTTGGCTATTGTTTATATGCTTTTTCTTGATATGCATTTATTTGTTTTTCTTTAGTTTTTATTTTTCTTTTATTTTATCTATTTTTTTTTTTTTTTTCCTTATTCATGTTTTTTCATTTTCTTTGATTTGATTCTTTTTGGTTTCCTTTTCCATTTTCACCTACTTGGTTTGTTGGGGCCAGTAAAAAAAATAACATGGGAAGATACTAGAAGAGATGGTTGTTATTAGAGTGGATTAATCCATATGAAGGATAAAATTCGGTATATTGTATGGTCTAATCATAATTTTCCTTTTTCGTAATTTATTATTTACTTTCCTTGTTTTAATAACGCAATATATAATGTAAATGCATATAGAAGGAAAATTCCAACTCACATTGTTGAATGTAACACTAATGGAAAGAGACTAAGATGCAAATGAATTCCACTAGGTAAGTGATTACAATCTTCCATAATAGGGGGAACCATGTGCCCACAAATTGGAAGTTGTATCATGTAAGTGTTATCATTAAGAATAGTGGAATGAATGGAGTTGTCAAGATCGTGATTATGTGTCCATTACTCCTAGGGCGTATGTTGTACAAGACTACTCTATGTATGAAGTGCCTCTAGTCCTTTCAAGTTCGTACATGGAATTTATATGTGCCAAAGTTGTCGCACATGAGGGAATCATGGTACAATAGTCTGTTTTGTCAAGAATTGGGTAATGTGTAGAGTTGAAACTCACTCGAGGTCATCTAGTTCTTTGTTTGTGAGACACATCCATTTGAAGGCCATCAAGATGATGTAAATAAAAAAACAACTACAATGCAAGGTAATCATAAGGGATGCCTTAAAAATAATGAGGGAAACCCCCAAATAGGGAAAGATATCCATAAATTTCGAGAGGAAAGTACACAGCATACAAGGTTGGAGTCCAAAATTGGCAATTTGACCAGTTGTTGGTGAAATAATTGTCGTTTTGTTTGATTTTTCTCCTTGGGAACTTTATGATTTTCTTCATTCTATAGTTTGGTTGTACATGGATCATGGCTGGACCTACAAATTGAAGCAATATTGTGGGTGAATTTGGTAGAGCTCAATTTTTCATTTGTGTTTTGTCATAGTCAATTCCTTACTTTATGTAGAATAATCTAGGTGAGGAAGTTTAGAATTAAAGTAAATATACGGGTTGATCTAGTCATATTAGCCATAATCTAGTTTGGTTCTCCCCGATTCCATTTTAGAAAGAGAGGAAAGTAGTTGCACATTTATGTAAGTATTAGATTAATTGAGTTCCTGATTTATTTTGGGAGAATTTTCTTTGGCCCTCATAACTTAGTGTAATCATGTTGTAATATATAATAGCCAATATATGTCATGGTTCCCAAAATTGGGTGAATTTATAGGGTGATGTATTCAAATGTCACAACCTCTCATCCCCAGTGAAGTTTTCAAGAGGGTGGAAAGTTACCGAAAATAAGGGACCCCCTCAAATTATGGGTAGGTTCCTTGTCATTCAAACTACATGTTATCTAAAGGTGTGAAGAAATCCCCCCCTATGTACCTCCTTTGTCCCTATCAAAGGATGAGGACAACTATAAATAGGGAAACCCAGTCACTGGATGATATTTCCCTGGTCATTGCAATAATTAAGCAATGATTGGAATTCATCATGTTGATGTAGATCAATCACTGGCATGCAAGGCTTCGAGTGAGAAATGACAAAATAATACAAAATGAATCAAACAATTATTTGTTGGTGGTTATATACGGCCGTCATAGTTTCTCTTATTCCCACTCAGTCTGACTAGGATGTTTAGAGAAATTGGGTAGAAACATAAAACCATGATGATATTACTGAGTTAGGTGTTTAAGAATATTAAGGTGCAAATTTCTGATATTTAGGAAGAAATTATCACTCTACAACTATGAAAAAACTAAATGGTCTCTAGTATGACTAAAACTCTAGATTTTTTGGTTGAACATTGAACCTTGATGTACTGAAATAATGATGAGTTCTCTATTCTTCACTAACAAATAGAAGAACTTCATTATACTCTAAATTGTTACTTAGAATCCTCTTTCTCAAGAAATATCATAAGCAACAAGGCACAAAATTGTCTTCTTCTTAATGTAACAATGTCCCCTCAGGTAAGAGGATTTGAGCTTGGTGATTTCATTCCCCCTTTAGATAATAATTAGGATGTTAATCAATAAATGATATCTATGTTTGCATGATTTTTGGTGCATATATTATTATAAAAGTAGTTGTTTTTACTTTCAAGAACCTAGATATTTTGAACTAGTTGAAATTCCTAGAAAGATAGGATTGCAAGCAGTGAATGGAAATAGTTTCCTTATGATGTAATTATTGTGCTTCAACACAAATTTTTATTAATACAAATATTCTCATTTTGGTTCAAAATTTTTTTTGTGGAAGTAGACTTATTAAAGGGTATTTTAGAAGAAAGTCAACTTAATATGGATGGTTGGAGTCATCTCTAAGTCCTTGATTATAAACATATCCTATTTGAGTGTGTTGAAGAGGTTAATCCTCTCTGCAGACAGAGGCGATCCCTACTAGCCCAGATCGGGTCTAGCAACAATAAAACACGCTACAATGCAGGTTCCTAATTGCAAATAAACAAACTTGGGAGAAAGGCTTACCTGGAATCCAACGTTGTTGTTTGTAGAAGAGGTGGTGCTCCCGTTCCTTTGCCCTGGAAGATCACAATCCTCACGATCTCCATGATAGGACACCTGCACATGCAAGAAACAACACAAACACAAGCATAAAATCCAGTACATACAACTATATGTCAGTCGAAGAGGACATAACTCATGAACATAATCAAGAACAAGAGTGGAACCATAACCAATAGTTGCTTATCATTAATGAGTCAAAAGAAGAATACAACCATAGCTTCGACGCAGCACTCTCCTTTGGCGGGTCGTCAGCACAACATGTCTCGATAAAGCCTATCAAGGATGGGACAAGCCTCTCTCTCCAGATACTTGGCAATAGTCTCCTTGCTTGGATTTGGCCTTGAGGGAATCAAGAAGGCTCTTGCAGCATAAGGATGTGAAAGCTCTTGGGAACTCTTTGGAACTCTTTGGAACTAGCTTGCAAAGGAGATGGGCAAGCTTTTATAGATGGAGGAAGGGGAGTTGGGATCCCTATAATTATGGGATTGGCCCTATCATCAAGGAAGCTTCCATGAGAGGTGGAAAACAACTTCCCCTCTATGGAAATCCGTAGCCAAACCTCCCAACTCAAGATAGATATCAGTCCAGGAATTTGTTAGGAAGAAACTTCCGCCATTTATTTTTAAAAAACACCTCTTAATATGGTTGGCGCGGGTGCGGCTCTATGATAGAGCGCCAATTGGCGTGCCCTCTTTGGAGGATTTTCCCCCTTGGCGCGAGGGCTGAACTGTGGAACCGCGCCAATGGAAAAAGAGCTATTTTTAGGGTTTTCTGCAGGGAGATGTCTTCAGGGAAATGAAAGCTCATCTTCAGAGGGATGCAATGAAAGTATTTTCAAGTATTTTCTCTGCTCACAGGTCATGGAATGAGCCCTCCAATGTGCGGGATGGGGAATGGCAGGGACGATGACAAATTGCTGTGTAACAGATGCCCCCTAAAGCATGAGGCATGAGAGAGAGAGAGGGGTGAAATAATTTACGAGAACATGCCGACTGAAAACACTGCCATCGGAAAACCTGCAAAGCGAAGTACAACTGATGTCTCAGATACATGATATATATGCGTGGTATGGGCGTAGCCATCCATAACAGAGTGCACAATAATCGAGATCCAAGGCATGGACGTAGCCATCCAGAGAGGATCGATAAATAGACTCAAGTATGGTTGCAGCCATCCAATCAGTGAATCATGTAAATAATCATAATAATCCATAAAATCGCAGCCTCGATTACAACAGACACAATCCAGGGTCTTGCGCTCCATCTCGACCCGAACAGAGTACAAGTTCAAGCATGCGAATATGTGAGCTGAAGTCGAACATGCAAGAACATCATCTAATTACCAGCCAATGATGAAAGCTGTTAACAGACGCGAGAGGAACCACAAATAATGACAATGGCCCTCAAGGTACCATAGGTACAATCTACGGCATGTGAATCAATGAGCTGACGTCGAACACGCGTAGAATCACTCGATCGGAGGCCAATGATGAAAACCTCACGTTGAATGCAACGAACTTGCCATTGAGGCATGCAGGCTCCAAGGTACCATAAAGGACTCTCTAGATCAGCTTCCTGGATAATGAGCTGAAGTCGATAGGAAGTGACCTTGATCGAAGATGGGCCATAATGTTTCCCACATCATCGACACAAGATAGAGTAACATGATGTTTTTGTGAATCAAGATCATATGAGAATTAGAGGAAGGTTGATACTTTGCAGGGGCCAACTTCTCTTGAACATATAACGACACAATAGTGGATTTGGCAGTATTTGACATCAACGGATCAGAGGTCATGGTGATGAGGCAATGAGCAGGTGAGAGGTCAAAAAGGATTATCCAAACCCACGGAGGCAAGTGAAAAACGAGATGAGATGTCCCCAACCCGGCACGAATGTAGACAACTGCCATGTTCAAGGGCGACATACTGTCGATACGACAATGATGCTGGTTCTATTTTTCCCCCACCATTTCTGGCGAGTGCCCCAATTATTTTTTATAAAAATCTCGAAGGGGATAGCATATGCTTGTAATATAAGTCCTCCCTTCGGGCGAATCCATGCTAGTGCATTTAACGAGTCCTAGCAAGGAGAAACTCGAATAACGTTATTTTGACTGAATCCAATGTCATCAGGGTTTAACGAGTCTGACAAAGGAAGAACTTGGCGTATTTTCATATTTAGAGAGTTTGAAAAGACAACAGAAAAGTAAACTCTAGCGGTCCCTTTTCATAGATAGTTCCTCGGACCCGAAAAGGTAAAAAACAATATCCGAGAAAACCTCCTAGTTCCGATAGGCTAGGGTATTCCTTTTTCGTAAATAATCCGTCCCAGCCCGAAAAAGGGGTAAACGTATACTGGGTAGATGTCATTTCGCGTCCACTTTAACAAGATCGAAACGACAAGGGAATCGACAATCTTTTCATGTTTAGAGAGTCAGAAAATAGCTGAAAGATGACTCCTCCTGGAGGAACGAGTAGTATAAAGGGAAGCAACTGGTTCCGGTAATGATGTAACTACTCAAAACAAGTGAAGGTCAAGAGGCTGGCTAACGATACCACTCATCATAGCGATTCCTCAGGAACAGGTAAAACAACCAAGTGAAGGCATATGATCGGCCAAGCAGATAGTGACGATGGAGTGAGAAAACCAAGGCTCATCTAGTAAAAACAGGCTGATAAAATGGCAATCACGAGAGGTAAAATGGGAAAGGTTTCATTTTTACACAAGCTTGAAATCAGGAAACTTTGCTTGAAGTTGGTTCATTTTTACACAAGCTTGAAACAAAGATAAACTATGCTTGAAACTGGTTTCATTTTTACACAAGCTTGAAACAAAAACAAACTATGCTTGAAAAAGTAAGCATGCCCCCAGCATGGTGACTCAATTTGAGGTACATGCCCCCCAAGCTTCATTCCATATCAAAGGCAGATGGAGTGAAGGTTCAAGTTACGAGATCAAGAGAAAGACTCGACTGGGATTTTACGAGATATTATCAAAGACTCGAATTGAACAGGAATGTGTTTCATTATTTTAACGAGGTTGACACATTAAAAGAACTATCCTCAGACACCCTTGTTTCATTTTTTAAGGAGCTTGACACAAGACAAGGAACTCTGCTCCGACAACCTTGTTTCATTTTTTAGGGAGCTTGACACAAGACAAGGAACTATGCTCTGACAACCTGGTTTCATTTTTTAAGGAGCTTGACACAGGAAAATGAACTCTGCTCCGACAACCTTGTTTCATTTTTTAAGGAGCTTGACACAAGAAAACAAACTATGCTCCGACAACCTGGTTTCATTTTTTAAGGAGCTTGACACAGGAAAACGATCTCTGCTCCGACAACCTACTCGTCATGATGAACAAGAATTCATGGCTTCCAAGAGTCCCGCACTAGGTGGGAGAATGACATCTTGGAAATCAGGACCCAATGCCCCCAGTACACTATGCACGACGGCGTCGTCACTAAGTGCGGGCACGGGGTAGGTAGCCACATAGTTGACCTACGGTGGGGAAAATGCAACGGGTGGATAAAAACCAGGAGGGGGTGATGGCGGGCTAGTTGCCACATTAGGACCAAAGAACGAAAGCTGATCAATGGTCACGATCCGTCCTTCATGTGGAAAACAGGCCACACGAAAAAGGGAGGAGACGAGCGCTCCCATGGCATAGGTGTAATAGCGCCGCAAAAGAAGATTAAAATCCAAGGGGCCTGGAACAACCATCACATCCATATGGACGGTTTTACCTCCCAAAGTAACAGGTAACCTTGGAAGGATCCCTAACGGTTGACTCGTTCTTCTGTTAAATGCCAATAGATTTTGCGTAACAGGTGCAAGTAGCGGTGAACTAAAAGCTTTCCAGGTAGTTGAGGATAGAATACTAACAGAGGTGCCTTCGTCTATAATGGTACTGGGTACAACCAGACCAAAAGCCTGTACTGTGATCTTGAAAGGCACATAGGATGGAAGGCGAAATCCTGCAAATCGATTCCAATCAAAGGAAGCGACCAAACTACTTGGAGGGGCTACCATCGAACCAAGAAGGTCTTCCTCTCTTGTTACGGAAGGAGGAGCATTCTCCATAACCTCCATCTCGAAGGTGGGATGGGCATCCTCCAGAGCCTCCATCGTGGGAGGCAGAGGAGCAGTTTCTTGAGGTATAGGGACAGGAGAATCTTTCTCCAAGTCTGAATAATCTGAAGAAACCAGAAGGACATGAGGGGTGTGAGGTCCACTCTCAACGGAAAAGACCTGGTGTACCGTAGACGGGGCCAGTTCAACCGATCCCACGACCAATGGTTGGTCGGGAACGGATTCCTGAATTCGAATTTCCGGGGGAGCGGGATTGACCAAGGATGACTCTTGACCAATCATAGGATCAACTGGTGGAGGACTCAAAGAAAGCTGTTTGTAACCAGCTGGAAGGCACGGTTAAAAAACAGTAGAGTTGTCCAAAGCTCGCTTGGCTTCATCCATGTACGGACAAAGGTGAATGGCATGGTGCCCTTCACACAACTTACATGGATTGGTAATCTTACCTTGCTTCTTAGGAGCCTTACCAACACCAGTTGAAGACGTGCCCCCAACTTGACTCCCGGAAGCCAAAGGCAATGGTGGACGACCGTTGGACCATACTTCGAGTACCTTGGGAATGCCAGGGAAATCTCGAAGAAGATGGTCTCCTGTGCACAACATGCAAGGGAACTTAACTTTCCGTGGAGGGTTGGAAGGTTTATCAAGAGGAGACTTCTTAGGCATAATAGCCACAGAGCTAGCCTCTCCTTTATCGGACTTTTCCTTTTTTGTCTTCTTCTTATTCTTCTTAGCCACCTGGTTATTCGAATCCAGACTTTCACCAGGTGAAGTAGAAGAGGAGGACGCAGAAACAGGCGAAGAAGGGGAGAGGTCCACCTTGGAATCAACATGATGTTGTTCAAGCGGAGGAACTGATTGAACAGTAGTGGAGACATTCGAGACCACAGAGGGTGAGAAGAACCAAACAGGCAACCCAACAGTTAACCCAAGAAGGGACAATGTTGCCATGTAAGGAGCACCAACATTCCCAAAAGGAGGAAAATGACTAGGATTCCCTTCTGAGGGGATTCCTTGGTTGGTAAACTCTAAAAAAGTTTCCATCAAAACTCAAAACCACACACGGGCTGAAAAAGAGTCAAGGCACACAATCAAATGGCCAACAGGCAGAATCTAACAAGGCGTGTGATCGTGGGTGATTAATTTTTACCACATTGAAAAATAAGAAACTTCACCGTTTCATGTTTTAAGAGTCGAGAAACGGTCGAAAAGGTGACTCTATCTCTTTTAGATTTGTCACAAGCGTGAAAGGACAAGCGCTTGGTGATCCTTTCAAATTTAGGGAGTCAGAAAAGATCAAATGACTACTCAGGAATACTAGGCAAAAGGGTGTACCAAACAACCGTGAACTACAATATACACCTTGGTTTCAATAATGAAAGAGAAATCAACCAAGAACTTTCCGTACGTGCAGGCAATCTCCCCGAATGCTGTGTTCGGTGTATCACGGGTATAGGGCGGCAAACTCAGCTTCCTATGGATAAAGGATTGAAACCTAGTGGGGTCTCCCTTTATATACGCGACGGTACGGGGAGCACAAGTCCGTACTAGTGCTGTCTAAAGCCAAGAGGCGAACGACAACTACTAGGTTTTAAGACGCCGGAACACGTCTCTAGCCTAGACCTCTAAATGTGTTTCATTAGATTTCAATGCTGCCTTAGTGTAAATTGAGTAAATTTTAAATTTTATCTTCAATTACGTTTCAGTTTTCAAGCCCTAACGAATGTGATGTCTCGAAAAATCTCCTAAATGCAAAACTACATGCCACCGTATATCATTTCGTTCGATGAAAGCTAGCTACAGAAGAGTCAAGAGCTTTTTATACAAACAAAATGATCGGAAGACAATCAATGATATCTCTAATGCAGCTAATGAAACTAAAAAATTTTCATTCAAAGTTACTAATTACTAATAACATCGAAAATATTTTAATTTGCACTAATCAATCAAAAGCAAAAGAGATTTTTTTTTATATTTTCAATGTTTGAGAGCTAAATGCACTAAACAAACCGAAAACAAATGAGAAGCAATTTGAGAAATGATAATAAGAGAGCAAAAACAAGCAGATTTCACTCAATGGCACAAACAATCAGATCTCAAATCGACCAAAAGTCTCTCAAAACGAAGAAAAGTCCCAAAGACACTAATGAGCCATGTAATCTAGGCCCAAAATGAAGCAAAGCGAAATTCGAATGAAAATGAAATCAGTTACTCAAAAAGCGCAATAAAATGATAGACAACTGTCAAAAGAGTGCAAGGAAGCAATCCCAAAGTCGACTGAACGAACGAAAACCAAAAACTCCCAAGGGAGGCTTGACTCACAAAAGCACCTAGATGCCCTAGGGCTTGAATGCAAAATCAAAAGAAATAGGCAAACAACCAAAGGATGGAGGTTACAATCAGTCAAACTAGGCTCCAGTGCACTCAAACAGCTGAAAAAACAAGATCAAAATCAAAAGTCAGTCCCAGAAAGCATGAAACACAACAAACCCTAATAGCTCACAGGATTGGCGCGACTGTGAGCTTGAAATTAGTGCCAGAAAGGCAATGGTGCAGGTGATACACAAGAAACCTGCGCCAATGGGAGCGACTGTCACGCTGAAAAACGCGCCAGCTGAGTTTACTATGGGAAAATGAAAAACAAGCAATCTCAGACACAGACAAGTGATGACAAGGCTAAAACAAAGCCAAACAAATAGAAAAAACAGTCCAAAGAGCTGACCAAGCAAGTAAGGCCAAGAAATTGACCGAAAAGAGAAGACAATACTCCAAGTTGTTCAGTCCGTAAACTAAACCAGAGATTGACTGAACCAGCGTTGATCTACTCCGCTAATGCAGAGCAAAAGCATTTCGAAGGCTATCTGGCTGCACTTCAGGCTCCGTCTATAGCTTACAAATCAAACAACAAGCTGAGTCCCCAGCGGAGTCGCCAAATTGTTGAAGAGGTTAATCCCCTCTGTGGACGGAGGCGATCCCTACTATACCAGATCGGGTCTAGCAACAATAAAACGCGCTACAGTGCAGGTTCCTAATTGCAAATAAACTGACTTGCGAGGAAGGCTTACCTGGAATCCAACGTTGTTGTTTGTAGAAGAGGTGGTGCTCCCGTTCATTTTCCCTGGCATATCACAATCCTCACGATCTCCGTGATCGGACACCTGCACATGCAAGAAACAACACAAACGCAAGCATAAAATCCAGTACATACAACTATATGTCAGTCGAAGAGGACATAAATCATGAACATAATCAAGAACAAGAGTGGAACCATAACCAATAGTCGATTATCATTAATGAGTCAAAAGAAGAATACAACCATAGCTTCGACACAGCACTCTCCTTTGGCGGGTCGTCAGCACAAAATGTCTCGATAAAGCCTGTCAAGGATGGGACAAGCCTCTCTCTCCAAATACTTGGCAATAGTCTCCTTGCTTGGATTTGGCCTTGAGGGAATCAAGAAGGCTCTTGTAGCATAAGGATGTGAAAGCTCTTGGGAGCTCTTTGGAACTCTTTGGAACTAGCTTGCAAAGGAGATGGGAAAGCTTTTATAGATGGAGGAAGGGGATTTGGGATCCCTATAATTATGGGATTGGCCCTGTCATCAAGGAAGCTTCCATGAGAGGTGGCAAACCACTTCCCCTCTATGAAAATCCTTAGCCAAACCTCCCAACTCAAGATAGATATCAATCCAGGAATTTGTTAGGACGAAACTTCCACCATTTATTTTTAAAAAACACCTCTTAATATGGTTGGCGCGGGTGCGGCTCTATGACAGAGCACCAATTGGCGTGCCCTCTTTGGAGGATTTGCCCCCTTGGCGCGAGGGCTGAACTGTGGAACCGCGCCAATGGAAAAAGAGCTATTTTTAGGGTTTTCTGCAGGGAGATGTCTTCAGGGAAATGAAAGCTCATATTCAGAGGGATGCAATGAAATTATTTTCAAGTCTTGTCTCTTCTCACAGGTCACGGAATGATCCCTCCAATGTGCGGGATGGGGAATGGAAGGGACGGTGACAAATTGTTGTGTAACAGAGTGTAACACATGTCACAAGTATGGCCACTTTGAAGAAAAAAATCTTAGTACATAAGAATCGCAAGAACCTTTGAATCACATTTAACCCCCTAGATAATGATAAAGAAGTATTAAAATGTACATACAAAAGGCATAAGAAACCAAAAATCCAAGTGTTCCTGACTTGGAAATAAATACTAGCCAATATTTTCCATTTCCTTTAGTAATATATTTGAAATCCTTAGCCCATGTGTTGTAGAGCAGTCAGTTATAGGGTGCATTGTTAAGGAACTCCATATGCAAGGTCACCGGTTCAAAACCCGTGGGTTTAAGATTAGTCTAAACTATATATATATATTAGAAATCTTTGAAGAGAAATATGGAGCAGATCATTAGAATTCAAATAATCATATTCAAGAGAAGAAGGAAAATCCCAAGACTCGTGTTAATGAGGCAGGATTATAATATCAAGAGAAAATAGAGAAAAAAGTTGTGTTTTCTAAGGACGGGACTTCCTTGAGGTAATATCGATAACTTGTCGAGAGAAGGAATCATAATCACGGAAGGAGTTGGAGGAATAAAACAAGTTCATGTTTAGTGTTAAGAGGGTAGTACATAAAGAATAAATATATTATGCTTTTGCATACTTTTATGCAAGTAATTTCTTATAATTTATTCTTGTGCTGAGGAAATAATAAGACTTAGTTATGAATGGTCAATGGTTAGATATCTCCCTTTCATACCTTTGATGGGGGAAGACATGTTATATGTATTTTTTTTTATTCGCCTTATGTAATTTTATGTAATTTCTTGTAAGATTTGACTACAATTTTTTTTTGAATGAATATAAAATTATGCTATGGTTTGCAAAAGATTAAAATGTTGATATATGTTTCTAATTTTCCTATATTTTCCTTCTTGGAAGCTGAGATTTGACATTCACATTTCTTATTCTTCCTATTATAGTATGATCCCCACGTGGAAGTTATGAACAAAGGACAAAATGCATGTACATGTTAAAATATGCATGAGTCTTTTCCACTTGTTAAGAAAACAATTAACCTTTAAGTGTTGCTTTTAAAGGTTTGAGCATATACAAATTTCAGTGAATAAAAACTAGTTTAAAATCTTCAATTATTCTTCCAAAGATAAGCTAAACTTTAATGCATCGTTTTTGAATTAGGGAAACATAATACAAGCGAATCCATTTTATTTGGAACTTTACGAGGAGAATAAGGCTTTGGAAACTTCTTGTTTTTGAGAATAAATTTTGTTTTATCCAAAAGAAATACAAATTTATGCTTGGAAAATATGAAAAATTAAAATCCATCCCCTATAGCAATGGACATAAAATATTATAAAAGGTATGTTACTATGAAATTTACAGTGAATCATAAAAAATGTTGTTGACATGTCATATAACGAAACTAACATCAAAGGATACTTGTGTGTGTTTAAGCTCAACTTTGACAATAATTAAAGGCCTTATAATGGGTGAGAATATTCTATTTTTATTTTTTAAAAAGAGTAGGGATGTATAAAGCTCACGAGCTTCATCACCTCATAGAAACTAAGCCTCGAGTTTTTGTAGTCTACTTCCACACATAAATGCAAACACCTAACAAATATTTATCAAAGCTCAAGACTTGTATTACATAACCTCAATTACAAAGTTAGGGAAGCATGTTGTTGACATTTTATATAGTCCAACCAACATGAAAGGATCTTTGAGTGTGTCTAAGATTACGTTTAATAGTTAAAGACCTTATATTTTGTGATACTATTGTATTTCTATTTTCTTAAAGAATAGGGATGTACAGAGCTCATAAAAACTACATCATCTCAAAGTAACTAAATCATGGAAATTTGGTGGTCCACTTCCACACATCAGTTCAACACCTATCAATTTTTTTATCAAACCTTGACTTGTATTATATAACCCCAATCAAAAAGTTAAGGGAAGCACATTGAGAATGCTAGAGCTCTCCTACATATAAATATGGAGACAATCAACCTTTCTTAAACCATTAGATTGGTCATATAGACCATATTTATTTGATATCCATAATCTTAATAACATAACCTTATGTAAGAAAGATAATACAAGCCTAATATATTATTTTATTTTCGTTTTTTTTGCTAATTTGTTGGCTTTCATTACTTCACAATTCAATCATACAAAATAGCATTCTTACTATCATGGATTGCCAAAAGGGAAACCAAATCAATGACAATACAAATGTTGCAAAGTTCGTATTTCTATCAAAACAACCTTATATATAGCTACCACATAAATATCTCTAAAACATGATAGATGGTTGGCCATGCCAACACATAGATTACAAAAAAACAGTTGGGCGTAGAAGATTGTCCACCACCATGTAACATAAAAAACTGTAAAGTGTATTTCATAATACATAAGCATAAATATAATAAACCTCAGTCATCATCCTTCCTCAAAATAGGTTGTAGAGGTAGGATCCTCAAAGCTATCTCCTGGTGATGTTTCTCTCCCACATCAAACGTGTATCTATATATGCACCAACCGAGCATACAAGTTGAAAAAATGCAAGAGAAAATGGTTTTGAACAAGGTGGATATCATGGACATGGAAAATTATCTCATTATGATCTTCCTTCTTTTCTTGGATGACTCTACCCAATATAGTTTTCATTTACTAGTACAAAGTAACAAAGTGTAGGTACAGGTTCCTACAGTCTCTGGTGTGTCTGGATCTTGAATTGAATCAACAACATCGACCTGAATCTTAAAGTCAAAGTGGTCTTCTTATCATGAACTACTCAATGTTTGAGCAGTTGGATTTTTTCCTAAATTTCTAGGGGTTTAGTTGTATGGTATAAATAAGTAGCATTTTGGGCATGAGATTGGGTTTCAGGCCTGCTAGAGGGACCTCAACCACCTGAGCCACGTGTTGGTCACAGTCATTGTTTATGCATGATGATAAGGAAAATTATGAATCTAGCTAGTAAAGTCCTATGAGACAACATGAGGTCGGGAAGTAGAGACTAAGGTGAGACCAACACAAAGCATGAAGAGTGGAGAACTTCAAGGGAAGGGGTGGTAAGTTTTCCGAAGGCCAAAAGAGTTGCAAATGAGTTGTATAAAGCAAGACTAAGTAAAAAGACATCCTTCCCGGTAAGGAGAAGAATCATACCACCTCCTTATAAGATACTCAGTTGTATTGTCACCAAACATTTCTGGACCAAAAAAACCATAGAAACAATACTACAACTACAAAACCACCTATAAGAAGATAAAATTAGATTTACTACCAACAAACTTGGGGGAAGTTAGTTTCGAATACTTCAAAATAATTGTGGTACTAGTCCTACCACTGGCGATCACACGAGCTAACTAGATATAACTACACAAACAATTGAAAATTATAGAGAGTCGACCTAATGATATGAAGTGAGTGATGGAAGATCTGACCAGGAAGGCCTAGACCTTCCACAATTGTTGAACCACAAGTGTGAGTGCTACAAAGGAAAAAACCCAAAAGCAACCCAATAGCACAACGATGCTACCTGATAAGTGTAAATTTCCTAACAATTCTAAGATGACAAGAAGTGTGAGAAATTTTCCAAATTAATGCTTCGCATTTTTATTACTTGTTGGTGTATATGATTGAATAAGAACAGTCAACCACAACATCCCCTCTTTAATGCTAGAGGTAATGGTGAGGTATAAAATCCTCTCCCCTCCCTCCTTCACACACTTTCCAATACCCATCAAAATAATAATACAAATATAATATCATAATCAACTATACTCCCTGAATTAATATGACATTTAATATTTATAATTAAATACATACATTAAAATTATGTAATAATGGAACTACACACTCTTTTAAACTACATTGTAAAATTTAAATAATGAACTAACTTCATTGTAAAATGTAAATGATTAACGATACACCTACCCTCAAGTGAAAATATAAATTAAATTTATACTTTCAAAAGAAAATAAATTACTAAAAAAAATAAAAATAAAAATTATTAAGAGCTAAATGAAATCCAAGATAAAAAATTTAAAGGCTTTAAATGAAAATTAAAGTACTTATGTAATTAAAAGATACTCGGGAAAAACAAAATGTTCATTGAATAAAAAATGAAAATTCAGTGTGTGACTTCTAATAATAATCAATTAAAATGTATAAAAGTATTGGAATTCATGAAAATTATTAGGAATCATTAAAAAAATATAAATGGATTCGAATACGATGTTATTGTTGTTTTTGGGATCGCGATGTACGTAGAGCAGTTTGGAAGGAAAATTTAACGTTGGAGAGGAGGACGAAGACTTGTGGGACTGTTTAATGTTTGAGGGCGCACAATGGGCATAAAGAGAAGAGAGGAGAGCAGACGATATTGGAAAAGATAATGTTTTAATGTTGATATTTGTTTTGACTTTCTGTATTGGCTAATGCTTTTTGGTGTTTTGTTATGCTGTTATTTATTTATTTGCTTGTGTTTTATTCTAATAATTTTTTTTTAAAGTGAGTTATTGTTGTTTGAGTTAAATGTGAGTTATTGTTGCTTGAGTTATAAAGACATTATTTTCTTTATAGAAATATATGTACATGAAGGGTGTAAGGCACCTTTGTTTAAAGGATATTGGAAGATGGTAGTGTGGAACAAGGTAGAAGGGAATGGCAAAGGACACTAAGGTGTCATGGTATTAGTGAGAGAAAAACAAGGGTGTCTCATTCAGCTACAAAAAGAAGACTCAAATAAACAAGTCATTTGGTTTAAAATATCAGAAAATGGAAATCACATCAACAAGCTTTTTTGGGCTGCAAGTTTCAAAAATCTACAAAAGTAGAGCGCTTGAACACAAATATCATTTTGTAGCCTTAAAGGCAGATATTGCAACATATTCTCAGCTAGGTGAAGTGATTATAGTGGGTGATTTCAATGCTAGGACTGCAAGTGAGCAAGCTAGCATTCCTTGTTGTGAACAAGACTGCAACCCTATCTAGCTTACAAAAGAGAGTAATCATCAGTGGGAAAGAATTTCAGAGGACTAGGTCTGCAATCTCTTTGGTGAACAATTGCTTACTCTATGTGGGGCTTTCAATTTAGTAATTTGTAATGGTTTGAAAGGATGGGAAATGTATGGTAATTTAACTTGCAATACTTACAATGGAGCAAGTGTAGTAGACTATGTAATTTTCTCACATAGTTTGTGTGAGAAAATTCAGGAAGTCTTGATTTGAGACGAGCTTTGGGACTTAAAATCAGATAACGTGTCAATTTATTCAGGCTTCTCTTACACTGGAAAGAAGCAGTTAGTGTCAAAAACTTAGTGTGTTCAACAAAATCTTCCAAAGGGTAGAATTATTTTAACTCCAGAAAATTGTAATGCATTCAAATTCGCGCTAGAGAGACTCTTCGACCAGGAGAAAATCCCCTTTCATGAACTGCATAGTCATGAATTAACACATTTAATTAAAAGTGCACTTGGAATGCAAAAAGGCAAGGAGAATGTGAAAAGAGTCAAACAAGGATAACATAAAGATCGAAGCTTACAAGAAGATATTAAGGAAGAAAAAGGTTGATTTCATGGTTTCAAGGAGAGAAAAAAATCATCTTCGTGAGGAAAAATAACCCCAAATTATTTTGGAAGGAGCTCCAACAAAGAAATATGCAAACTAAAAACAATATTATAGCTTCTAAACAATTTTACTATGAAAGACAAATTTATCAGCAAGATCCCAAGGTTCTCCCCACTCCCTCGGTCAACACTGATACGAAACTCTTCACAGTGCAAGAGGTAGAGATGGGTATCGAGAAGTTGGGTGTTAGAAAAGAAGAAGAATTAAATGAACTCCAAGCAGAGTATCTAAAGTGGGGCTTAAAAATTCTTACACCTCACCTTACAAAAAATTTCAACAGCATCCACTCACTGGACAACCAGTTTGTCAATACCTCCTTTTAAGATTGGTGACGTCAATAACTCCTCCAACTATAGGAATAATAAACCCCTTTTTTGCAAAGTTATTTGGAAGCATGTTAGAGAATAAAATCACCAAGTTGGAAGAAGAAAGAAATAAACGTGCTAAAGTATAAGCGGGTTTTAGACCTAAGCATTCCACAGTTGATCATGGTATAAATTTAAGGCATATCATTGAGAAAGTTTGGGAGAAAAAGGAAGAAGTCTTTTGTTGTTTTGTTGATTTCAGAAAAGCCTTTGAGACGATTCCTATGGATAATCTTTGGCACAGAATGGAGGAACTTGGGGTTCCCAATAATTTGAGAGAAGATGTGCATAGGTTGTACGAAGAGGTGAAAGTCAAAATTAGAACTTCATCAGGCATTTCTAAAAGTTTTATAAGCGATATCGAGGTCAAACAAATTTTCCCATTGTCTGCTACCCTCTTTGGTTTATATATATACAAACTTGAAGAGTGGCTAAATTCACAATGGGATGACAAGATACATTTGGGAAAGTTTGTTATAAGGCTTCTATTGTACGCAAATGACCTTATTCTAATTTCTAAATGTGCTCTTGGTTTGCAAGAGAAATTACTTTTCTTGGAGCATTTTTGTATAAATGCGGGGATGCAAGTTAATATCACCAAAACAAAACTGGTGGTTTTCTCTAACAAAGGAAATCATAACCAGCAAAAGTTCTACTTTGAAGGCAACATTTTGGAAGAATTTGTGGATTACAAATACCTCAGAATTGACTTCAACAAAAATCTAAGCTCGGGTGGATGTAGTAAGAAAAGAACTTTGGGGGGTTAGAAAGAATTTTATGCTCTTCAAAATAGGCATAGAGAGGCAGAGTTATGGGACTTGAAAACCACTCTAACTCTTTTTTGGCTTTTAGTGATTTCGGTGATTCTTTACGATTATGAACTGTGGGCCAGTGGTACATCTGACATGCAATGGAAATAGGTTGAGAAAATTTAGAATCGTTTGATTACAAATATATTAAAAATTAAAAGTGCAGTTCCATATTAACTTGTTAAGTGAAACAAGGGCGACTCCTATTGAAGCAATAGATATGATGCAGGTCATAAGGTATTTATACAAAATGAGCAAATGGAAGAGGGAAGATGGCCTAAGGTTGTGTTCAATGACATATTGTGCACAAGAAAGAAGGCTTGGATGCGGAAAATTAACAAATGGTTTAGAAAATGGGGCATTCGCCTGAGCATAAGTCCCACAAGCAGTAAAGAGATAAAAGCTTTTGTTATGGATAAGTTTCACAAATGTACTTGGGAGAAGGAGTAGGGAGAAAAAAAATATTATATTGAAGAGTTTAATCCCTATCATAATCATCAACAAAAAGCATACATAGGGGAAAATATTTCTTGGAGAGAAAAAATTCTTATCGCTCAATTAAGGACTAATTCACATAAACTCTATTGTGAAAGAGGGCACTGGAAAAGGCCAAAAGAAGTGTGGGAGGAAAGAGTGTATTTTTTTCTCTTCCAAAAAAGTGGAAACATAAAATCATTTCATTTTAGAATGTTAGGCATTTAAAGACAACAGGGAAAGTTATGCAGATATTTTGGCAGCTAGCTCTTCGGATATTTTATTCAACAAGGGCTTTGTCGAGAAGTTGGGAGAGTTTATTATAAAACTCCAGAGAAAAAGGGTATAATACAAGAGCCAGATAGAGGAGCAATTTGTCCCATAGGCTATATTTAGCCTTGTGGACATTAAAATAACTTCTTCTACGATACAAAGGAATAGGTATCTTGTATGGTTTGATTGTAATTTTATTTTATTTACTGTATGGTTTAGTTATAATTTTATTTATAAATAGTGAAAAATTCAAAGTCTTTATATTTGGACAAGAGTAGTTTCATTGTGTAGATTTCGAAAAAATCTATTCGACGCAACTTGAATAAGGGAAAAACCGAGTCTGTATGTGAAATTTAGTGCAATTTAAAAATTTAAATCAAAATAAGGAAAAGTGAAAAGTTAACTGCCACGTGGTAGACTATACAACTCACTAGGAATGAAATGGTAATTTGTACAACATGTACACATAGCATGGTAAACTTTAACATGGCACAAATGACTAACTTGAAAGTGCAACTAAAACGTGAATAGTTGCTTAAATGGCACATATAGACCAATTATGTGATGCCACGTGGCCCAATGAAACGGGACCAAGTGACACCCCTCGATAGGTAAAAATGTTGTTGAGAACACAAAAAAATTGGAACACGACCTCCAACTTATAATTCATGCATCTTACCACTTTACCACATAGCTCTGATTTTTATATTAATGAAGTACACTATATTTGAAATGTTTTGATTCATATTTTGGAAAAGGAGTTGGTAGAGCTCGCCAACTCTCTTAGCTCCGCAAAATGGTTTCACTGCGCTGGATCGTGCACAACAAAGTTTTAATGGCATATTATTATTGGACCATTGGTCTAAACAGTTTGATTATGGTAATATTGTATTGGACCACCACATTTAATACGTATGCACCAAATATTTTTTGAATCCCGATTTGTTATAACTAAAGTTTGGTAAGATAGTTGTATTGTGGGGCATTGATTGTTTCATGTAATTTTAATGTACATTGAATATTTTGAAAACTAATAAAAAATGCCTCCCACTATAGATCAATGGATCGAGAGACAAGGTCTAGATCTTGGGTGAATTCTGTTATCAACCTTGTGTGTATTTTGATTTGTGGTTTGTTGTTCTTTCTAATGTTTTCTACAATTTCTCAAATTCTTTATATTTTTAATTATTTTATGAGTTTAATGGGTGATTGATTCATGCAAACACATTTGAATAATTTTTAAACCAAAGTCATTTACAAAAATTTCTGGATCATTTATTTATAATTTATTATATATTTACTCTATTTAATGTGATGTATAATGTGAATGCATATGCACAGTGAAGTAAAAATGTCAAATCACATTGCTTAATGAGAATAACATGTAAGAGAATTTCATTGGATAAGTGATTAAATTCTCCCACTTTTTAGCTCTCATGAAATGTTCTTATCCTTATTCTTCAATTAGTTTATTTTGGAGTGAATACAGAAATTGTTAGATAAACTTACCATAGTGGTGGAGTCGAGGTTGTGTCAACAGTTATGGTTAGTCCTTGTGGTTTTGGGTACTTAGTATGGGTGACTCATGGTATTGAACTCGTGGTATCACAAGTAGTTGAAGCCATTAAAATACTTGGCTATTCTCTATTATATTGAGCCAAAGTTGAGTGGTGAAAGATTAGGTTGTTCGACAGCGTGGCTCTATTTTAGCCAAGGAAAATAATAGATCTATTGTTGGGGGGTTTTCTAAGGTAAACCAATATGTACAAGGTTTAGGAGCTAGAGTAATATGGGTTCTCAAAAGGTGAGATGCAATTTTTTGGACATGTTTTTGTGTGGTGCGAAAATGAGAGAAACTTGTGTGAAACAAGTTACTTGTGGTGAAATGAGAGAATGGTGGATTAAGGTCGGGATAAAAAAAATAAAAAATAAAAAATATTAATTGAGTTGAGAATTTCATGTAAATGGGAATATGACTGTAATACCTAATAAGGTATGTGTACCCCTAGTAAATCATTGGTAAAGTCTGGATGTAGACTTCGGTGATGTAGGGGAGGATGTGGAAGCATGCTAAGGTAGGACAACATGAGAAATTTTTAAATACCATGATGTCGACTGGGTAGGGCATGAAGGTGAGTGGTGGTTGGCTCACTTGGCTAGATTTGGTGAAGGAAAACCAAAAGTTAAGTTTAAAGAGGGGATCATTAGATTAATTTGACCTAATGGTGGAGTTGAGGCTATGTCAATAATTATGGTTAACATTTTTGGTTTTGGGCACTTATTATTGGTGACTCATCGTATTACATGTAGTTTAAGCCATTAAAAGGCTTGGGTATTCTCCATTGTATTGAACCAGAGTTGAGTGGTGAAAGTTCAGGTTGGCCAAATTGGCTGTGTTTTAGCCAAAGACAAAAATAGATCTATTGTTGGATGGTTTTTCCCCAGTTAGGGTTTCTAATGTAAATCAATATGTACAAATTTTGAATGTCTTGTTTCTATGTGTGTGCTTATTATTATATTCATTTCTCTTAGTATTATTTGAAAGTATAACATAAATCAATGTCAACTCTCAAATCCTTCGAATCTTGTGACTATTAAAATTTTAAGTTCTGGTTAGTTTGATTTGAAACCCTATTTTGAGTATAAAAATCCTTAATAATTTAAAATTTGAAATGGATATATTTTGGGTTTTATTTTTCTTATGTTATTTCTTATTTCAGTTATAGTTAATAAAAGTTGTCCTACTTAAAATGTTCGAAATTTTTAAAATTTAAAATATTCTATCCCTGTCCAAACACTATCAATTTAATTTTAGGTCAGGCATTAAAATTTTGTGTTCCTGGTCTTAATTGTTAGACTACATAACTGGTTTAATATTAAATGTTGATTTGGCATTGTTAGAGTATATATTTGGTTTAATTTCATTTAGGTAACCTATTCAATGCTCACTTGGTATATATGTCAACAACCTTCTTTCTTAATGTATCTGTCAACTGCTTGTCTTCAATTTTAAGCTTCTCCCAATTCATTGCATACATATATATATGGGTGTTCTCTTTCGTACTCATGAACAAAGTGAAAAAAGGCTATAACAATGGAGGCTAGGGAGGGTACCAATAGAGACCAATATGGTCCAAGCAACCTTGCTTCCCACAAAGGTCACATATAGGGTAAGATAATTTACCTAAGACTAGTCACTATGTTACCTTTGCTAGATGGGGTAGAAGTAATTCCCCCACCCCGAGATGGTATGTGATTGAATCAGAACCAAAGTGGTGGGTAGCCACTAAGTGAGAACACTAACCAACATACTCATGTTTCACCTCCTAGTATCACGACGCCACTTCTCCTGGAAATTATTTTCCATCTGGTGATGAAGGACTTTTAAATCTCCGTACTCATGGCTACGACATAATAGGATTTCATATTCCAATTTACCATAATCAATATCAATAATGGATAAATATTTTTTTATGTTCCACAACATGTCTTACAGTTCGAGAATTCAATGAAGATATATCCAATATGTGTTTAATTTCTTCTTCAATATTTTTTTGGATATTAGATATGCATTTGTTTCATATATTTAAGAGGAATCTTGAGAGCATACTGTATTTTTGTTTTTCATGTATGTTAAAAAAATCAATACCAATTGAATTTAGAAAAAGAAAAATCCTAATGAAAACTTCTAAATTATATTTTCCATATGTATCAAAAGGACCAACTATTCTTAGTTTGTTAGTTGGAATGGTATTATTGCGGGTGCATCCACAATAATATATACAAGATGAAAAAATGGGTTCCTTTCATGAAGCCTGTGAATGCCAAATGAAATTAGTGTAATCTCATGGAATGTTTCATTAAGGAAGCACATACATATTGTGAGAATTTTTTATTTTCAAAAAGGTGAAACATGGAAGGGATTCAAATATACAAGAATTCCAATTTTTTTGAAATTACATTCATCTCAAGCATGGGAAGGAGTCTTAGAAGAAATTGGAAGTAAATTTCCCATGTTTTGAGTTCAATGGCTCAACCTTATTGGGGGTGTTGTTTATATCAAAGCAATTCTCTCTACTCTTCCTTTATACCAATTCTCAACTCTCCTAGCTCCATAGAGAATCCTTTTAGTTTTAGCAAAAGAAACTTGAAAATTCCTAAGTTAAGGTGATAGGGAAAGCTCCCAAAATTCCATTTTCTTAAATGGGCTATAGTGAACGGCCCTAAAAAAAACTCGGGGGTTTGGGAGTATAATATCCATTGCTAATTAATATGGAATTAGGAGAAAAACTAACTTGGAGATTTGTAACCTCAGAATAAGGGTGGTCGAAAAAATATTGAAGGAAAAATCATTTGAAGGATAAAGAGCTTAATGTATATAATCCATCAAGATAATGAAAGGATGTTCCTCGATCGGAAATTATTTGCTCCAACATCGCCACTCAATCATTCAGGTTTTTATTGCAAGGTATGAAATTGTAATAATATTAATCTACGGACTGATAATACTATGGACTAGGGACCTCTTGAGTGATTTCTTGAATTCCTTCCCCTACAAGAATATTTTTGTGCTTAAAGGGAAGTTGCATTGGCTAACATCTCCAATTGGGATGAACATGAAAATTGGATGATTTGGAACTTAAAGTTTGTTCCGCCAAATCTTTAGTGCTTAGCTTCCAAGCTCAGTGAATGAATGATAGGTTGTGTGCCTTGGATAAAGGAGGATGAAAATCAGGTTCATTTGAATGCTTCCCATTATTTAGCCAAGGAAGGTTATGTTTCTTTTTTATTTTAGTATAGTGTGTTCGTGAAGCTCAAATTTTGGAAAAAGGTATGAAAGTTTGATGTTAATCCAAGGGTGAATTCCTTAAGTTTGCTCCTCACACATAAGAAAATATTGATAGTTGAGAACCTCATAAAGAGAGGAATCCATGGCCTCTCAAGATTCTCTCTCTACAAGGAGCAAGTGGAAGATATATATCATATTTTTTTGGAATTTGAGTATACAAAAAAGGTTTGGATGGAGGGAACATATCCTCTCAACAACAAGGTCAAATGGCCCTCTAATCTATAAGAATTATTCTCCTGTTAGGAAAAAAAATTCAAAGGTTGTCTTATAGGGAAATCACTTCTAAATTTTTTTTTGGAATCCCTTCATAAATTTAAATTCTAGAAAGTTTCGCTTGCTAGGAATAATTCAGTCTTTAATAACAGGCTCACTCCTCCCTAAAGTAATGCAATTAAAGTGTTATCATGATATGTCAAATTTCAAGCTCAATAGATATATGGTAGCTCCCCTATGAAAGCGTTAGATCAGTTAGAGAAAATATGGTTCAGTAATTTGGTAGGCATGGATAACAACACAAAAATTATTGGTTGGAATCAACCAAAGATTGGAGAATGCTACAAGGTTAGAATGAGTACATATGTAGAATTTAGAAATTGGAAGAATAATAGACAAAGATGGATTCTCTATTTTGATGGGTCATCCAAATGAAATATAGGAGTGGTAGGAGGGAAAGCGCCTCATTATGGCCATGAGGATGACAAAGTGTTCAAGTACTCATCAATACTTTGTCATATGAAAAATAATGAAGCAGAGACTCATGGTGTTTATAATTGTATCTTAATTTCAAAAGAAAAGCATCTGAAAGAGCTTACAATATTGGGAAACTCTCTCCTTATTCTATAACATTTTTCTAAAATCCCATTGTTGAAGGAAAAAATTGACATTTATAAAAAGTTTGTCTTCTTAATTCTACACTCTTCACAATCCACAAGGGCCATTTACAATCCCTTGACGATAAGTTAGTTGTTTTGTTCTTCCCTACAAAAAGTATGCATTAAAAAATAAATTATTGAGTAATTTATATTTAAAATAAATATATGCAAGAAAAAAAACATTAATTATTTTGCAATTTATATTAAAAATACTTTCTCAGAAGATTTAAAATAACATTCTCTAATGTCCTTTTCATATTTATCCATTCTATCACCTATAATGAATCACCAATAATTTGTACACCTTTTATAACCTTATCTATTGTCACTCTCGCGCCTATTTTAAGGATAGGAACTCAATTTTTGTTATTTTAGTTTCTACGTAAACATATTTTAAAGTCATATATAGAAAGGGTGTCTTATTAAGTCACACAAACTCCAAGGGCCGTTTCCAATCCTTTGATAATAAGTTAGCTTTGTTCCTTTCCCGGAAGGCATGTATTTAAAAAAAATTAATTATCAAGTAACTTACATTCAAAATCACCTCATAAACAAGTTTTAAAGAACATGTTTCCAATGTCTTTTTCACCTTTAACCTTTCTATGGCTTATAGAAAATCATTCATGATTTGTATTTTTTTAATACCCTTGTCCGCTTTCAACTTTAGCACCATTATTATTATTATTTTAGCTAGGAGCTCAATTTTGTTATTTTACCTTTTGTTTAAGTTTATTTTAAATTTATCTTAATAAAAATGAGATAAATATAGATTTTTTATCTATACTTTTGATTGTTGTATAAGTTAATTGTGAGATGTTTTTGATTTTTTCAATTATATTTTTTTGGTTAGTTTTGTCAAAAATTTGGTGGGGATTTCATGAAAAGTAAATTTTAAGTATGCCATTTAAACATTTCAAGCACCCAAAAGCTTTTTTAGGAGACCAATTTCATATATGCATTTTAAACAAATAAAACACACAATCTCAACAAAATTTTCAATGTTGAATTCCAACCAGAAAGGTAAAAAACATATGATGGTTACATTACACCTTTGATTAATGGTCCACCCTATGCATCCCCATAAGAATATTGCCAACCTTCAATTTGTCTAAGAAAATATTTATCACTATTTTTTTCGTTTTTATATTTTTATTTTGTCTTGTTTGAAATGTTTAAGAATTAATATTATTTGAGAGGCATATCATTATGGAGTTGTTTTAATTCCTTCAAAGACACGTTATATATTTGGGAGAATCCCTAGGATCCAGTGAGATGTATTTCCTTATAAATTATGATTATAAGACATTAAAATTTGAAAAAAAAAATGCAAGTTGTACATTATATTCCTCTAAAAAAAATTCAATTTGAATAACATTTCAACTTCCATGTCACATAGATGATACAACATATGAATAATATATGAGAATATTTGAACATAAGTCTACAATGAATAATTTCAAATTTTTACTTATTTATTATAGTGGACATAAGTCTACTATTAACTTTTAGATTTGTAATCGATCTTTTTCCAATCTCATGTGCATTCAGACATGAGATTGATTGCATCCATGTGGATCCATCATCAAGCATACTATGTTATGTGAATGACTTAATGTATTGCTTATGTTTAAGGAAAATTGTTGCTCATCTTTTGTTAACTGAAGATCAATGAACCCTCAATTTTAATTACATGATGTCAAAAATTATTTTCTCCACCACCATTGATTTTTTCGATTTAGTATAATTTAGTATTCGTTAAATTCACACTTTTCTATGTAATTTTTGGGCAATGTAAAGAGTTAGAATAATCAATGGGTGAAAATGTGAATTTGGGTTACACTTTTGTGAGAATTGGGGGTGGAAAATTTTTTTCGGCAATACTTCGGCCGCACTATTAGATAGTTCAGCCGAAATTTATGAGAAAGTTCGGTCGAACTCTTTCTGTGGTTTAGATTGACGGCACACTGATGGCGTCAGCAAACAGAATTTCTGCTGGAGATGGGAAAACCAGCAACAACAGTTCGACCGAACTTTTAAAATAGTTTAGCCGAAGTATTTCTTATAAATATATCGCCCGTGATTTTTTTTTCTTTTCACGCGTCTTTATTTGTTATGCTCTGTGTTGGGTGCTGAAAGGTGCCTTTTAAAACTCCTATTTATCCCACATTAATTATCAACCCGGGCAAGTCTTCTTATTTCAAGAGTGTACACAATATGTGCACACTATAATCCCAAAGAGTAATGTTTCTGAAAATGTAGTATAGATCTTTAAAATACAAGAATAAACAGGTGCTTTTAATAAATCCCACTTGCAACTAAAGGGAACTCAATGCTCTAAAACTAAATCATTCATTCAGCAAAGTAACAACAACTATCAGTCGAGGATACAGTAGCAATAACTCATTCCTCTTTTAACTGATGTAAACTAATCAAGCATAAATAAGATCCTCAATCTGAGAGCTTTGACAACAATAGCCAATATTCTTTATAGTTGTTGATCTCACACACAACACACTAAATAACAAATTGGAAATGGCAATGAATTAAATCAATAATGCTACTGCAACTGATGGAAATGAGATAATTACGCTAACTGTAAGAATGCTAAAAGGAAAAACTAAATGATTGCAGAAAGTAAATGAGCAGCAACGCTATATAATAGAAATATATAGCAACGCTTACGTGTCTGGAATGAAATTCAAAACTAAGATACTGAAATGAATAGCAAAGCTTTGTAATTAGAATGAGTAACACAACAATATACTTGCAGAAAGCAATGATATTGTTATGAGGGAAAAGAACAACATTGCAATTCAATTGCAGAAAGTAATCATTAAACAAACCACACTTGCAGAAATAAGAAATAATGCAAACCACACTGTATGGTATAAGAACGGCAAGTAGATCCACCAGGAGCCAGGCCCTTAGCCACCGGTGAATACCACCAGATTACTTCAGGAGATGTGAAGGAACTGCAACTGTTTTTATATATACATTATTGCATAATCGTTACAGCAAGTTCATGATCTGCTTCAACAGCGAGAGTCGATGATTAAATTTACAATTTCAATAGTAATTCTTCTATTCCTCCTATCTTATCCTATCTATCTCTAATCTAATAATCCATCTAATTCTCTCTCTAATCATCCATCATGAATCCCCATAATAACCCCCCTCTCTAATCTCTGTTCTGATTTAAATACACATAGAGAAAAGAGAAGTTAAACCGATATGATTAAAAATGATTCCTATTACAAAATTGGATTTCTCACAATCAATTGATCAGCAAGATCATATCTGAAATATCCTTCCATCAATCATTTAACAGGAACAGGTCGAATTTGGTATTGCAACTGGAAGAATTTGGAAAACGGCCACAATAACGAAACTGGGAAAAGCGTCCTCAGAAAACCTTCTATTTCTCTCAATACATGCTGAATTTGGGCAAATGTTTCTTTTTAAAAGTTAATTAGGTCCATTCTGGACAAAACCCATGTTTCAGATTTTCCAGATTCTTTTCCATTTGCCCAATACGTCCAATGCAAAACTGTCACTTCTTATTCCAGTGAATTTCTGAGTTGGCATATTTAATGATGAGCTGGAGATCAACTCTGCAATCTGGAAAACATCTTGGAGGCTAAAATGGTGAGTGATGTTACAACAAATTTATTAATAAACCATAATTGGTAAAATCATGCATAATCATCAATTTATTAAAAATAAAGGAGAAGAAATAATATTTATCTATAAGAGCATAAATAATTATGAAATGGAATTATATGATAAATTATGATAAATGACATGATAAAGAAGAGTAGAAATAGATGAAATAGGTGTTAAAAAGTGATAATAATAATGACACATTAGCGGCCCAACATACCCCCAAACTGAATATATTGCATGTCCTCATGCAACCCAAAGACAAAACCCATGTGTTTACAAAGAAAAAACAAATTGTTCATCCCAACTCATGAAATGGATGGAACAAATGAATTTTTCCTCAAATAATGAATATTCAATTTTATAAATCTTGATGAAGGCGTAACAATTTTACAGTTGACGTTCAACTATATGTATATGAAGTTGCAGAAAAATGTGATATAAGTAACAAAAAACTTTATTAACCATTTTCTCAAAAATCAAATCGTTTTGATGCATGGATCATGAGATATAAACAAAATGGCTGTAGGTGATAGTGCATAATTTTCAGAATTTTATGAACTAATTTAGCATGAAATTATTTGGGGTTGTGTATTTTCATGATACCTCTTTGTTATCCAGAAATCACAAGAATTCAGTTCATAGTTTTAAAGATATATGAAAATCAATTTCTGCACTATATAAAATTGAAATTGTATGACTTAAACGAGAAAGAAAGCAGAAAACATCCATCATGTTTAGCAATTCCTCCCCCAAACTGAATAATTAGCATGTCCTCATGTAATGCCAGAAAACAAAGAGAGGTGGTTGCTACAATCTGTTGAAATCTATGCTTGGTGTAAAACAACATGGAATAAGGGAGGTGTTGAGAATGCATAAGAATATCAATGGATGATAAAGAATATTACTGACATGGTCATAAGAAAGAAATGAAGGAAAGCAAAACTCCCCCAAACTGAAAGATGATATGTCTCCAAAAAATGGGAAGTGGTAAAGATGTGGAATGAATGATGATAAATAATGCTCAATGGATTTTCATGAAATTCTCCTAAATTCGTAATAAATCAGAAAATTATGCTATTTCACCTCAAGTGTTACCTCCGAAAAAAAAATGTGGAATGACATGTATGGACTGGAATTTTTTGAAGCTATTGTAGGTTGAGCGGATACTGAAAGTGATGCAAAAGGTGGAAGCCATGCAAGCACATCATGTCTGAAGAATTGTGCACGTTCGTGAGTTGCACGAGCCTTTGCTGTTAGTTGCAATAGTGTGGTCGTGCTGCGAATACAATCCCCCCCCCCCCCCATACTTGTTGTTCTCCTGTAAACAAATCACGATTCTGCATGCAATTTTCTTGAATCCACAGTGTTAATTTTGAAGAGCAACAGATAAGATGTATGTTAAAAGTTCAATCAGAAAAATTTCTGTAGAAATGTAGTATGAATATTGTGGCAAATCAGCAAATTATGGCAGAATTCTGTACTTATATCACATGCTATCCATAATGCATACATTCCCCCTTCCAATTGAAAAAGGGATTCCATGACCATAAAGCATAGAAAAAGTATTGTGCTGACGACAAGGCAAGGGAACGAACAATACGACAGTAAATGAAGCAGAGTACACATATCAAATGATAGGACAGGAAGAGGTATGATTATAATGAGGGCAGAGTGTATAATGATAGTTATGAATAAGAGATAAGATGCTTGGGTTGATGATACGTAATGTGGTAAGTAAAAAGGATAGAAATATGCAAGAAAATATACCTTGCTGATGATATTCCATCTGAAAATGATATGATTGATTAAAAAACATTAACTCATGCGTAAAGGTTCATAGTAGGGAGAAATTAGGGAAATAATCTCTTTGATAAAAATAAAAGTAGGAAGAGGGTATTATAATAATTATTGATGTTGAAAATAGAACTTCAATACCATAAGCAGAGCCTCGACTGCCAGCAGGCATCCATAGCCTCGGCAGGGTTGCTTTTTAACCCATATGAGCCAGGATCCTCAATTTATAGTTGGATAATTTCATTGTTGTTCTATAGAAGAGATCAGTGTGCTAGCGTGGTAACCAGATAACCACACTGCCATTCACTGGGAAGTAGCAAAAGTGATCAGGCCGGCTCGTGATGAGACCTCCTGTTCCAAGGATATTGTGGCTATCCAATGGATCATAACCCTGGTGTGGTGGCCATAATAGGAATGCCACTTTGCTACAACCTTACGAACATGGTAGGCTGGCTCTTTAATGAGACCCCCTATCCTCTATCTGTAGAAAATATTTTGTTGTTTTTAGACCTTTTATGATAAATAAAGGGAGGCTTAGTACTCTTTAAGAGTGGGGATGGTGGAAAAAGTTTGAAAATATCAATAGAAAGAAAATATACCCATAATCTTACTTATAATAGATAGGGAAAATTGTAGCCAGGAGAAGTGGAACTAGCATGGTAAAGATGATCAATCAGTATCATATTCAACAGAAATCAATACACTAAAGTAATATATAAATAATTGTGTCCCTTTTTTTTGTTTAAAAAAAAAAAAAACCTATCTTCAAGAAGATGTCTTGTTAAAGATCATAACGTCAAGCATATTCACCTTCTTCAATAGACTCCATAATTTTTGTCCTCATAAAAGTATTGTACTTCATGCGATGCAAGGGAATTAATAAAATGTGGTTGAGATGAATTAGGAATAATTGCATAAGAGGGAGGAAGGGTTGTTCTCGAAAATATTCTCAAAATGTTGTTCCCTTGAAGGAACAGCAAAAACACTCAACAAATTGTTGTTCCTTTTAAGAAACAACAAAAATACACCCAAAAAAAGTGTTGTTCCTTAAAATGAACAGCAAAAAATACACCAAAAAAAAGTGTTGTTCCTTAAAAGGAACAGGAAAAAATATACCCAAAAAAAATTGCTGTTCCTTTTAAGGAACAACAAAAAATTGCATGCGAAAAAGTGTTGTTCCTTAAAAGGAACAGCAAAAAAATATAAAAAAAAAAGTGTTGTTCTTTAAAAGGAACAACAAAAAATCAACACATGAAACTGCAGTACCTTAAATGGAACGACTAATGTTCCTTAAGAGGAACAATAGTTGTTCCTTAAACGGAACAACAAAAAGACAAACATGCGAAACTGTTGTTCCTTAAATGGAACGACTACTGTTCCTTAAGAGGAACAACAAAAAGACAAACACGTGAAACTTGGTGTTCCCTGTAGGGAACAACAAGGGAAAAATAGAAAAAAAACTAATGTACAATCTATTATCTAAGAAAATCCAATCAAATAAAAAGAAAACAACAAAAAAAAGGTAAACTTATGTACAGGTTTCAAGAGAATAAATTGTTTAGTGGATAGCAAGGGAAAAATAGAAAAAAAACTAATGTACAATATATTATCTAAGAAAATCCAATCAAATAAAAAGAAAACAACAAAAAAAAGTTAAACTTTTGTACAGGTTTCAAGAGAATAAATTGTTTAGTGGACTGGTGTTGTCGAAGAGTTTCCTTCTACAACAAGAATTTGTATTGTGGGGTCCTCATTGTTTAATTGCCAATGCAATGGAAACTAAAATTTGAAGGGAGCAACACCTGAAACATAAAAACATAAAAGAAATCAGAAAAGAAACAACACTTTATTAAGTTACAACAGCTATGATGTTATTTCCTAAAGCAAGGAAAAAAAAAAATTTGGCAGTAGTGACATGACATGAATCTTCAAATGGAAATCAATTGTTCATTGCTTCTGTTATGAATCTGTTGGGTAATGAATTAGATAAAATTCCTCTGTTTCATTAAAATTTTCGTTCAAGAATTGCTCGTCCATAAATTGATCTTCTTTATTCTCCTAGGACCTGCAAAAAAATGAGTGTCTACCTGCAATAAAACATTAAATCATGGAGAAAGAGAGGTGATCGGGCTCCTCTAATCCAAAAATTATGCAAAAAAAAACAACAAGTAGTTACTCTATATATCAAATCCATGGAGAAAATAAAAAAAAATTAATTTATTTTTTATTTTTTTTCACGTGCGGGAGAGCAGTGACCAGTCATGCTAACCTGCAGTGTTTTAATCACAACTTATTTGTTGTTTGTCCAAATTAAGTGATTCTAAAGCCAATTAGAGCTAATTCAAAGGTATATCTCCAGTAGAAACATATTTTAAAAATTCAATGCTATGATATGTCAATTTTACTTAGAACCACCTACATAATAGAGTCATTTTCTATTTTCCAGCTCAGACCAATAGTTGATATTTCAAGCATAAATTTTTCATTAGATGACGGATTAAGCTGATTTAAATTGGAAATGAAATTATATTAATTTATTTATCTCCAATATAAATAGGTTTTGAAGACAAGAATAATTAATGGGTCAAATACGCTAGTGAACAACCGAGAAAACAAAGTTTCAAGAGTGCTGATTTATGATAAGCATTCAGTATTTTGGTCATAAATTCCTCATACGATATCAAAATCGAGTGATTCAAATTGAATTGTAAACTATATTCATATAGAAATATACCATAGAAATAGGTTTTAATAATATAGTCATTTAAGCCTCCAAAAACTGACTGTCTCAACTCTGTTCCTGAGCTGCCTACTAGACACCCTGTCAATGTTTTGGTTATAAGTTTCTCGTTTCAAATCAAAATGGAGTGATTAAAATTGGGTTGGAAAGTATACATAAAGGGCTACTTAGGATAGAAACAAGTTTTAAAAATATTCAGTTTGGTTCCCTCAAAACATGACTGTCCCAACTCTGTTTTAAGAAATTTCATCAAGCTCGCGAGCCAAAAATATGATATTCAAGAAATTTTTTCATATTGGCGATAAAAATGAATATGAGTGTTTTTATAATTTTTATTTTCAATATAATGCATCTACATATACAAATAAATTAAAATATTTATCACCGATGTTGATTTCCACAACGTGTTGCAACAAAAACAATTTTTACATAATAATAAAAATGTATTTATTTATGTCTTTATTTATTTATTCTCTCCACTAACCTAATCTTCTTTGAAAATTGAATATGCTTACATATAAGAGTACTTCCAGTGAAGCCATTTTCGAAATAAGGCCTCTAGTATGTGCATACCCAAATTTGAAAAATGCATGTTAATAAATAGTAGGGTATGAGAAGCCAACCTCCCTTGAAAAGATGGTGCCAAAAATTGTTGAAGCATGGAGTGATGCTGCAATCAAATAGAGTGAAACCAATCTTCAATGTCTCACTTACTTTCTTGATTTCCCATAGCCATCATATCATGAAGTTCTTGAGTGTTTAAAATAGCTTCTTGATGTAGGATAGAAAAAATCTCATTTTCTTTCATAACCTCTACAATTTTTGGATTTGAGACATTCTGAATCTCAGTATAAGTTTTATCCAACGGTGCATGTGATATAGAATGGGTGGGAAGGGTGGGTAAATTTTGCAGTTCAACACTGTAAGCATGTTGTACTTTTTTACTATGGTGAGGGTGTGGAATGAGTTGAGCAGGAAATTGTGTAGGGAATGGAGCATTTTGATGATGTAGTTGATTGGGTTGAATGGATGATTTTCATAGGCAAGCAAGATGTTGTGGAAGAGCTAGAAGATGTTTTTGTGCTACAAGATAAGGGAGAGTAGCCATGTGATCATAAGATGAACCATGCCAAACTTGTAGATAGGATTGGTGGTGGTTATATTGAGATTGGCATGGCTGCCTTAACATATGAGTATTCCATAATGGATTATGCAAGTAAGAGAATGGAGAGGAATTGTTTTGAACCATACCTGTAGGCCATGATTTCCATGGTTTTTACCTTGTTGCAGCTTCTCCATCTCTTTGATATGCTACTTCCATCCTAGATAAGGAAGAACAACTATCTATGGGATGCTCCTTTCGGTGATGAGGGCAAAACACTTTATCAAATTCTTGATTTTTCTGAACCTGCAAAACATTCAATTTTGAATTTAGGGAGCTAATAAAATCTATTTAAAATTTTAAAATAAAACATTAATTCCAGCTCTTTTGTTTCTTGTTCTTGTAGTAAATTTGGAAAATAAAGAAGAAACTTCTCTAGAATTCTTACCAGCCTTGGAAATTCCTCTTGAATACCTTATGCATAATTCACAAATATCATCATATGATAACTGAAAAAAATCACCTTTTCCTATCAGATTTAAGGGTTCTAAAAATTCATCTTTGATTCCTTTAAGAATGAGTGTTTTCAAGATCTCTTTTTCCAAATGCTTATGCTTTGATTTTTGAAAGTTATATTGAAATCGCTCTACATAGTCCTCCAAGCTTTCATCTTCCCCTTGTATCATACCGAAAATATTTTCATTGGATTTGCAGTAGTCTTGGTACTTCTTCAAGAATATGTTCTTCATTTTCTCCCATGTTTGGATGCAGTTCCCACCAAGGTTAATGAACCATTGGAGAGCTGCTCCTTTTAGAGTAAGAGGAAAAACTTTCAACCTTCGATCATTAGTACAATAATCATATCCTCTACAAAGTATTTAAAACTAAAATAAGAATGTATCTGGATCTTCATTTGTCAAACCATGAAAATTTGGTAGAGACGATGGGGGAATTATGTGCATTTGTGTCACTCCTTCTAAATCTTTCATAGGGAATTCAAAAGTTGAAATGTGAGCCATTTCTTACCATAATAGAAGACGTTCTTCATATGTTTCTTTAAGGAACCTCCTTCCAATGTTCCTGTCAATTGCTTAGTGAAATGGGTGGTGCTTACATCACCACTCGAGCGGAATTACAAGATTTTTTCAAAAATTCTACCTCGAAAATTTTTATTTCAATTCCTACACAATTTTGTTGAAAAGAGGGCGGAGGAGCAAGAATTTTATTTGCTCGTTATGCAGGTTCTTACCTTCCATTTTTAATACCCAATTATTTCAAAGTAGACAAACATCAAACATACATCACTCTCTGTCAAATAGCAACACTCTCCCTGGCAACGACGCCAAAATGTTGGGTGCTAAAAGGTGCCTTTTAAAACTCCTATTTATCCCACATTAATTATCAACTCGGGCAAGTCCTCTTATTTCAAGAGTGTACACAATATGTGCACGCTATAATCCCATAGAGTAATGTTTCTTAAAATGTAGTATAAATATTTCAAATACAAGAATAAACAGATGCTTTTAATAAATACCACTTGCAACTAAAGGAAACTCAATGCTCTAAAAATAAATCATTCATTCAGAAAAGTAACATCAATTATCAGTCGAGGATATAGTAGCAATAACTCATTCCTCTTTTAACTGATGTAAACTAATCAAGCATAAATAAGATCCTCAATCTGAGAGCTTTGACAGCAATAGCCAATGTTCTTTATAGTTGTTGATCTCACACACAACACACTAAATAACCAATTGGAAATGGCAATGAATTAAATCAATAATGCTACTGTAACTGATGGAAATGAGATAATTACACTAACTGTAAGAATGCTAAAAGGCAAAACTAAATGATTACAAAAATTAAATGAGAAGCAACGGTATATAATAAAAATAGACAGCAACTCTTATGTGACTGGAATGAACGGAAAAACTAAGTTACTGAAATGAACGACGATGCTCTGTAATTAGAATGAGAAACACAAAAATATACTTGTAGAAAGAAATGATCTTGTTATGAGGGAAAAGAACAACAACATAATTCAATTGTAGAAAGTAATCATGAAACAAACCACACTTGCAGAAATCAGAAATAAGGAAACCCACATTGTATGGTACATGAACAACAAGTAGATCCACCAGGAGCCAGGCCCTTAGCTGCCGATGAATACCGCTGGATTACTTCAGGAGATGCGAAGGAACTGCAACTGTTTTTATATATTCATTATTGCATAATCGTTATAGCAAGTTCATGCTCTGCTTCAACAACGAGAGTTGATGATTAAAGTTACAATTTCAGTAGTAATTCTCCCATTCCTCCTATCCTATCCTATCTATCTCTAATCTAATAATCCATCTAATTCTCTCTCTAATCATCCATCATGAATCCCCATAATAACCCCCCTCTCTGATCTCTGTTCTGATTTAAATACACATAGAGAAAAGAGAAGTTACAACGGATATGATTAAAAATGATTCATATTACAAAATTCGATTTCTCACAACCAATTGATCAGCAAGATCATATATGAAATATCCTTCCATCAATCATTTAACAGTAATAGGTAAAATTTGGTATTGCAACTGGAAGAATTTGGAATATGGCCACAACAACGAATTTGAGAAAATAGTCCTCATAGAACCTTTCATTTCTCTCAATACAGGCCGAATTTGGGAAAATTGTTCTTTGAAAAAGTTAATTCGGCTTGTTCTGGACAAAACCCATGTTTCATATTTTCTAGATTCTTCTCCATTTGCCTAATACGTCGAATGCAAAACTGTCACTTCTTATTCCAACTAATTTCTAAGTGTGCAATATGGAAAATATCTTGGAGGCTAAAATGGTGAGTGATGTTACAACAAATTTATTAATAAACCATAATTGGTAAAATCATGCATAATCATCAATTTATTAAAAATAAAGGAGAATAAATAATATTTATCCATAAGAGCATAAATAATTATAAAATGGAATTATATGATAAATTATGATAAAAGACATGATAAAGAAGAGTAGAAATGGATGAAATAGGTGTTAAAAAGTGATAATAATAATGACATATTACCGGCCCAACACTCTGTTGCTTTGTGCGTCTTTTTTTCTTCTGCTCTATTGTTTCACATCCATTGAATTACTGTGGCGCTGCTGCTGCTTCGCGCATCTTTGTTTCTTCTGCTCTATTTCTTCGTACGTCTTTGTTTCGTCTACTCTGTTGCTTTTCATTCATTGAATTGATGCGGCGCTGCTGCTACTATGGCCCTGCTTCTGCTCTATTGGTGATGATCTATGGCGACGTTAAGCGAACCACCAGGTAAGCACCTCTTTCTGTTATTGATCTTTATGGTTTTCTGCAGTGAATTGTTTGATTGTTATCGTAAATTATATTTTCTAATATAATTAACGTTTTTTTTCTGCATTACTCATATTATGTTGAATTGCTGTGGCGCTGCTACTGCTTTGGCACTGCTGCTACTCTATTGCTGATCATCTGTGGCGATGTTAAGCGAACCACCAGGTAAGCAGCTCATATCCTTCTATTGTTGGTAGTTATAGTTTTCTGGAGTGTTCATAAATCATAACATACTCATAGGTACACATCATCATTGTCACACTACAAGTATCACTGGCATACTGTCATACATTACTATTATCCATAGTATTGATGTCTCTATCTTCAATTTGAGATGGGGAAATTATTTTATCCATCCTCCATGAACCCGCTCCGTATTCTCGTCTTTAGTATGTTTTCCTCTAGGATGAAGCCCTCTATGAGCTAAAGGTTACCTCCCACCCAATAAGTCACTTATGGGAAAAGCCACGTCAAAATGGGCTTCAGAGGGGAAGGGGCTCGACACATCTCCTATTACTCGTTGTCTATCTCAGCATCTACTTTAGGACTATAGTTCCTTCAGGTGTAGCTTTCTCTTTCTCTGTAGTGTGGTATAAAAAGTTAGTAGAAGTTATTTTATCACTTAACTTGCACCTTAGATCACTGTCAAACTCGCAGATCACTGGAATATTGCTCAGAATATAAGTGATATCAGAATCTAAGATCATTTTATATAAATTAGTCATACTACAAGTATCACTGGCATATTGTCATACATTACTATTGTCCATAATATTGATGTATTTATATATCACTGTTATAAATTATTTTATCACTTAACTTGCACCTTAGATCGCTGTCAAACTCACATCACTGGAATATTGCTCAGAATATAAGTGATATCAGAATCCAAGATCACTGTATATAAATCATTCATACTATGAGTATGATTGGCATACTGTCGTACATTACTATTGTCCATAGTACTGATGTATTTATATATAACTGTTATAAGTTATTTTATCACTTAACTTGCACCTTAGATCACTATCAAACTCGCACCACTAGAATATCGCTCAAAATAAAGGTGATATCAGAATCCAAAATAACTGTATATAAATCACTACCAAATTTTACAAAAAATTTAAGTTTTCAGTTTGGTATGCAACAAGTGGTTACAGTTCTTAGGTTACAATATGTGTTAGAGACTTGTACTATGCAATCAAGGTCATGTGCCCAATTTATCAAATAGATTATAGAATCTATATATTAGAAACTCGAAACTTGAAACTTGTAAATTTTAGTTATTTTAGAAATTCAAAACTCGAAACATGAAAGTTGTAAATTTATATTGATTCTTGTTTGCCTTTATATCATAGAATCGTTTTCATATTTACACAAATATCATAACTGATTATTTATTAGACTACATATCTTCATATAGAACTTGCAAATAGTATGGTGGAAATGTGGATCTCATGACTCTTCATAATGTACAATGATTCATTCCATATTCATTTTTAGATTCATTCCATATTCATTTAAAAGAAGTAACTACTATGTATTCCACTTCTACTCTAGATAGAGAAAGTAATGACTCTTTCTTGCTTAACCATGCAACCAAAGACTCTTCTAAGTAGAATTATACATTGTCCAAGTAATGACTCTTTCTTACTTAAACATGCAACCAAAGACTCTTCTAAGTAGAATTATACATTGTCCACTTGTACTTTTCATGTCATCCACACAAGCCTAGTTGAATCTCTCTATGTGTTCAATGTAAATTTCTCACCTTTTGGGTACTATAGTCCATTGTTTGTAGTCTCTTTCACTTGTATCTTAATATCTATCTATTGGTAATAGATGACTATATTATATTGAAATATTCCAACTAATGTAAATTCCAAAATTATATCTAGTCTAAACCTTGTTATGTATATCAAGCTTCCTATCATATAGATGTAAAGGTTATGATCAAAATCACCTCATTCATCATCCATCATCTGCACATAACTTGCATCCAATTGATTTGATAAAAACACATTAGCCAATAAACAAACCATTGAAACCAAAAGTGATTTGATAGTTCTATAGGCAGAGTTTATAAAGGGCCAGGTAACCTTTGGATCTCATCTTTTATTAAAGGTGGCATATCCAGTAAATGCCCCTACAGTCAATCTCTGGAATAGATCTAAATAGAAGTTTTTCATTTTCATATCCATGGTCTCAAACAATGAGAGAGAAAAAACCTTTTATATTCAACATGTAAAACACAAATTAGCCATAAAAGTTTCCCATTGAAACCATAACTGATTAGTTATTAGACTACATATCTTCATATAGAACTTGCAAATAGTATGGTGGAAATGTGGATCTCATGACTCTTCATAATGTACAATGATTCATTCCATATTATTCATAGATCAAATATCATTAAATACAGGATTTATCATAATGTACAATGATTCATTCTATATTCATTTTTAGATTCATTTCATATTCATTTAAAAGAAGTAACTACTATGTATTCCACTTATACTCTAGATAGAGAAAGTAATGAATCTTTCTTGCTTAACCATGCAACCAAGCACTCTTCTAAGTATAATTATACATTGTCCAAGTAATGATTCTCTCTTTCTTAAACATGCAACCAAAGACCGTTCTAAGTAGAATTATACATTGTCCACTTGTACTTTTCATGTCATCCACACAAGCCTAGTTGAATCTCTCTATGTTTTCAATGTAAATTTCTCACCTTTTGGGTACTATAGTCCATTGTTTGTAGTCTCTTTCACTTGTATCTTAATATCTTCTTGTTGGTAATAGATGTCTATATTATATTGAAATATTACAACTAATATAAATTCCAAAATTATATCTAGTATAAACCTTGTTACATATATCAAGCTTCCTATCATATAGATGTAAAGGTTATGATCAACATCACCTCATTCATCATCCATCATCTTATCAAATTGATTTTATAAAAACACATTAGCCAATAAAAAAACAAATGAAACCAAAAATGATTTGATAGTTCTATAGGCAGAGTTTGTAAAGGGCCAGGTAGCCTTTGGATCTCATCTTTTATGAAAGGTGACACATCCAGTAAATGCCCTTACAGTCAATCTCTGGAATAGATCTAAATATAAGTTTTTCATTTTCATATCCATGGTCTCAAACAATGAGAGAGAAAAAACCCTTTATATTCAAATGTAAAACAAAAATTAGCCAGAAAGTTTCCCATTGAAACCAAAAGTGATTTGATACAAAACATAGGATTTAACCTAAGAGTAAATTCCCCGACCGTCAATTTGTGGAATAGTTTTAAATAGAAATTTTTCATTTCCATATCAATGACCTCTCAAACAATGAGAGAGAAAAAACCTTTTATATTCAACATGTAAAACACAAATTAGCCATATCTCTAGAATAGATCTAAATAAAAGTTTTTCATTTTCATATCCATGGTCTCAAACAACGAGAGAAAAAACCTTTTATATTCAACATGTAAAGCACAAATTATCCATAGAAGTTTCCCATTGAAACCAAAAGTGATTTGATACAAAACATAGGTTTTAACCTTATATAGTTTAAAATTGTTTCAAATAGATTTTTAATAAAATGAAAAATATTCAATGTAAAAAACATAGTATTTAGAGACAAAAAGTAATTTGATACAAAAAATATAGGTTTTAACCAAGTTTATAGTTAATTGTTATGAAAATAGATTCTTAAGAAAATGAAAAATATTAAATGTAAAACACATGCATTCTTATTCATTCCTATACACCCTTATGTCTATGTAAAGTAGTTTGAGTGATTCCATGGGTCTTATACACCCTTGATAGGGTATAATTGGGACAAGTAGTGTTAACTTCTACAAGTTCTATATGCAGAGTCTATAAAGTGCCAGGTAGCCTCTGGATCTCATCTTTTATGATAGGTGACATATCCAGTAAATGCCCCTACAGTCAATCTCTGGAATCTGGATCTAAATAGAAGTTTTTCATTTTCATATCCATGGTCTCAAACAATGAGAGAGAGGAAAAAAAAAATATATTCAACATGTAAAACACAAATTAACCACAAAGTTTTCCCATTGAAACCAAAAGTGATTTGATACAAAACATAGGTTTTAACCTTAGTAAATTCCCCTACAATCAATCTCTAGAATAGTTTTAAATATACATTTTTCATTTTCATATCCATGGTCTCAAACAATGAGAGAAAAAACCTTTTGTATTCAATGTATGTAAAACTCAAATTAGCCACATCTCTAGAATTGATCTAAATAGAAGTTTTTCATTTTCATATCCATGGTCTCAAACAATGAGAAAGAAAAAACCTTTTATATTCAACATGTAAAACACAAATTAGCCATTAAAGTTTCCCATTGAAACAAAAAATGATTTGATACAAAACATAGGTTTTAACCTAAGAGTAAATGCCCCTACAGTCAATCAATCTCTAGAATAGTTTTAAATATAATTTTTTCGTTTTCATATCCATGACCTCTCAAACAATGAGAGAGAAAAAAACCTTTTATATTCAATGTATGTAAAACACAAAGTAGCCATACAGGTTTCCCATTGAAACCAAAACTGATTTGATACATAACATAGGCTTTAACCTTAGTAAATGCCCCTACAGTCAATCTCTGGAATATTTTTAAATAGAAGTTTTTCATTTTCATATCCATGGTCTTAAAAAATTAGAGAGAAAAAAACCTTTTATATTCAACATGTAAAACACAAATTAGCCATAAAATTCTCCCATTGAAACCAAAAGTGATTTGATACAAAACATAGGTTTTAACCTAAGAGTAAATGCCCCTACAGTAAATCAATCTCTGGAATAGTTTTAAATATAGAAGTTTTTCATTTTCATATCCATGGTCTCAAACAATGATATAGATAAAAACCTTTTATATTCAACATTTAAAACACAGATTAGCCATAAAAGTTTCCCATTGAAACCAAAAGTGATTTGATACAAAACATAGGTTTTAACCTAAGACTAAGTGCCTCTATAGTAAATCAATCTTTGGAATAGTTTAAAATATTGAAGTTTTTCATTTTCATATCCATGGTCTCAAACAATGAGAGAGAAAAAAACCTTTTATATTCAACGTGTAAAGCACAAATTAGTCAAAAAGGTTTCCCATTGCAACCAAAAGTGATTTGATACAAAACATAGGTTTTAACCTAAGAGTAAATGCCCCTATAGTCAATCAAACTCTGGAATAGTTTAAAATATAGAAGTTTTTCATTTTCATATCCATGGTCTCAAACAATGAGAGAAAAAACCTTTTATATTCAATGTATGTAAAACGCAAATTAGCCACATCTAGAATAGTTTTAAATATAGAAGTTTTTCATTTTCATATCCATGGTCTCAAACAATGAGAGAAAAAACCTTTTATATTCAATGTATGTAAAACGCAAATTAGCCACATCTAGAATAGTTTTAAATATAAAAGTTTTTCATTTCATATCCATGGTCTCAAAAAATGAAAGAAAAAACATTTTATATTCCATGTATGTAAAACACAAATTAGCCATAAAAGTTTCCCATTGAAACCATAATTGATTTGATACAAAACATAGGTTTTAACCTAAGAGTAAATGCCCCTACAGTCAATCAATCTCTGGAATAGTTTGAAATATAATGTTTTCATTTTCATATCCATGGTCTCAAACAATGAGAGAAAAACCTTTTATATTCAATGTATGTATAAAACAAAAATTAGGCATATCTCTAGAATTGATCTAAATAGAAGTTTTTCATTTTCATATCCATGGTCTCAAACAATGAGAGAGAAAACCTTTTATATTCAATGTATGTAAAACACAAATTAAACATATCTCTAGAATAGATCTAATTAGAAGTTTTTCATTTTCATATCCATGGTCTCAAACAATGAGAGAGAAAAAAACCTTTTATATTCAACATGTAAAACACAAATTAGCCATAAAAGTTTCCCATTGAAACCATAAGTGATTTGATACAAAACATAGGTTTTAACCTAAGAGGAGATGCCCCTACAAGTAAATCAATATCTCAAATAGTTTTAAATATAGAATTTTTTCATTTTCATATCCATGGTCTCAAACAATGAGAGAAAATCCATTTTATATTCAATGTATGTAAAACAAAAATTAGCCATTTCTCTAGAATAGATCTAAATAGAAGTTTTTCATTTTCATATCCATGGTCTCAAACCATGAGAGAAAAAAACCTTTTATATTCAACATGTAAAACACAAGTTAGCCATAAAAGTTTCCCATAGAAACCAAAAGTGATTTGATAAAAAACATAGGTTTTAACCTAAGAGTAAATTCCCCTACAAGTCAATCAATCTCTCGAATAGTTTTAAATATAGATGTTTTTCATTTTCATATCCATGGTCTCAAACAATGAGAGAAAAAACCTTTTATATTCAATGTATGTAAAACAAAAATTAGCCACATCTCTAGAATAGATCTAAATAGAAGTTTTTCATTTTCATATCCATGGTCTCAAACAATGAGAGAGAGAAAAAAAACATTTTATATTCAACATGTAAAACAAAAATTAGCCATAAAATTTTCCCATTGAAACCAAAAGTGATTTGATACAAAACATAGGTTTTAACCTAAGAGTAAATGCCTCTACAGTCAATCTCTGGAATAGTTTTAAATAGAAGTTTTTCATTTTCATATCTGTGGTCTCAAACAATGAGAGAAAAAAACCTTTTATATTCAACATGTATATAGTATTTAGAAACAAAAATTAATTTGATACAAAACATAGGTTTTAACCAATTATATAGTTTTTCATTTTCATATCCATGGTCTCAAACAGTGAGAAAGAAAAAACCTTTTATATTCAACATGTAAAACACAAATTAGCCATAAAATTTTACCATTGAAACAAAAAGTGATTTGATACAAAGAATAGGTTTTAACCTAATCTATTAAATTCCCCTACATTCAATTTCTAGAATAGATCTAATCAGAAGTTTTTCATCTTCATATCCATGGTAGTTCTATAGGTAGAGTCTATAAAGGGCCAGGTAGCCTACGGATCTCATTTTTTATGAAAGGTGACATATCTAGTAAATTCCCCTACAGTCAGTCTCTGGAATAGATCTAAATGCCCCTACAGTAAACATGTATATAGTATTTAGAAACAAAAATTAATTTGATACAAAACATAGGTTTTAACCAAGTATATATTTTTTCATTTTTATATCCATGGTCTCAAACAATGAGAGAGAAAAAACTATTTATATTCAACATGTAAAACACAAATTAGCCATAAAATTTTCCCATTGAAACCAAAAGTGATTTGATACAAAACATAGGTTTTAACCTAATATAGTAAATGCCCCTACATTCAATCTCTAGAATAGATCTAATTAGAAGTTTTTCATTTTCATATCCATGGTAGTTCTATAGGCAGAGTCTGTAAAGGTCCAGATAGCCTCTGGATCTCATATTTTATGTAAGGTGACATATCTAGTAAATACCCCTATAGTCAATCTCTGGAATAGATCTAAATGCCCCCACAGTCAACATGTATATAGTATTTAGAAACAAAAAGTAATTTGATACAAAACATACGTTTTAACTAGGTATATAGTTTTTCATTTTTATATCCATGGTCTCAAACAATGAGAGAGAAAAAACCTTTTATATTCAACATGTAAAACACAATTAGACATAAGAGTTTCCCCTTGAAACCAAAAGTGATTTGGTACAAAACATAGGTTTTAACCTAAGAGTAAATGCTCCTATATTCAATATTTAGAATAGATCTAATTATAATTTTTTCATTTTCATATCCATGGTAGTTCTATAGGCAGAGTCTGTAAAGGGCCAGGTAGCCTCTGGATCTCATATTTTATGAAAGGTGACATATCTAGTAAATGCCCCTATAGTCAATCTATGGAATAGATCTAAATATAAGTTTTTCATTTATCCCATGCATTTGCAATAAATGTCAATTTAATGTATATATTTTTATTGAATTTTTGCAATAAATGTAAATTTACTATATATATTTTTAATGAATTTGTTTTTTTAGGGATAAGAAAACCATTAAATATGGTTGAAAAATGGAAATTATGCATAGAAGTTTCTTGCTATCTTAATCCAGGGAATGTAGTGATTACATATGTGCTTTCCAATATTGTGACTAGCAAAGTCGTCCAAAGGAAAATGAATATACTAGGAAGAACAACAAACAACGAGGCATATTATATTGGATTGATAGAAGGCTTGGGAACAACGATGGAGTATGGATCAAATGGAATCGTAGTTTTCACCAATTCTGAACTTGTGTGAAACCATATGAATGGAATCTACCAAGTTAAGAAGGAGAGGCTAAAAGAACTGCATGGAATAGAAAACAATATTGTTAGCCAATTTCATTTTTTTAGTATAAAGGATTGTACAAATGTGAATAAGATGTCTGCTGATTTATTGCGTGGGGCAATGAAAATTCAGGATTCATTTATCAAAGATGAATTAATAGATGAATTAGAATTATACGGGGCAATTGCAAAGCAATATTCATCTCTCAAAGATGAATTAGTTTTGAGGCACTTCTTCAAAAATTCAAGATTCATCTCTCAAAGATGAATTAGTTTTGAGACGCTCTTCTTCAAAAATTCAAGATTCATCTCTCAAAGATGAATTAGTGTTGAGACGCTCTCCTTCAAAATTTATTGATCGACATTGTAACATATCTTGGATGTGTGTGTGTTGTGTACTTATAAATGTGTCTTTTTTAATGACCATGTGATTTTTTCAATTATATACCAAGTGTGCTCCCACCACACCATGTAAAGCGCAACTTGGTGAACTTCACATTTGCAACAAGTGGTGAACTTCACATTTTTATGAAATTAAAATGCGGGGACTTCAACAAATTTTTGTTTAAATGGATTTTCACTTCTTTTTTAATGACAATGTGTTTTTTTCAATTTTATACCAAATGTGCTCCCACCATGTAAAACACAATTTGGTGAACTTATCATTTTTATAACTTTTTTTTTGCTTAAATTGAGTTTCACACATCAATTAGTGCTTTGAAAGTTGTGTTTTACATAATTTGTTTACACTAAATTATATTAATTTTCTGAAATTTATTTTGAATTTAATTTAAATTAGTTATTTAAAAAATAATTGTAAATGTCCATCGTAGATATATATATCATGGAGGATGAACGATGAAGATCAAAAGAATCCCATATCTCTACGAGAGGGGGGGATCAGGGATCGAGAGCTGTTCATGGTAAATTTAAATATAATCTTAAATCTCCATATATGTGTTTACATATGGAATTGATTTTTTATCAAATTTGTGAGTTAAATTAGTTGTTAACAAGTTTCATTTTTTATTTTTTAGGAGATAATAAGAAGAGAAGGATCTCTACTCCATCCATGGATGCCCATGTTTCACCCAGTCGTGGTATGGTTTTAACACAATTTAATCAATGAATATGTACACGTGTATTTATATGTATGCATGTATTTTTCAATTGATTATAAATTCGTATTTGTTTATGAAGCTTCTCTCTCCTCTCGAGAGGTTGGTGGTGGTTCAAATCCCCTTAGAGGGCCATCAATAAGTGGTAGCAAGTTGCGTGAAGGTGGTGATATTTATTCCCTTGGTGGCCAATCAATGGCTGGTGGTGCTGGTTCTCAGCAGGGTCATTCTAGTTCTCAACAGTTTCAGGGTGGAGAAGATGCTAGCCAACCACGTTGAGGTTGCCATCATTTTCAATATTTTTTTCATTGAATTTGTACAAATTTGTTTACATGTGTTTTTTCTAATATACAAAATTTTATATATATTGATGCAGAGGCTGAAAATGTTCCAAATATTGGTCAAAATAGACGCAGGGCAGAATGCTACATTCAAGAAGAAGGTTGTCTACCCACCACAACTTATCCGACTGACATTTCTGATATACCATGGGAAAGAAACATGGCGCAATGCACCTTAGAAAGGTGTCAACAATTTCATGCAAAATTGCTGAGAGATCTTGTGCCTTTGACTATACTTGCTAAGAGTCGACAAAGCCTCGAAATAGTTACACATTCATTGGGCGAAATAGTAAATGTGTACAAAAATCTTGGGCCAATGACTGATACATTTGTAGAAGTCATGAGAAAGAGAAAGGAAATAGTAATGGGTCCCGATAAATGGGAGGATGTAAAACAAAGAGTTACAAAAGATATGGCGAAGTTAATGTTTAATTTTAAGGAAGGGCCAAAAAGAAAAATGCAGAAGGTGCAATATTTCAAGCACCCCGATATAGCTCACTATTTGTATGATAGGCACCTTGCAGCCTATGGAAGGCTTCCATGGAATGACGAGGTTCTTGTTTATTTTGCACAATTGTTTTACGCAGAACTTTTTTTGAAAATGAAACCCAATTATAATGACCTTCTGTCAGAATTTTTTGGTCCGGGGAAAGGTCGATTGTGTAACCGTAAGGGCGCTAAGCGAGATGTGGAGTTGCCTCGCCCTGAGCCGCCATTGGTGAGTCGACCTTTTCGGGTTGAAACTCTGCTGTCAGAGATGGATGCAACTTCTCAAATAAGTCGAGAAGCAAGGGATGTCATGATCGACAATGTTTATAGCAGATTGGGTGGAGTTGATGTTTGTCTAAATCGACAAAGAGCACGTGAGAATGCACGTGCCAATTTTGTTTATTGTATAGATGAAGAGATTGACAGCATGAATGTTGAAGATCTCCGAATACATGCAAAGAATTGTCGCAATGGTTGGCAAGACCTAATTCTTCATGAGGAAGAGGGCACGGGAATGGTATATGTTCATGACCGTAGGGTTCAATTATTTTAACACATACATGTGTACAATTTGTAATAAATACATGTGTATGTACATGTATACATTTATTTGTATGTACATTAATCTAACAAAAATGTATCATTATATGTTAAAACACCATTTTCAGTTGTCACGCATGATGAATGACGAAAATTTTAATATCATGTTCAGGGCCTCTGGTTCAAACAATGAAGATGGGTCTCACCATCAAGATATGTTGACAAATGTTAGTGTTTTTTAAGTGATATTTTTAAAATAAATAATTGTGCACACATGTACATGTACATATATAATAATAAAATGTTTTAACAGATTTTGATTCCGTCTGATGTTTTTGGGATGGCAGTACCTTCTTCTTCCTTGGGAGATGTACCTTCTACTTCCTTAGGAGATGTGCCACATCCACAACAAGTATGGAAAATTTTTCACTTTTAAAATTTATGTTTAAGTTATATATATATTCCACCTCAAAAAGTTCCATTAAAAATTGAGATATATATATCTATATCTTGAGTTATTTTAAATTTTTTGAATTTTAGGTTTTTGGAGATTTTCTTTTAGAGCCTCTCTTAAGAGATGTCCCAAATTCACCTCCAGAAATATTCAATTTTTCACATTTAAATATATATATGTTTTTTTTTAAATTATAAGTTATAAATTGAAGTTTATTTAAGTTTTATTATAAATTGAGATCTTGATCTTGAGTTATTTTATACTTTTAAAATTTTGAATTTTAGGTTTCTATAGAAGATTTCTTTAATCCACAGACTCTAGCGATAGAGATAGGAACATCCACACCATTTCAACCATTTGAACAAGTTGTCTAACTTTTTTTTTAATATTATTGAAAATAATTTTATATATGTACACATGTGCAATTTCATTTGATTTTTTTTAATATATATATATATATATATTAACTATACATGTATATTGTACAATTTACTGTTGGAGATGTTCCCATGGGGGAAGTTGTAGCAGACGAACAAATGGAGAGGGAACCTCATGAGGAATTGCATGATTTTTTTTTTATATTTTGTTTTTTACATGAAGTTCTATATATTCTCACTCATTTTTAAAACATCAAATTTTAATGTTTGTATGTGCATTATGTACAGGTTCCCCATGCTTCGCAAGATAGTGCGCAGATTGAGACTCTGCTAGGAAAGACACTACATCCATCTGTATTTGATGGACATGATTTGTAGATTTGATTGAGATTTCTAGTCTTAAATTTACCTTTTTATATATTATCTAGATGCACAGTCATATACATATAACTTGATACTTGATACTTGTGAGACCTACAATTTTTGGACATATTTTATTACAGTGTTAATATAATTTTTTTTGTTCCAAAAAGTTAAGTTTTGGATGGTTTTAGTACTTTTGGCATGTGAATGTGAAGTAATGTTGTTATATAATTTGTTTGGTTTTTAAAACTTTTAAGTTTTGGATAGTTGAACTACTAGTAATGTTGTCATCTATAAATTAATGTTTTTCTTTTGAACTACATTTGGCATGTTATGTAATGATGTGTTATAATTTGTTTTGTTTTTAAAACTTAAGTTTTGGATGGTTGAAGTACATTTGGTATGTGAAGTAATGTTGTGATCTATAATTTTTTGTTAAATTAAGGTTAAGTTTTGGATGGTTTCAATCTACATTTGGCATGTGATAAATGTTTTTATTGGATAGTTGAACTATAATTGGCATGGCATGTGAAGTAATGTTGTGATATAATAAAAAAGTTTTTAAAACTCAAGTTTTGGATGGTTTCAATCTACATTTGGCATGTGATATAATGTTTAATGTTTAATGTTTTTATTGGATAGTTGAACTAAAATTGGCATGGCATGTGAAGTAGTGTTGTGATATAATCAAAAAGTTTTTAAAACTCAAGTTTTGGATGTTTGAAGTACGTTTGGCATGTGAAGTAATGTTTTGATCTATAATTTTTTGTTAAATTAAAGGTTAAGTTTTGGATGGTTTCAATCTACATTTGGCATGTGATATAATGTTAAATGTTTTTATTGGATAGTTGAACTATAATTGGCATGGCATGTGAAGTAATGTTGCACGATATATAATCAAAAAGTTTTTAAAACTTAAGTTTTGGATGGTTTCAATATACATTTGGCATGTGATATAATGTTAAATTTTTTTATTGGATAGTTGAACTACAATTGGATGGCATGTCAAGTAATGTTGTGATATAATCAAAAAGTTTTTAAAACTCAAGTTTTGGATGGTTGAAGTACATTAGGCATGTGAAGTAATGTTGTGATATAATCAAAAAGTTTTTAAAACTAAGTTTTGGATACCATTTCAATCTACATTTGGCATGTGATATAATGTTAAATGTTTAATGTTTTTATTGGATAGTTGAACTACAATTTGCATGACATGTGAAGTAATTTGTTTTGATATAATAAAAAAGTTTTTAAAATTCAAATTTTGGATGGTTGAAGTACATTTGGTAAGTTTAAAAAAAAAATCACTCAAACAATAGTATGTATTATGTAAAGATCAAAGATAATCTTAAGATTACTTTTAAGTACAATCAAGTGTTCTTGAAACATTTCCCCACATGATGATACCTTCATTGACCTATGAACTAAAGTAGTTCATAGGCTATATGTTCTGCCTCTTTCCCATATAAATCCCTTTAATTTTGACTGGAAATATAAGAAGTAGATATATGTTTGTTGAATTGGGGTCAATGTCATTAATGCACTCAACTAGGTAGCCTTGTTGATTTATAAATTGGTAAATTGATGGTCCATTAAGTTTTAATTGTATTCTAGAATATATATATTTAGTACGTGAAACATTTTTCATCAATGCACATGGGAAAACTACTTGAACAATTAATTGCATTATAGAACACACACACACACACACACATATATATCCAATACGTGCACAACATTTTTCATCAATGCACATAGAACATATTCGACCATTGGACAGACAAATTTTGTACTAGATTTTCAATCAGGAATAGAGATGTGGGTCAAATCCCACCAAAAGTCAAAGAAGTGCTCCGAGTCTCTTGTCTGAAAGGAATCTTCATACAAAATTATACTTCGGATGATTTATTTACATTGTGGATACTTTTTACCAAAAAATCCCACAAGAAAAACTGGGTGTGCATTGAGTTCGTGTATATATCCAGTACATGCAACATTTTTCATCAACGCACATAGAAAAACTACTTTCAGTTAATTGCATTCTAGAACATATATATTGAGTACGTGAAACATTTTTCATCAATGCACATAGTAAAACTACTTGAACAGTTAATTGCATTCTAGAACACACACACAGATATATATATATATATATATATCCAATACATGAAACATTTTTCATCAATGCATGTATAGAAAAGCTACTTTTAGTTGATACTAGAGTGTGCATGTACCAAAAAAAATCTTACATGTGCAAACACTTGCACAAATAACATAAAAAGGAAGCTCAATTTTTAATTGAGTACTGGAAGTTCTAGAACATATAATCCAAAGAGAATAAATTGTTGGGCAGTTCAATCAAAAAAATTCCAATGGAATGCCATCTTCAATAATCCGTTCATGATCGGATTTTGACATTTTCCATTTCTTAATATTCGTTTTTTTCTTTGATTGAACCTCGATCAACTTTATGCGTGCTGCACACACCAAGTGACTATATTGATAACTTATGAAATCAGGTTCATAGTCTTCAAAGTAAACAAAATTCTCACTTTGATTAGTTTGTCTGAAAAAATAACCTTTCAGTATAATAGATCCTCTTTCATATGGGAATCCGTGATCATTATAGTCTTCTAATAATTTCATTTTTCTTTCAGTGCAACGCATCAAATAATACTTCACATTTTCATCGTTGTCAGTAGGTGCAATTACAGCAAAAACATCTCCTGCACAATAAAACAAACTTAACAAAATTATACATATTCAAATTTATTTCTAGATCTTTATCATTAGAAATCAATTCAAATTTTACCTTCTCTAAGAAGATCAGAAACTCGATCACCATCGGATGATATTGTAGTCTCCTCTGATTGCATTTCTTAAAGCATTGCAATGGACATTTTTCCCTTTGTATTTAGGTTTGTATGTTTCCAATCCTTTGCATACATTTTTTTTTCACAAACGTCATTGGATTTTGTGTTGTTTATGCAAGCATGACAAAAACAAGAATATTTTCTTTTATCCAATGCAAACACATTTTTGGACGAATTTGTTTTAATTGGATGCAATTTTCGAGTCCCTTTTATTGTTTCAACGTCATTTCTAATTGATCTATCTACGTCTTCGATCCCAATATGCCAAAAAAGCCTTTATATGGAAAATTTAAAGAAGAATTTAAATATGATATCAAAATATAATCAAGATAATCATTGTGATAAATGTACATTGTTTAAAATTATATATCCAATAAAAATTAAATTGAATGTACCTTCGCACTTCCCTTGATCGGTTAGTCTCATGGCTTAGAGCAGTGATGAACCATTGAACAACTTCTTTCATGTCCACAAGTCGGCTTGTAGAGGGGTTCATTTGATATCTTCGAAGTGCTCATTTTATGCATGCCCCTGCACCATCATGTTCTCCTTTTCCATGGCCAGTCCCAAAGAAATTACAACAATGTTTAATGCAGGTTTTCTTACGAAGACAACACAACCAAAAGATTTATTGTGCAGATTTGAATTGACCTGCACATCCGTCTGACCATATCTGATGTTCATTCAATGTTGTTCCATGATTTTTCAAGGAATCATAAATTTTTCCAAAACAATGTTGTACAAAATATGTATCATATGTACGATCATCACTGATATAAAAGTGATATTCTTTAATAATATGTCGATTTTCACTGGTGCTTTCTATATGATCGAAGTTTTGTTCAGCATGTCTATATAAAATATGGACGAGCATGGAGACTTGGTCAGAATGATAGTAGTCACTCTGAATTTCTTTTTGTGGAACAAATGTGTGGTTTTCTGCAAAATCAATTACTGAAAAAATGGTCCCTGGTGGAAAAAATTCACCGGATTTTTTGAATTGCAAGTCTTGCCATCGAGCTCTATGGGAATGCTTGGTGTATTTGTAAATTTATGTCTCAAACTTTCTCAAAAAGTCTATCACAAAAAATTCTTCTTCTCGTAATTCAATACTTTTAACATTATTTGCACCTTAAATTGATGTATGGATATATTCATATCTCTTCCATTTCACTTTCATGTTGGACAATGATTTATCATTTATATCAGTAAAATATTTGTTTTGAAATTTAGTCAAATTTCCACAATCATCGCAATTTTTACCACCAACACATTTCTTTTCGTAAAATAGTTCATCGCTTTTGCTTTCACATAGAATTTGAGATATGAAATTAGGGATAGTGGAAGGAGGAGGTGAATCCCTCCAAAATTTTCTACCAAAATCAAGGAATGTGTCATAATATAACTCAAATTCCACACGATAACAACAACAACAAGTGTCGCGTATGGCGATAGGTTTTACATACCATGGTTTTTGTTAAACAAAAGCACTAATTGAAACATGAATTTCACGATTCTTTTTTTTGAAATTGTTGAACAAATCTATCTGAGTGCTTTCCAAGAAATGTTTTTCATGTTCTTCGTACTAATTTCGTGTTATTATTCTTTGCATCACATGCCTTGCAGTTCGTGACACACGCGAATTTTCATTCCAATATTCATATATTATTTTCTTAACTTTTATCCATGTCTATCTTTGTATGGTTGCCTACAAATAACTCTCCAACAAGTGAGTTCATCATTTACATCTATTTGCAACCAAAATTTCTGATGTCTATGCAAAGTTTGTTGTGAGGTTCCTAATGCTCGTGCCATAGATTTTACCAAGCGATTCTCTTTAGTACTTGATGTAACCACTACCATATGTATTGCTCTATGTACAACTGAAACATTTTTCTATCTAGATCTTCTAATTGATTTTATAGTACTATTTATATTTTGTATCACATTTTCCTTCATTTTTTTTTATCTTTGGTTGATTTTCGAATACCCAATAAAGTTGTAGCTTCTTTTAATTTCCTTAATGGTAGGAGACCTTTCCACATTTGGGCTTGAATTGCCACATTTTCCTTTATGAAATACTTCTCAAAAATTCAGTTAACACGATATCGTATATAATGGTCAGCTTTTTTTATCTCCATATGTGTGAGTGTCAACATTTTCTAACATCTCATCATCGACATTGATTTCATCTGTACATATTCGAATGAATAGTACATAATAAGTTTACATATCCAATAAATAACTAAACTAATAAATATATGTATAATTTAAATAATACGTGCATGTGTTCAACATCTATATATATGTACATACCTTGTGATTCAATTTCTTCACTTGAATTTCTTTCAAAATTTTCACCATATTCAATCATTGGTTCAATATTTTTTTCACTTTCTCTTTCAAAATTTTGTATCTCATGATCAACGTTTTGAGGAATATCTCTCTCCATTTACATTGAAAATATTTTTCAAATTAGTTCATCAAATAAAAATTAATCTTTTACACTAGGAAAATATTAAATATATCAAAATCATAATATTTACATTTACATACCTGTTTCAACTTCTAGTTGAGGTTGATTTTCCCCTTCAATATTTGAGAGTTCTTCTATCTTTCTTTTGCGAGATTGTCTCATCCCTTCTCTATGTTCCTCAGGGTCTCTTTTTCAATCATATTTTCTCGTACAATTCCTTCGAATTCCCATTATAATAGGGTATGAAGTTCAAAAAATTCCTTCAAAAATTTAGACAAAAACTCAATTAAAAAAAAATCAGAAAAGATTTAATTAAAAAAAACTCATTTTACAAATTTTGCAAAAAGTACATACTCCGATCCAAAACAATTAAATTAAAAAATTCAAGAAAAAAATGTCTTATAAAAATAAAATGAAGTTCAAAATATTTTCTTCCAAGTCCTACAAAAAAAATTCATTTAAAAAGTTACACAAAAAATCATTTTAAAAAATTATTATAAAAGATTCACTTCAACCCAAAACCAAAAAATTTCATTTCAAAATTAAGCCCAAATCCATACTTTAAAAAAAAATAAAGCCCAAAAAACTGTATCACAGTCCTCCAAGAAATTTCTTTTGAATGTACCTCCAAGAAAAGTCTTCAAATATGTTTTTTGAATGTACCTACAAGAAAATTCTTTAATCCCAAAACAATTCCTTACAAAATCAGATCAAATGTATGAAAATAATGTGTCTCAAAGAAAAGTCCTTTGAATGTACCTCCAAGAAAATTCCTTAAACCCAAAACAATTCTTTGCAAAATCAGATCAAGAATTTTGTAAAATAAGACCAAACATGTGAAAATATGTGAAAATAATGAATGATTTCACAACAATTTATATTGGCCTGAAATGTGTTTTTTGAGGGGCTCGGCAGTACTTTTCGGCCGATGGAAAGATAGGTAAAAGTTCAGCTGAAATTTTAAGAAATACATCGGCCAAACTACTTTTTCGTTTGAATTAACGGGCCGTCGATGCAAAAAACAGTTCCGCCGAACTTTTTTTAAGAGTTCGGCCGAACTAACGCGTCACCAGTTACGCAGAGCCAAGCCCTGAATAAGTTTCTGCAACTTTGGACTGATTAAACTCCATGAAACATTATGAATTAACTGTCGGAACCAAGACAAGCATTTTCAGAATTGAATCTACTTTCAGGAAATATAACTTTCATGGAATTTCATAAATATTTACTAATTTTAATTAATTTTGTAATAAAACGGATGCAAATAATTTTTGAACATCATTGTGATTCAGTGAAATCAAAATTCTGTATCTTCCAAAATACATTGTAAAAAAAATTGAAAAAATTATGGTACATTACATTCGTTTGTCATCTCTAATGGGTAGCTTTTAGATTTTTATTTTATACCTTATATATTAAGAAATTTCTTGCGTAGCGAAACATATTCAAAATATGTAGTTTTTCATATTGGACCAGTTTAAATTTTTTTAGTAATTATGATATGCATCCATTGGCTTTGTAAATATGACGAAACTGAAGTAGACTCTCTCTAGATTGTTGTAACACATTTTGTTTCTCAAAAACACAAATTTTCAAAGAATACAACATTGCGTATTAACATGACTTCTTATGAATCCGTTGATTTTTAAAAAATACACACTCAAAGAAACGCTAAATTGACATATCAAATATGTATAAAAAATTCCAAAAAATAAGTAATATAAAGCTAACAAAATTTTTGACAACTTTTATTTTTATCGCAAAATGAAATTCTAAACAGAAAAATTGTTTTAGCTTGCAGAAAGTTGAAGAACCGAAAAAATGAAAGCTTTTTCTCAAAAAATGGCTAAAAGTGTAACCCAACTTCACATTTTCAGCCATGTGTCAATTATGAGAAATTATACGACATTTTCCCACACAAATAACAATTATATATTGTTTACAGCCCAACCTTGATTGGTCGAAGTACAGTAATCATTAATTATTAGTTTCCATAGTGTCGTATTTCATGAATATATCAATATTAATGTAACATGAAACCTTGTTCCTTGGCATATCAACCTACACTTAATTTGGTGAGATGATAGGAAAAAAACATATTGTGTTTTTTGAGAGAAATAAATCCTGAGGGTTTACTCTTATTACCCAAAAGGGTAATGAATTTTTTTAAAAGGATATTTAAGAATTGGTTTATAATTTTGATCCATATGGTAAATGATAATTTCATTAACACAAATATAATCATGCTACAGATGAGTTAATATCTCTAATTACAAATTATTTCATCTAGGATGTGTGGACCCAATGGGGTCCTATAACCAAAACTAAATTTATCACCTAATTTCATAGAAAGGAAAAGTGACATGTTTATAACACAACAATTATTTGACAATAACATTAAAAAAATGAATTGCAACATATTAAACATTTAAGGAATTTAATTTGTAACAAAATACTTAAATAAAACAATAAGAGGAAGAATATATAGTACAATGGCTTTATTACCGTGCTCTTGCTGGGACCACTTGATTAAATATGCCACCTTGCGAACTAGTAAAGTCTATTTGAATTCCTATCCCATGGAACCTCCAAAGGCTACCTAGCCCTATACGCCCAAGTCTAATTGTAACTATAGAGTGTCCAAAATAGATATATCATCCTTCAACCACAACCAATATTTATGAGTTCTCCCTCCTTCCCTTTATCCTAGTTCTCCCCTCCTACCCTTCCCTACTTCAAACTCCCAAGCCAAAATAAATCAAAGACCAAAGAATAGTCCCCCCCTCCATATTCTCCTCTCACTTGGTGCATCCCTTCCTCATCCATCCAAAGAATCTCTCATTAATCTCATCAATGCCCCCCATTCTTTAGAGACAATGCCTTGAATCCCCCCAAACACTCTCCTACAGCCACACCACTCCTTATCACTCCACCTACCCCTTTTTACCTTTAATTAACACCTAAGTATTCCATTGCCTAACCACCCCTTATTAATTAAATATGATAATATTATGGTTCAAATGTTAGCCAACCTAAAGAACCTTATTAATTTAATTATTTAATGAAAATTTTTATGATTTATTTTTCCGATCTAATTTGTCTAAAATCTGGCAGAAATTCATTGAAATCACAATTTTGATGGCTAAAAGTTTCATAATCAAAGTTCCCGAGGGTTTTCTCAGGATGTTGAATAAATATATGCAGTGAAAAACCATTTTAAATAACACAAATCAAGATTTTGCCTCAAATTGTTCTGCCTGATTCTGGCTAGAAAATTCACCGAGAACTCCAAAAAGTCGCATTAAAGACAACTCCTTAATTAATCAGTAATCATGATTTGTCATTAATCAATCTTAAGGGTACCCATATGCTTGGTAATTAATCAAGCTTAACCATTTATTTAATAATTTAACATATTAATGTTTAAAATACTAGTGTATTCATGTGAAGTGTGGGTGTGTAGTTAGCATATGCGTACTTCGTATATATACTAATAATAGTTATTTGAATCAAGAACAAAAAATAATTACTCAACATGTAGCCTAAAAAAATAATGTAAGATAATATGATTAGGTAAGGGAATTAAATACACCCCACATTTAGAAAAATTCCTCCCAAAATTAGAGCCAAATCATACAATTAGTCAAGAAGTAGTAAGGAAATAAGGCTTAAACAAATAGGGAGAAATATATAGTACTCAAATTAAGTAAGTAAAAAAAATATGCCACTTCAAATATAGAGTCTCCATATAACATATAGCATCCTATCCTCCCTAATCTACTTTCTCTCCCATGATATATAACCTTTTCTGCAATATGTAATGGCATTGACTATACCAATATAACCACTCATAGAACCAAGATGGTGGAAGCATCGAATATATTGAACTAACTTCCCCAATTGGAATATGAAAATCTTAATCACACATCTAGGGGTGGATGTCCATCACTGGCCTCCCATGACTCTAGGCTTACAGGCTACATGGTGGTAAATTCCTTCACACCTCCTGAACGGAATAAGGTCAGTACGGAAATATGGACCACACTATGATGTTGGTTGGATACATTTCATCGAATAATATAGTTTGGAATTCATGCCACATGAAATCTACACCTTACCCCATGTCATAATAGTGCATATCGAGTAGATATGAAATTTAATACATCAATGTAAATCATAACATTCCTCGTTAGGTTTCTTGGCATCCCACATAAATTAGCATGGATCTTGGCTATCACATAATCCCTTCCAATCTCCAGGTTAGTTCTCATACAAGAATATACACATGATAATATTCATCATGTTAATAAGTATAGTATGCACGTACTAAGTTTTTTTCAATTACTATCTATATGTTGGGAGTAAATCTCACATTAGATAAATCTTAACCTTGATAAGTCAACTACTGTATAAATCATAACCAAGTAAGTCATACAGAAGGTAAATCATACATCAGGTAAGTCATAAGTCAAATACTTTATTCAACAAAACATAATTCATCATGTTTTACATAGTAAGCTCATCTATCCATATGAAATCCATAAGTATTGCATAACATTCATAAATAAAACAACATGAAAATACATATAGTGCTTGAGCATATATAACTATCTAGGTCAAAATGCACATAAAAAAATGGTCAAAAAGTGAGGGGTAGTCATGATGTATAGTCTCATCATATTTTAGGGTAGAAAATCCTAGGAAATACTTGTCCCATTGGAGCTTAACCTAGTCCACCAAGTGACGCATGAGCCGATGAACCCTAATGTCCAATATGTACAAGGATTTGACCATTATGGTTTCCATATATGTGACTTACAATTCCCTCGATTGAAGTTTGTGATATTGATCAGAACCATAACCTCATAGAGTACATACATGAAAAACATCATCGATTTTATGAAAATGGGGTGGTAGTACCATATGATAGGTGCTACACCATTTTTTGGTCAGCTAACCTGTTAATATTAGATCGACCTAAGCACACCACGTAAGACACATTTTACCTTAAGTAAAATTTCTTTCACTATGAAAAATAACTTAGTAAAACACCTTTATTAATTTTTTTATGCTCTAAACAGGAAACCCCATGAGGAAATATTAAATAAATCCACATTTTTTTTATTTTCCTCAAGGAATAATTAGTTAAACAAAATTTTAATTAATATTCCTGGTCATATTTAACCCAAAACAGGAAAATTAATTAGATAAATTATTATTTATCTTGTTATTTTTTCTAGGAATAATTATTTAAACCTTATTTAAACAATATTCCTTCTTAAATTTGACTAAATCACTCAAAAATAGTTAAATAAATCATTATTTATTTAATTATTACTCAACCACATCCTTAAAATGATAAATAAATCATTTATTTTTTTATTATTTACTAATAAAGGGATTTGACCGAAGTCAAATTCCTTTTCCCTCCAACAAAAATAATAAAATATTCCATAAAATTGGATCTTGATTTGGTAAATAATATTTTAACTATGCACCAATATCTAGATTAACTCAATATTTTGTTATAAATAGAATGGCTTTTCAATTTATTCATCACCTTTTGTTGCCTAAAGATCACTCTGGATCTATACTTTTGGTCTGACTTTGATCCACCATCATTGTCATATTTTTCTATCCTTTTGCTTGTGAGCTCCCTTTGAGTTCCATTTTTGTCTGGGTTTTCTACACCATCAAGAGAGAGGAATTTTTGATCTGAAGTGCTGAGGACTTACAAGAACCCATCCCATTGAGGAGAATTAGTCACATCCTTCTATGTTTTCCTCCCAATTTCCCTTAATATAAAATTCATTCAACATATTCTTGTCTTTTCTATTGGATGCATGGAGTAAATATCATTTTATTTACTCCTTAATGTCTTTTGATGCATAGCTCTAGATTTTTGCAACATTTATCTTGATCAACTAATTGCAAATTTGAAGATATTGGCAATCATATTTTGTTGTTAGGACCGTTTTTTATGCACACCTAAAGTGGTATTTTTTCGTACACTTGCAATTAATATTCATACTAACAATAGGTGACTCCACATGGGTTTACGATTACGACCATTGTTGTTTTTATGATCCTTGCATATCCAGCTACTTCAAACCCTAGTATTTCTCTTCAACCTCTTTTTTTTCTTTTCTTGATGTTTTTTTTAAACTAGAAAACCATAAAACAGTAAAAATTATAACTTTCATGTGTTTTCAGACCTATTGCGCAGGTGACAGACATTAGCCGCAGCTGAGACGACACATTTTGCTCAAATCTACCGCCGAGAGTGACGGAAGTGTAGGTCACACTTTTTGGCCCTAAACTTGCATCCTGGAGCTTCACGACACACTTTTCATTCCTAAAACTGCGACCTCTACAGAAAATAGGTCAGAAACTGCAATCTAGACTTTTTGCGGGAGTTTTTTTGAAATTTTTCTGGGTTTGTCTGGGCCTCTGTTTAGGGTTTTCTGATCTCCTTCTTTTCTGATTTTGGAATTTTACTTGTTTTGTTTCACTCAACTAAGTGGGAACCTAGCCCCCTAGCGCTTAAGTACCCTCCACACTTTGTGGAAGAGTTTTAGCTACTGCAGGTTGTCTGAAATTTTTAGAGTGTTCATTCATTTTTTCAGATCCGATACCTCACCCTCAAATCTGCTTCAGATTGGCTATTTATCCATCCAAATCACCTCATTTAGTTTTTTCCTGAGCTTTCCTCTAGGGTTCACTCTATTTCCCTCTACGAGATAACCTTTCGTCACCTCATTTACAACAATCTTTCCTTTGATTTGTTGTTGTTTTCTGCACCACTTTCTAGCAGATTTTGACCTTTAGATCCCTGTCCCTCCCGAACTTTGATATATTGGCTATCTTGGTGTGTTTTAACTATTTTTTTGCCCACCTACAGACTACTTGTTGAGAGGCCTGCCTTCTTGGGTTTAGATTATTGCATTATTAGTTGTTTATTTATTGTTATTTCAGTTTCATATACTGTTATCTGCAAGTTTATTTACAGTTACACAACACACTTTTTCTTTCTCTCGACAAACTTCTAGGTTTAAAAATTAAAATTTACACACTTTTCACACACACCCTAAGTGAAAAAGTGCTTGGTTAACACCGCCAAGCAAAGACTCTAAAACATTGAAATCAATTGACCCTAAACCTCTTCGCCCTTGTTTCAACATTGAAATCAGTTGATCCAGCACCTCCTTGCCCTTATTGGTCTCTTTTTCCCTTTGTGACGTGTTTGTGTCGTCATCATTGCACCACCAAGGCATTTATCCCAGAGACTTCTTGGCCTTCATCCTCAGTTTACGGTAGGAAGACTTACTCCTTCGCATAGGATTCGAGTGAGTCCTCCACCGATTCCGCACTCCAACTCTTCTTCCGGTTCATTAGGTTCTCCTTCCGCCCCCGGTTCTCCTCCTGTCACCTTCACCATGTCTGGTTCAGGACCTAAGACTAGTTGTAGCCCCCGCCCTAATGCTAGGAATACTACTAGTGGGACCGCAACAGAAACTATGCCGGCTACTCCCTTGCTCCCCTATATGGCAGGCCTCAATTTTTCCGATTTTGACCAGTTGATAAATGAACCTATACACCATGATGCTAGTTGGCCTGCTATGCTGACCAAGCTCCCTTCCAACATCCCATTTTTGAAGGCCTTGCTGGAGAAGATCCTACAAATCATGTTCGATCTTTCCACATTTGATGCTTGTCTAACTCCATCACCGATGACTCTGTCTATCTTCAGTTGTTCCAATGAATGCTTACAAGCCTCATCCTCTCATACCACCTTTGGGACTCTTTTTCAGGCTTTCTTGTCTTATTTCCATCTTCCTCTTCGTTATGACACTGGTACCGAAATTTTGACTTCTTTCCGTCAATCGTCTGCGACCCACCTATTTGATCATGTCCAGGAATGGTGGAGAAGAAAGAGCCTATGTTAAGCCCCTACCTTCGAAGACCGTGTCTAAATGGACTGGTTCCTTAGATCTCTCTTTCCCCCTCTCGGAAAATATGTCGCATCGCATTTCCGTCAAATAGAAGAATTTTCTCTCCAAATTCTGTTAAAATATGACTTGATCTACGCTCAGTCAGGTTATGCTTATACCTTTCTACTTTATCTTCCTATACATGGTGGTTCCAACACACCAGAGGCATCTCATGCTGCTGACAGTATCATTGGAGCTCTCTCTCATCCATACGCTCAACCTACCATGGGCTATGGTTTTACTCAAGGGGGGGCCAGCACCTCATGCACTTTTCTCCTTCCCGGTAGCATGTATCTAGGATGTGGCATGCATCCTCCTTTTTCCCAACCTCCTTTTTACCACACTATTAACCAAGCTCCTTATTACCTGTATCAATAGCCTGGTGCTCCAGCTCCTCCAGCATTAGTACCTCCTCCTCCCTTTCCTTCTCAACCCCCGCAACAACAACCATCGCCCCCTCAGGGGCAGGTGTGTGCACAACAAGGCGTGACAAATCCTCCTCCCTATAAGAAGAAGAGGAAAGGCACTCAAAATCAATATTCTTCTGGTAATCTTGGATCTAATCCATAGAATAATGCCCCTAACACTACTAACCAACAACAAGGCACTTAGCCCAAGTAGGACAGGCCTATTCGCATGAACAAGCCTTGTTCTTGTTGTGGTGTTTATGGTCATTACACACATGATTGTCCTCTTTTACCACAAATGAAGAAGATGTGGGAGTCTCAAGCAACATTACGAGGACAACAAGCCTTCCCTTCCGTCCCTCCCAATGTTGCACCTAGTCAGCTAGCTTCTCTTACTAATCCTTTCCCTCAACAAGGATTTGTGGCTACCCAACCACCTGAAGGTCAGGTGGCCACTAAACCTCTTCCATCTAGTACCTTTGATTACCAGATCCTCATGATGAACTCTGATCAAACTCTAACCGTAGACATCAATCTTCAGACTCGGTCTCGTCAGTACAACAAGCCTCCCACTATGTCTGTCCCCAAGCCACCTCCTTCGGTCCCTACAGAGCCTATTTTGACACCTAGTGGTCCCTTTCAGATTCCTCAGCCTAAGGCGGAGGTTCATACCAAGATCCATAAGAGACCACTACGCCAAAATGCTACTTCTGGCAAAGCTGCGAATTTGTATATCATAGTAGATGATTTGGCACAATATCCTGTTGCCATTTCAATGTTGGAACTCCTCCAGTCGTGCCCTTCAAAATGAAAAGCTCTACTATATGCCATGGGCGCTGTAGATCCTCCCGACGATCGATTGATTGTCTTTGATGTTGATTGGTCAGAACATCCTCCTCTCCCAGCTTCCATCGCCTTCCAAATCCTAGTCAAGATCTGGAACACCAATGTTTCCTGGTGCATCATTCATGAGGGGGCATCCACCCATGTGATGTCTGCTTCGGTTTGGAAGCAACTTGGATCACCTGAGTTGGCTCCTTCCACGTTCACTCTGCGAGCGTGGAATGGAAATTCCTCCCATCCCATTAGCCTATTCTGTAATTGTCTTATCACTCTCACGGGAAAGACTGTTTGCGTTGATGTAGAAGTCATAGATGCCCCCTTAGATTACTACATTCTATTGGGTCATAGCTACACCTATGCGATGTCTACTATCCCATCTGCGGTTCACTGCAAGATGTCCTTCCCTCATCATGGAAAGATAGTCACCATTGACCAATTGACATATTACGAACTGAAGTCTCAAACCTCCCCTGCGTCCATCATCTCTTTGGTGGCCAATAAGAAATTCGTCAATCCTTTGACTAGTGTCTCACCAAGAGTCTACAAATATTCCTCATTGCTTGGTACATTTCGTGGTATTCCTCCTCTGGTCTCTAATCCCAGCTCATCCAATGTTTTCATGATGCAATCAGCTCAACCAGCCCTTAAGTGGCCCGCTTCGGCTAGTCAGTAGCCTCCTCACCCTCTGTAGCCTACTCCTAGCCCTTCAATTCAGCCTTATGGACCTTGTCCTCCTGGCCCTTCACCTATAGATAGTATCCATGAACCTCTTTACCCTCTTGGAATGGTTCCTCTGGGCCTTAACCATTTAGGAGTTATCCCGCCTAGCCATTACCCTTCCAGTCAGATACCGTTCCTAGCTCCCCCCAAGAGTTTACATGGTACCTGTCGTGGCTACCCTCTCTCTCCCTAACTTGAACCTTGGGATTCCTGTTTGGTACCTTGATCCTATAGCCACTACCCCACCTGGTCAAACCAAATCTTATCTTGCTTTAACCCCAGTTAAACTAGTCCCCATGACTTCTCCCATTGTTACAATGCTCAGCCACCTCAATAGGAACCACCTCCTGTTGTGACTGCTTCGGGTAAGAAGGGAAAAGCTCGCAAGAGGGCCTCAATGGACAAGGCTGCACCGACCGACCCTACACCTTCCTCGCCCACAAAGCCTTATGCTTTGTGTGATTTCATCGGCCATGCCACCCATATCTGTCCCAAACTGCCCCATATCAAGCCCATGGTTAAAGTTGCATTCCCTAAGTCTACAGTCGTTGAAGCCTCTATTTCTTCCTCGACTACAGCCAAGAACCCTAAAACTATTCCCACCAATCAACCCTATGCTTTTTGTGATCTCCATGGCCATTATTCCCACCATTGTCCTACCCTTACGCATTACCGTGCCTCTTTGGAGGTAGTTTGGGAGTATGAGGTTGAAAAAAACCAATCCGCCTCTCTCGTACTTGCATAGTATGTTGCGAGCCAACTTGAGGATTTACCTACTCCCATTGACATTCCCCCTCCCGATGTTGAGATAGCGAAGCCTGTGGCCACCATCCTCTACCTATCATCATCCATGAGACCCTCAGTGGAAGTTCCCCTTGCATATTCCCCTGTTGTTTCACTTGACATCCCTTCAGCGATCACCCTGGGCTCAACATCAGTAGATCCCTTATCTGCTTGTTCTTCCATCATCCTCGTGACGATGCACATGTGAACCTTTCTTCTCATGATGATGAGTTAGGTAGCTTCGCCATGCCATGTGGTCTCCCTTCCTCCAGTCATTCCATCTTCTATTGTGATGATGACATCATGGAAGCCTTGTCCACCCCTGACTTCATCTGTCCCACCCATAAACAGGATGGCCCCATCCGTGCCTATGGTGACCTTCACGACCTGAGCACAAGCTACACCTCGGGTAGCTCCCACACTCCACCTCACCGTTAGTGTAGGAGTAGTAGACATCCTACCCAGATCACTCCCTCTGGTGGAGTGCGCTTGATTTCTACTTTGCACTCAGGTTGCTAGCGTTGTTCATCATCCTCCCATATATTTTCTTGTGGCACCTTTCAGATGGACCTCCCATCCACACCTTATATTGTTTTTTCCGATGGTGAAAGTCGCTACTCTGGGAATCTAGCCTCGGCAGGTTGGGCCATTTTTACCCCCTTGCATTCGCTTGCTCTCTCGAACAGTGTATGCATTGGTACTCCTACCAATAATCAAGTAGAATATGATGCAGTGTGAGGTTTATTAGCCGATTCCCTTTCACATCGCATCTTCCACCTTCATTTTTCTTTAGATTCCCTGCTTCTTGTCATGTAATTGAATGGTGTCTATCGTGTGCACAATCCTATCCTTTTTAGAATATATTTATGAGTGAAGATTTTGATGCGTGAATTTGAAATCATTACATTCAGTCATGTACCTAGAGCACAAAATCACTATGTAGATAGCATTTCAAACCATATTCTAGATTGGCATTTAGCACATGCATTTAACACAAGACAATAGCATAAAACTATCAAAACTATGCATATCCATAATATGTGTCGTATAAAATGTTTTAGAGTTCATAAACTCTGATACATATGACATGACCATAGCATGTTACAAAAAATCAAAACTAGGGGCACCACCTGCCCCTCCACACTAATCACTATCTGGAGGATCTCGAGCCAATGGCTCTGCTCCCGCAGCTCGTAGATCACGCATCCCCTGTCTGTCCATCGTCATGCACCGCATGACCCCTCGCCACTCCGAGGGTATCCCAAAACATGGCTCTATGTACTCGTCCTCTAAGTCTTTCCGGTCGCGCTCTGAAACACCGATCAGAAGCCTCTCACATCTACAACAGATTTCCTCCAGGAGGGCTGCTACATCCTCATTTTTTGGTGCCCTCAATCCACTAGGTCCTACGAGTCCTGATACTGCAGGCCGTCGCATATACCAAACGGGTTTTACTGGTGCTGTATCTACATACCAAAAGTAGAAGAATCAGTACCATATACAATATTCTGAAACTTTACAATGCACATAAAAATATTATCAATTTGTCACTTACCATCATGCCCCCATACTCAACCAGGAGGCAGTGGCAAATTCGGGCCCCCAAAATAACTCATCCCACTATAAGGAAGGTCATCTATGTACAATGCCATCTGATCCCAATGCACAAGGAACCCATATTGGAGCACCCATCCAACTTCCCCACCTCCTCCTCTGCACAGTAGTTTCCCCCATCGGTGCATCTTGGGCTCTCTCAGGCCCCCATCCTAGAGTTGTATACAAGGTCGCAGTGTCAGGATCTTCTCAAATAAGAGTGATAAAAAAACTATACCATATGCACAGTCATTGTTCACTTGTCGCTTGCATAGTGACAGCTTTCATTTCGATGATGAGAGCATCATCTGGGCACACCCATAGTAGGTCCCACTCAACTCATTCTCAAAAAGAATCATCAACCCTCCAGTGATGTGGTGGAGTGCCTAGTTGCCTAGAATCTGCAGCACCAGTGCGACCACATCACAGGTCTCTAACCTCTCTGTATCCCCGATGGGTATTCGAGTCCCCTAGAGTTGGAGACCTGGTCGACAATGGCACTCTACAAACTCCATGATGTTCTGCCCTCGCAGTAACATTGACTACGTATTCCCAACCATCCCAAGTGGTTGAATACCTTTCAGTAAATATATATCGTGGACCGTCAACTTGATTCGGTGCCCATGCACTATAAAGGCCTCATGGTTCGGATCCCAATAGCTGAAAATCCAAGCCAATAAGGGCTCTCTAGCTCTCATCAGATGGTTCTCCACAAATTTCAGAACCCAAAACCTAACCAATGCACTGCAGACACCCTGATCCTCCCGGATCTTCGACTATAATGTGCCTAGGTCTCTCTCTCTCTCCAGTTGATCCGTAATTCTACCATATCTACACAAAACCATCATACTTGTCAGTGTACATATTGGAAATACTGTATCAAAACACAAAAACCTAGTTCTCATACAAAAAATAGCATAGAAAAACCCCTCCTAGTCAGGTCGCAGTTTTCAAGCCCAATCCTTGGACACGTCGCAGTTTTCTTCCCAAAACCTGCTACCCAGGTTGCAGTTTTTTCCCTAAAAAGTGTGACCCAGCCATGAAGAGGAGCAGGGGTTTATTCCTAAGCTCTGGGGACCTAAACTTAACTTTCAATCCACTGAAATGAAAGAGTAGGGTTAGGCCTCTTACTTGTAACTGACGAATCTCGATTCCAACGGTCGGTTTGTCTGCTGTGATGACCGTAAGATTTAGGGTGTTCTCTTCTCTCTACATTCACCACAGCTCCACATGAAAATGAGTGAATTTGGAAGGAAAATGCCTTATTAAAAGAGAAAACCCCTGATTTTTCTTTTTCCTGCTGCGGCCACACCGTAGCTCAGTTTAACAAACCGTCTACACCGGTGGAAAGCTCTCACCGAGTCCTCAAATGGGTATATGTTAGGTTTTTGTGATTTGATACTTCACAACGACACTTTTTGTCCACGATGCATTACTTCACTATTCCCCAAAATCTAATTTCTTCACTTGCAACACTTGTACTTGGAGGCATCACTTTTCCTTCGTACTTGTCCATGCTCGCATCGATTTTCGTCATGAGTAACCATCATGTACTCATGTTTTTATGGTCCCCATTAGACCTTTTCTATGTGGCAGCACCATCGAGTTGCCCTTGTTTAGAGCATCCGAGTTGATTCATCCTTACATTCATGGATTATATCCAGAGTCCCTTTGTATCCCACTAAATTCCTCCATCCTTCATTTCTTGGTTCCTCTCTTGTGTCACACATTATGGCCTTTAGTCCCACTGTCCCCTATCCCTCATGATATTGTGTTAGTTGTTGCTAGGTCATCCATGCCCTTTATGTTCTAACAAGGGAAGTCGTCTATCTGCTACTCAGCACCCCCCATTTTATCATCATCCCTGGTGTTCATCGGTCAGTTGCTCTACTATTTTCTCTCGTGCCTTAGTTGAGGATCCCTTATTGCCTCACCTATGGTGGACCTCCTTCTGTCGACATCAACTCATTCATTCCAAAAGACAGGTCTAGAGGGCGGTGTACCTTGGTTCCATCTTCCACTCTTGTTCGGTGCCTCAGATCAGGCAAAGGGACTCCTTATTGCCCTTTGAATTGATTGTTTCTCAGCTCGAGCTCATTTCAGCAGGCTCGAGATCTGTATACTTGATGGTTCAGTGATGCAGCAAATGATACCGGTGATTCACGGGTTTGTGTGAGATGTTTTCAGCCCTCATGAGGGGGTGGCCCTATAGGTAGCCCCCCACATGCCCAGATGACCTCTTCATTACAAACTCTGATGCAGCTACATATATTTGATGATGTCGGTCTGAGCTGCTTGCAGTGCCTTTTTTTTTGCATGTGTCAGTCAGATTTTCAGGGCCTTTTCATGTTTACAGGGGAATTTGGGTTGTATTTGTATCTCATGTACTCAGATATTATTGTATAAGTCCTGGATGTTATCCCAGGCATAGTATGTATGTGGGATTCATTATCATGTCTTTTACCTAGCTCATGTTTCTGGCAACATGTACTATATTGTTCAGTCCTTTGTTTACTGGACGCCTTATTCTTTTTACTTTGTCTCAGCGGGCATAGGTATGCCTCCCCCACCCCTATAGCACAGGTACTCAATCATAAATGAGACTTGTTGCACCTGTAAGTCTCACCTCCTTAGGGTCTAGTCCTTTAGCGCTTCGGTCTACCTTACATTTCTCTCTCTTTGACTTCCCATTTGGTGTCTAGTGATTGAGTTCTTACAACCTACTTCAGTCATACCATTAGCTCTTAATGCTCGCACGATGGGGGGAAATCTGTTACACCATTTTTTGGTCATCTAACCTGTTACTATTAGATGGACCTATGTACACCATGTAAGACTAATTTTACCCTAAGTAAAATTGCTTTCACTTTGAAAAATAACTTAGTAAAACACCTTATTATGTTGTTTATGGTCTAAACCGGAAACCCCACGAGGAAATATTAAATAAATCCAGATTTGTTTGATTTTCCTCAAGAAATAATTATTTAAACAACAGTTTAATTAACATTCCTCATCATATTTAGCCCAAAACAGGAAAATTAATTAGATAAATTATTATTTATCTTATTATTTTCTACGAATAATTATTTAAACCTTATTTAGATAATATTCCTTGCTAAATTTGAGTAAATCACTCATAAATAGTTAAATAAATAATTATTTATTTAATTATTACTCAACCACATCCTTAAAATGATAAATATATCATTTCTTTATTTATTATTTACTAATAAAGGGATTTGACCCAAGTCAAATTCCTTTTCCCTCCAACAAAAATAATAAAATATTCCATAAAAGTTGGATCTTGATTTGGTTAATAATATTTTAATTATGCACTAATATCTAGACTACTCAATATTTTGTTATACATAGAAGAGTTTTTCCATTCATTCATCACCTTTTCTTGCCTAAATATCACTCTGGATCTATACATTTGGTCTGAATTTGATCCACCATCATTGTCATACTTTTCTATCCTTTTGCTTGCGAGCTCCCTTTGAGTTCTATTTTTGTCTAGGTTTTCTACACCATCAAGAGAGAGGAATTTTAGATCTGAAGTGCTAAGGACTTACAAGAACCCATCCCATTGAGGAGAACTGGTAACATCCTTCTATGTTTTCCTCCCAGGTGCCCTTAATATAAAATTCATTGAACATATTTTTGTCTTGTCTTTTGGATGCATGGAGTAAATCTCATTTTATTTACTGCTTAATGCCTTTTTATGCATAGATATAGATTTTTTCAACATTTATCTTGATCAAGTAATTGCAGATATGAAGATATTGGCAGCCATCTTTTGTTGTTAGGGCTATTTTTTATGCACAACTAAAGTGGTCTTTTTTCGTACACTTGCAATTAAGATTCATACTAACAATAGGAAATTAGTATAATTTTCTCTTTTATTATAAAAGGTCCTATAAATTAAGGTAACAATTTCATCCATTTCCTGAACCTCATGGTTATTTTGTTTGGTCAGAGATGAATAAAAACTTGGTCTCCCACTTCATAACTTTGATTAATCATGTGTGCATCAACATAACTCTTTTATCTACCTTGGGATTCATTTAACCTTTTTCGAATTTTTCTTACTTGTTCCTCCATTTCTTGAACCAATTATGCATCGAATATTACCTTGTCCTTCGACTTTTCCCAACTTAGTGCTTTCCATCATGGCCTTCGATATAGGGCTTGATAAAGAGGCATCTCGATTGAATAATGGTAAGTATTATTATCATCAAACTCTACCAATGGAAGGTAGCTTTCCCCCTAAGTTTGGTTATCCATAATGCACATTCTAAGCATGTATTGCACAACCTATTTTACTCTCTACCCATATGATTTTGGAGGATGTGCCATACATAGGCTCAAATGATTCCCTAATGTTGACTGCAATATTGTCCAAAGTCTAGATGTAAGGAAATATTTTGTATCTAAAATTATCTTTTTGGGTATCCCATGTGGTTAGATATCTTCACTTATAAACACTTGTGCCACATCGGTAACATCATAAGGGTCTCTCACTTTGATGAAATGCATTCTTTTTGTAAATTTATCAATTAAAACAAATACGAAATTGTGCCTTTATGAAGTGAATGGAAAATCCACAATAGAATCCATATAAATGGCCTCCCATTTAGATATGGGAATTTCATGTCGACATTCAAGATACTTAGCGAAAATTTGGCATATGGCACACTTCATGGCTACCGAAAATAAAAGTTTCTTCATGTCATACATCTTCACACTAGAATTTGCACAATAAAGTTCTCTATGTGACTCTTCAATGATGGTACTTCATATACCCCATTCCTTAAGGATGTACATTCTACCATGAACCTAAATAGTCCATCTGGTTCAAGGAACCCTCCAAATTTCATTCTATTTTCTTTCCACTTTGGAGTGTTGATGTAACCTTCATATACAAACTATATAGAAATGATTTCTCCAACACATACTCCCTCAAATTGAATCTCAAGGGTATTGGGGAGAATATGCCTGATCTCTTGCTTAGTGCATTAGCCACCACATTATCATTTCGTTTGATGTATGAAATTAAAAAATCATTCTCATTAAGTACTTCACCTCTACGTACCATACATATCCCTATGAGTGAAGAGACGCTTCAGTCTCTCATGATTAATTTTTAACTCAAACCTTCACTTGATGTTGTAGTGTCTCCATAGTTTCAAATATAGAATCACTGTTGCTAATTCTAATTCATGAGTAGCATACAACTCTTCATGTTTTTTCAATTTCATAGATGCATAAGTTGTAACTTCAACTTCTTGCATCAACACTACTCCCAATTTTTGTTTTGAAGAATTTACGCAAACTGTGAAGTCCTTGTATGTGTCATGCACTCGAATGATCAATGTAATAGTTAATGATCTCTTTAGTTAGGTGAATATAATGTCACATTCATTACTAACCCCATTTTCCTATAATGTGTTGATAGGTTTCATAATATTTGAAAACCATTCCAATAACGTTAAATATAATAACCTACTAGCGCCATGAAGCTACACACCTCATGAGAATTTTTAAGCACTGACCAATCCATTATGGCCTTCGCCATTTCATAATGAGTTAAAATCCCTTCTCCTAAGTTGATGTGATTGAGTTAACGAATTCTCTTTTGAAATAAAGAACATTTTAATAGATTCCCATACAACTCATTTTCCCCTAAGCATGCCCAAAAAACCGTTACATATCCTTCATGCTCATTTTCATTTTTGTAATACACAATAATATCATCTAGAAATACTTGCACAAAGTGGTCCAAATAATTTCGGAGCATGTCATTCATGAGACTTGTCAAAATTGTTGTTGCATTGATAAAACCAAATGGAAATACTATGAAAAAATTAGTACCCAAACGTAGCTCGAAAGGAAATTTTTAGGATGTTAGTTTCCTTAATCCTCAATTTAACCTACTATTCCTATGAAGCTACACACCTCATGGAAATTTTTAGGCATTGGCCAATCCATTATGGCCTTCACCTTTTCAGGGTCAATTGAAATCCATTCTCTTGAGATGATGTGCTTCAAGTAATGAATTTTATTTTTAAAGAAAGAATATTTGATAGCTTCCCATACAAATTATTTTCAGTTAAACATTTCAAAACAACCATTAAGTTCCCCTCACGATGTTTTTCATTTTTGGAATACATAAGAATATCACCTAGAGAGACTTGCAAAAGTGGTCCTGATACTTTCAGAACATGTTGTTCATGAGAATCATGATCAGTGTTGGTGCATTGGTCAAACCAAATTTACTTTCTAAAAACTCATACTACCCAAACTGAGTTTTAAAGGTATTTTTTGGGATGTCACCTTCCTTATTCCTCAATTGGTGGTATCTAGATCACAAATTGATTTTTAATAAAATCACAACTCCCTTCATCTGGTCAAAGATGTAATACATTGAAGCCATCATGCACATATTATTTACTTTATCTTGATTCAAGTCACTGTAATCTATGCACAATTTGAAGGAACCATTTTTCTTTTTGAAAAAAATGACCAGTGCACCCCATGGTGAAATACTAGGTCTCATAAATCCAAAATATGATAAATCTTGTTAGTACATATGTAAGTCACAAATTTATGGAGCTATCATCCTGTAGGGTGTCACTAATATTGGCTATAAACCATTTTTATAGGTAGATTGTGAAATTGATCTCCCTCGTAGGGGATAATATTGGAAATTATTTGGGGAAATCATCCTCAAATTCTATCAAAACTAGGTGTTTATGTAGGTAGTCTCTCTTTTGTTCATTTAAAGCCTTGGACACACATAGTTTAAATCCTTTCCAAAGATAATTTTTTACCTCCATCGTGGAAACGGATCATCCAGAGACTCCTATTTTGATACCACAAATCTCAATTGACCTACCTTCATCATCTAAACAAATCACCTTTAGTTCGAAATAGTCTATCAAATATTGACGAGCTTCTAGTGAGTCCATCCCAATGATTACATAACAATTTACCACTTCAATTACATACACATTCAACTTAGTTGTACGCACCCAAACATTTACCCAACATTGGTTACTGTTAAGTCCTATTACAGCTTTTATGTTAGAATCCATTTTGAATTATTTAAATTTATTTTGATCATAGGATTCCAACCCACATTTTTCTAATGCAATTGGTGAAATTAAACTTTTTGTAGCTCCTAAATAAAAAAATGTTTTAACTTTTACATTTTTTATCACACTTGATATTTTACCATGACGTATTTGCGTTCAACTTGGTGGTTATCTACTACTGCATATATATATGATGGTTTCTTCTTACTCCTCCAATCAGTGATTTTCCTTTTCTATGATTCTTACCACTTTGTAACTAAGGACATTGATGTTGGTAATGAGCTATCCCACATCACAAATAAGTGATGTGTGGTAGAATCTAAATAGAATGTTGTGGGGCAATTTGGAAATGTCTCCTTCCCCTTGGACCCTGACCCTTGCTTGTAGCTCCACCTGTCTGACCTCAACTTGAATGAGTCCCTGAAGCTATTGGTGAAGCTACAATGGTAGCCTTTGAAAACTTTGTTGCAAATTTTTTGGGTAAAACCATGTTTTGATATGGTGGTGGCATCAAATTTCCTCCCTTGGAGAAGGTATGAGGGTCCTTCCCAACAAACCTTGAATTTTGTGGGAAAACGTCTATGTTTCCCGCTTTCAAGTTCAAGTGCTCTTGTACATGGTAGGAATGTTAAATAAACTCTATAATCTAGGATGGTTTCCACATATAAACTATTTCCCTAATTTTAAGTTTTAACCCATAAAAAATATGATATGTATGACACTAATTAGTATCCATGCAGGGGACATACTTAACCAATTCCATGAATTTGATCTCATTTTGTTTGAAAGGATCCTACTTGCCATTCTTCATAATATGTTGGTAGGCACACCTTCCTAAACCTTTCCTTAAATAACATCGAGTTAATTGTTTTAGGAGTAAAGTGTATTTTTCACTCTAGGTTTCCCACCAATTCAAGTCACTATCGTTGAGATAAAATTTCATAATATTATCTTTTGAATTAGAAGTATACTCATTTAGTGCTAAACATCTTATCGTTCCCTCCAACGAGGTTTTTTCTAATTTGCTAAGATAACCTTCAACAACTCTCGGAGCTTAATATTTTAGAGCTCCCTAGTAATGTCCTTGGTTGGTTTTCCTCTATCAATGTCAATTGATCCTTTAGGGTTTCCTACCCAAATGGAGGGATCTCTACTTACATCTCAGTTAATTAATTTCCTCTTCAGATCAATAAGATGAGAGATAGCTCCAGTGATGGCATTGGGTTATCTTGAGGAGGTGGTCCTTGTGCCAAATGTCCTTAACCTCATTTTCCTCGCATCCTCACCATTCGAAATTATTCAAATATATACATGAAACATAAAAGATGTATTAGCATAACTAAGGAATTTTTTAGCTCTCACTCAGCTCACACATGTATCCAAAATGATATGTGTAAGTTTTCCTTTTACTATTCTCTTAAAGAGCTTTACTAACATTGAGAGGATCCTCATAGATCTATTAAATCATATCACATCTCTAACTAAGAAAGCACTATAATGCATCCACCAATACTTCCACTCACTTATCTATAGCGTAGAAAACTATTTAATATTAATAAATATTAATCAAAATAAAGTAATTAAATTTAATTATTATCATATTATAATTTTTTTTTAATAAATATTTTTAAATTTTAAATAATTTATTTACATTTCAAAAACAAATAAGTTAAATTTAAAACATGTGATAATTTTAAATAAATAAAAATGATAAACATAATAAATATCAAACAACCCACACATAATTCTCTAGGTTAGGTAACGTGTGGGCCTACATGAGGCCCATGTTCCCTTGCCATTTCCAACATCAAAAGACCTTCCCCAACTTGCAACACACTCATTTTATATCTATATTCCACACTAGATCTGAGATGGATGTTTTAGGTGGAGGCCGCTCAAAGACATGACTTCATGCCCAACGAAGTCCTTCCTTATGCAGCTAAGATTAATAGAATCAGAGCACCATATATCTCACTATGTTCATTTTATAAAACTATATAAAGGATATTTTACATTTGGTAATGAGAACTTGTCTCAAAACGTTTTAGTGATAATGTAGATGCAAAAGAGGTGGAATGGCATATGCCTCAATGACAATACTACTCTTGTGAAGGCGTAGACTCTGGACGAGCTCCATTAAAGGAGAAATCTACACCTTCAACTGTCATTAAAGGAGTCGAGGTGGGGCTTTCCACTCAACTATTTGAGGAAGAAATACAAAAGCAACAACTAAAGTCCATTTGGTTTGGAATTTTGTTATTAGTGCTGCGCAACTCTTAAACTCACATGGATTCCAAAGTTGGAACATTAATTTTTCTTTTTTCTTTTTTGTTTTGTTTTGTTGTCTTTGTAGTGCTTCCCTAGCATCCCTTACCATGGAAACAAGCCTTAAGTTCTGAGGGAATATCCTAGTAAGAAGGTCGAGGCTTCGAAACCCACTGCCAAGATTTTGAGCATTGTGCCTATAAATTTAGGACTAGCCACAATTCTTTTCAATTTACAAAACTCCCACATGACGCTTCAACATTTGGTTAATAGTTGTTCTACATTTGTTCTGTTTAGGATAAAATTTTATCACAAACAAGAGAACTGGTAACATCCTTCTATGTTTTCCTCCCAAGTGCCCTTAATATAAAAATAATTCAACATATTCTTGTCTTGTCTTTTGGATGCATGGAGTAAAACTCTTTTTATTTACTGCTTAATGCCTTTTGATGCATAGATCTAGATTTTCACAACGCTTATCTTGATCAACTAATTACAAATCTGAAGATATTAGCAGCCATATTTTGCTGTTAGGGTTGTTTGTTATGCACAGCTAAAGTGGTATTTTTTCATACACTTGTAATTAATATTCATACTAACAATAGGAAATTAGTCTAACTTTCTCTTTGACTCTAAAAGGTCCTATAAATCAAGGTAACAATGTCATCCATTTCCTAAACCTTATGGTTATTTTTTTTGGTCAGAGATGAATAAAAAATTGGTCTCCCACTTCATAACTTTGATTAATCATGTGTGTGTCAGCATAAATCTTTTATCTACCTTGGGATTCATTTAACCTTTTTCGAATTTTTCTTACTTGTTCCTCCATTTCTTGAACCAATTATACATTGAATATTACCTTGTCCTTCGACCTTTCCCAACTTAGTGGTTTCCATCATGGCCTTTCATATAGGGCTTGATACAAAGGCACCTTGATTGAATAATGGTAAGTATTATTATCATCAAACTCTACCAATGGAAGGTAGCTTTCCCCCTAAGTTTTGTTATCCATAATGCACATTCTAAGCATGTATTCCATAACATATTTTACTGTCTACCCATACGATTTTGGAGGATATGCCATACATAGGCTCAAATGATTCTCTAATGTTGACTGCAATCTTGTCCAAAATCTATATGTAAGGAAATATTTTGTATCTAAAATTATCTTTTTCGGTATCCCATGTGGCTAGATATCTTCACTTATAAACACTTGTGCCACATTGGTAACATCATAAGTGTCTCTCACTTTGATGAAATGCATTTCTTTGTAAATTTATCAATTAAAATAAGTATGGAATTGTGCCTTTATGAAGTGAATGGAAAATCCACAATGAAATCCATATAAATGGCCTCCCATTTAGACATGGGAATTTCATGTCAACATTCAAGATACTTAGTGAAAAATTGGCCTATGGCACACTTCATTCCTACCGAAAATAAAAGCTTCTTCATGTCATACATCTTCACACTAGAATTTGCACAATAAAGTTCTCTATGTGACTCTTCAATTATGGTACTTCATATACCCCATTCCTTAAGGATGTACATTCTACCATGAACCTAAATAGTCCATCTGGTTCAAGGAACCCTCCAAATTTCATTCTATTTTCTTTCCACTTTAGAGTGTTGATGTCACCTTCATATACAAACTATTTTTAAATGATTTCTCTAAAACACGCTCCCTCAAATTGAATCTCAAGGTTACTAGGGAGAATATCCTTGATCTCTTGCTTAGTGAATTAGCCATCACATTATCCTTTCCTTTGATGTATGAAATCAAAAAATAATTCTCATTAAGTAGTTCACCTGTACTTAGCATACATATCCCTATGAGTCAAGAGATGCTTTAGGCTCTCATGATTAATTTTTAACTCAAACCTTCACTTGATGTCGTAGTGTCTCCATAGTTTCAATTATAGAATCAGTATTTCTAATTCTAATTCATGAGTAGCATACAACTCTTCATGTTTTTTGAATTTCATAGATGCATAAGTTGTAGCTTCACCTTCTTGCATCAACACTACTCCCAATTCTTGTTTAGAAGAATTTATGAAAAATTTGAAGTCCTTGTATATGTCATGCACTTGAATTATAAATGCAATAGTTAATGATCTCTTTAGTTAGGTGAATATAATGTCACATTCATTTGTACATTCATTACTAACCCCATTTTTCTATAATGTGGTGATAGGTTTCATAATATTTGAAAACCATTCCACTAATGTTAAATATAATAACCTACTAGCCCCATGAAGCTACACACCTCATGAGAATTTTTAAGCACTGACCAATCCATTATGGCCTTCCCCATTTTAGAGTGAGTTAAAATCCCTTCTCCTGAGTTGACGTGATTGAGTTAACAAATTTTCTTTTGAAATAAAGAACATTTTAATATCTTCCCATACAAATCATTTTCCCCTAAGCATGCCAAAAAAACACTTACGTATCCTTCATGCTCATTTTCATTTTTGTAATACACAATAATATCATCTAGAAAGACTTGCACAAAGTGGTCCAAATAATTTCGGAGCATGTCATTCATGAGACTTGTGATCATTGTTGTTGCATTGGTAAAACCAAATGGAACTACTACGAAAAAATAGTACCCAAACGTAGCTTGAAACGAAATTTTTAGGATGTTGCTTTCCTTAATCCTCAATTTAACCTGCTAGTTCTATGAAGCTACACACCTCATGGACATTTTTAGGCATTGACCAATCCATTATGGCCTTCACCTTTTCAGGGTCAATTGAAATCCATTCTCTTGAGATGATGTGCTTCAAGTAATGAAATTTATTTTTAAAAAAGGAAAATTTGATAGCTTCCCATACAACTTATTTTCCCTTAAACATTTCAACACAACCCTTAAGTTCCCCTGACGATGTTTTTCATTTTTGGAATACATAAGAATATCACCTAGAGAGACTTGCAAAAGTGGTCCCGATACTTTCAGAACATGTTGTTCATGAGACTCATGAACAATTTTGGTGCATTGGTCAAACCAAATGTACTTGATACAAACTCATAATACCCAAACTGAGTTTGAAAGGTAGTTTTTGGGATGTCACCTTCTTTAATCCTCAATTGGTGGTATCTATATCACAAATTGATTTTTAATAAAATCACAACTCCCTTCATCTCGTCGAAGATGTAATACATTGAAGTCATCATGCACATATTATTTACTTTATCTTGATTCAAGTTGCTGTAATCTATGAAAATTTTGAAGGAACCATCTTTCTTTTTGAAAAAAATGACGAGTGCACCCCATGGTGAAATACTAGGTCTCATAAATCCCACATATAATAAATCTTGTCAATACATATGTAAGTCACAAATTTATGGAGCTATCATCCTGTAGGGTGTCACTAATACTGGCTCTAAACCAGGTTATAGGTAGATTTTGAAATTGATCTCCCTCACAGGGGATAATATTGGAAATTATTTGGGGAAATCATCCTCAAATTCTATCAAAATTAGGTTTTGATCTAGGTAGTCTCTTTTTTTTTCATTTAAAACCTTGGACACACATAGTTTAAATCCTTTTCGAAGACAATGTTTTACCTCCATCATGGAAATGGATCATCCAGACACTCCTATTTTGATACCACAAATCTCAACTGACCTACCTTCATCATCTAAACAAATCACCTTTATTTTGAAATAGTCTATCGAATATTGATGAGCTTCTAGCCAGTCCATCCCAATGATTACATCACAAGTTACCACTTCAATTACATACACATTCAACTTAGTTGTACGCACCCAAACATTTACCCAACATTGGTTACCTTTAATTCCTATTGCAACTTTTATGTTAGAATCCATTTTGAATTATTTAAAGTCATTGTGATCATAGGATTCCAAACCACATTTTTCTAATGCAATTGGTGAAAATAAACTATTTGTATCTCCTAAATAAAAAAATATTTTAACTTTTACATTGTTTATCACACTTGATATTTTACCATGACGTATTTGCATTCAACTTGGTGGTTATCTACTACTTCATATATATGATGGTTTCTTCCTACTCCTCCAACCAGTGATTTTACTTTTCTATGATTCTTGCCACTTTGTAACTAAGGACATTTACATTGGTAATGAGCTCTCCCACATTGAAAATAAGTGATGTGTGGTAGAATTTAACTATAATTTTGTGGGGCTATTTGGAAATGTATCCTTCCCCTTGGACCCCTACCCTTGCTTGTAGCTCCATGTGTCTGACCTCAACTTGAATGAGTCCCTGAAGCTATTGGCGAAGCTACAATGGTAGCCTTTGCAAAACTTTGTTGCCAATTTTTTGGGTAAAACCCTATTTTGATATGGTGGTGGCATCAAATTTCCTCCCTTGGAGAATGTATGAGGGTCTTTCCCCACAAACCTTGAATTTTGTGGGAAAACAATTATGTTCCCCCCTTTCAAGTTCAAGTGCTCTTGTACATGGTAGGAATGTTAATTAACCTCTATAACCTAGGATGGTTTCCACATATAAACTATTTCCCTAATTTTAAGTTTTAACCCATAAACAAAATGATATGTTTGACACTAATTAGTATCCATGCAGGAGACATACTTAACCAATTCAATGAATTTGATCTCATTTTGTTTGGAAGGATCCTACTTCCTATTCTTTGTAATATGTTGGTAGGCACACCTTCCTAAACCTTTCCTTAAATAACATCAAGTTAATTGTTTTAAGATTAAAGTGTATTTTTCCCCTAGGTTTCCCACCAATTCAAGTCACTATCATCGAGCTAAAATTTCATAATATTAGCTTTTGAATTGGAAGTATACTCACTTAGTGCTAAACATCTTATCGTTCCCTCCAACCAAGTTTTTTCTCATTTTCTAACATGACCTTCAACAAGGTTTTTTGTCATTTGCTAACATGACCTTCAACAACTCCGGGAGCTTAATATTTTAGAGCTCCCTAGTAATGTCCTTGGTTGGTTTTCCTCTTTCAACGTCAATCGATCCTTTAGGGTTTCCTGCCCAAATGGAGGGATATCTACTTCCATCTCAGTTAATTAATTTCCTCTTCGGATCAATAAGATGAGAGATAGCTCCAGTGATGGCATTGGGTTATCTTGACGAGGTGGTCCTTGTGCCAAATTTCCTTAACGTCATTTTCCTCGCATCCTCACCATTCTAAATTATTCAAATATATAAACGAAACACAAAAGATGTATTAGCATAACTAAGGAATTGTTGAGCTCTTACTCAGCTCACACATGTATACAAAATGATATGTGTAAGTTTTCCTTTTACTATGCTCATAAATGAGCGTTACTAAGATTGAGAGGATACTCATGGATCTATTAAATCCTATCACGTCTCTAACTAAGAAAGCGCTATAATGCATCCACCAGTAATTTCAGTCACCTATCTATAGCATGGAAAACTATTTAATATTAATAAATATTAATCAAAATAAAGTAATTAAATTTAATTATTATCATATTATAATTTTTTTTTAATAAATATTTTTAAATTTTAAATAATTTATTTACATTTAAAAAAAAAAGTTAAATTTAAAACATGTGATAATTTAAAATAAATAAAAATGATAAAAATAATAAATATCAAATCACCCACACATAATTCCCTAGGTTAGGTAACATGTGGGCCTACATGAGGCCCATGTTCCCTTCCCATTTCCAACATCAAAAGACCTTCCCCAACTCGCAACACACTAATTTTATATCTATATTCCACACGAGATGTGAGATGGATGTTTTAGGTGGAGGCCACTCAAAGACATGACTTCATGCCAAACGAAGTCCTTCCTTATGCAGCTAAGATTAATAGAATCAGAGCACCATATATCTCATAGTGTTCATTTTATAAAACTATATAAAGGATATTTTACATTTGATAATGACAACTTGTCTCAAAACGTTTTAGTGATAATGTAGATGCAGAAGAGGTGGAATGGCATATGCCTCAATGACAATACTACTCTTGTGAAGGCGTAGACTCTGGACGAGCTCCATTAAAGGAGAAATATACACCTTCAACTCTCATTAAAGGAGTCAAGGTGGGGATTTCCACTCAACTATCTGAGGAAGAAATGCAAAAGCAACAACTGAAGTCCATTTGGTTTGGAATTTTGTTATTAGTGTTGCACAACTCTTAAACTCACATGGATTCCAAAGTTGGAACATTAATTTTTCTTTTTTCTTTTTTGTTTTGTTTTGTTGCATGTGTAGTTCTTCCCTAGCATCCCTTACCACAGAAACAAGCCCTAAGTTCTGAGGGAATATCCTAGTAAGAAGGTCGAGGCTTCAAAACCCACTGCCAAGATTTTGAGCATTGTGCCTATAAATTTAGGACTAGCCACAATTCTTTTCAATTTACAAAAATCCCACATGATTCTTCAACATTTGGTTAATAGTTGTTCTACATTTGTTCTGTTTGTGATAAAATTTTATCTAGTAGCTAAAACGGAAAATATGTTTGTTCTTGGATGAATTTCCTTGTGAATCTCATGGGATTAGTAACTTACGTGAATGTATATTATGTTATTTATCATGCATATTATGATGTCTATGTGGAGTTTTATATCAGAAAATATGAAGGTAATTGGATTGAATTTTTTTTTCTCCTTTTTCTTGGCCATATCATATGTCATTGCACTTAAAAAAATTTCCCTTCTCTTTCAAAATGTTTGGGTGTTTTGGTATTATATTCTTTTGTTGGATTAAGAGAGAATTTTTCTTTATGGATATGTTATATTTATCTGATATAGAATGTTCATTATCAGAAATTTTATTCACATAGATAGGAAATGTTCATGGTTTTGAATAATATTTTTTGCCAAGGTGATGGAATTTTATATGTTGAACAAGGTTTCATGGCTAATGCAATAGAAATTTAGATAATCAAAGGAATTTTAATTATTTCGGGTTATTATATTTTTATGTATGTATTTAGTTGCTAAAATTCCATATTTAGGTGCATTTTTAAGGTCTATCTCTTAATATAGGCTTTGATTCTACATGTAGAGTCCCAACCTGGAACTAAAACTAAATTTATCACCTAATTTCACATCAAGGAAAAATCACATTTTTATAACAACATTTATTTGAAAATAACATAAAAAATGATTTACAACATATTAAACATGCAATGATTTAATTTGTATCAAATTATCTATAAAAAAAGAGGAAGAATACCTAATATAGTGCCTCAATTTTGGTGCTCCTACTGGGACCACTAGAATTAATATGGCACCATTCCAACTAGGAAATTTGATCTAACTTTGTATCCTAGGGAATGTTAAAATGTTCTTTATCCCTTTCAACCAAACTCCAACTGTGACCATAGTGTGTCCAAAATAGATCTATCACCCTTCAACCACAACCAATATGTCTTAGTTCTCCCTCCTTCCCGTCCTCTTGGTTCTCTCCTCCTGGTTTCCCCCACTTCAAAATCCCAAGCTAGGAAAAATAAAATACCTAAGAAAAATACCCTCCTTCATCACCTCCTCTCACCATATACCTCCCTTCCTCATCTATCACAATCACCTTGCATCAATTTCAAGAATGCCCCCCATTATTTGAGATGAATACACTAAATGCACCCCTAAAACATCTTTGAATGACACCCCTCCTTATCACTCCACCTACCCATTCTCCCCTTTAATGAACACCTAGGTGGTTCATTACCTGACCACGCCTTATTAACTCAATAAAAATTTACAATTCAATGAAATAATATTATCCTTAAAATGTTAGTCAACTCTGAAGAATCATATTAATTTAATTATTAAATGGATCATGTTTAAAATATAATAATTAAATATAAATAAGGTTTTATTGCTAGTTAACCACTAATCATGACTAATGATTAATTAAGCTTAAGGATAACCATACACTCAATCATTAATCAAGATTAACCATTTATTTAATCATATAACATATTAAGATTTAGAATGTTATGATATTCGTGTGAGGTGTGGGTATGTAGCTAGCACACACATACCTCATATGTATACTAATAATACTTATTGGAACCAAGCACAAAAATTCAATCACTTAATAGGTAGGCTGATTAAAAAAATGTAAGATAAAAGGATTAGATATGGGCATTCCACAAGAAGATAACTAAGGATTTATGAAATAAAATTTATTACTAAATTATATTAAAGCATATTATATTGTATTTTTTTTCTTACATAATCAAAGTTTGAAGCATCATTAATTGTTAGGATTATAATGTTACAAAAATTTAACACATTATAAGAATAATGATAATTTTACAAGTTTCAATTCCTAAAAGTATCCATCAAATATCATTCACCACTTGTTTCTCAAAGTTAATGATTTTTCTCATGATGATTTTTATGAGCTCTATTGAACTTCCAACATGAACTTGAATCTTAACTTGATGATATTCTTGCTATTTGACGGAAATTTTCTAAATCATCGGTGAACCTCCTTACCTCCTACTTTTGTACTGTCTTTCCCCATAGATGCTAGAGTTGTAATCGTGCCACAAAAGGAATGAATTACTGTAGAAATGTGGATAAAAGGTTCACCAATCTCATGAGGTTACCTCTATACAAAATATCCACACACCAAACTCATATCAAAGCTTAACCTAGTCACCCAATAACAATTTCTACATTAAGACGACTATTCAACATTATGGCACATAATATCCCCTCCTTTTAGTTCTTATTTTTATAGTAATTCTCATTTTCTCCACTTGCCTTCCCTAGTGAAATTAAAATTTTCTTAAACCCCAAAATTCTTATTATTCACCTACACTTTCATCAATTTTTTATCAAAGCTCTCTTGAATTTCATTTATTTCTTATTTAAAAAGACTATTTTCCCTAGATATGGATTAATTTTCTTAGAAAATAATGTCTAAATTCACCGATAGGTTTAGCCTCCTTTTTTTGAAATGATTATACCATGAGTATAAATCATAATGGCACACATAACTAGCATGATATGTAAGCATGAGTTCAGGGTATCATGTACAGAGAAACATATAGCTCATTCATTTATTCTTTCAATGTAACCACCATAGCCCAACTCCAATACCGTTATCGTATTTTCATTTCAGATCAATTAAAATTTCACATGAGAAGTAAAATATTTCAATATGAACTTGTAACCATAGCTTGTATAGTTTCTTTGTTTTATATGTATATCATCCATTATGATCCCTTGTAACAAGTCAACATGAAGCATAAGGTACAATAGTGACTTATATATCTTTTTTATTTCAAGAAATGAGAAAAAATATTTAACATAAATCCTTGTATATATATTTATTTATCATATACTACAACTAAAACTATTCCCACAAATATTTTACGAGGGTTATGTTGTAGCCACTACAACACCTTCCAAAAATTTCACCCTCTAATTTTTTTTTGAGCCCCTGAGCATCGAGAAGTGAAGTCACAACCTGAAATTCAAATCTTTCGAAAGCCTTAAGTCACTAAGTCGCCAAATAGGTCATTTTCTCTAATCAGCGACCTAGCGACCTTGCAACCTATCAGGTCTCCAAGTCGCTAGGTGACTTATCGCATCCAAGTTTAAACAATTGTGACCTAGCGACCCTGTGACCCCGCGACCCCCCAAGTCACAAGGTCACAGGGACGCGAGGTCGCACATGTCATCAACGCAGTCTAATTGCGACCCAACGACCTCATTTATTGCCCACACACGCAACCCCTTTATAAATAGAAAGGTCGCATAGGTCACATTTCACCCACGCAATGGAGAGAAAAAACACTTCTGACAGGCCAACTAGAGCACGATTTTCTCGAGTAGGTTGCCTAATCCTCCTGATGTTTCCATTTTTTCTATTTGTTGCCGCTCTTCCCCTCATCTTAGCCCTTTTCAAGCCACCACCTATCCTCCATTCATATCCTCTTTGAACCTACATCCCTCTCTAAGCCTCCAAAACCCTGTCATGCTTATGCATCTTGTAGATGAAGCCAACCAACCTCCCCTGTGACAGTCTCTTCCTCTAATGACCTTTCCATATTCAATTCATGATGTTTCCTCCTTGTTTCCTTTATTGATTTAAGTTAAAATTAAGTAAAATATCGTGTTTCTGTCAAAATCATCCACCCAGCCCTAGTGAGACCTCCGACCCTGCGACCTTGCGACCCCCGTGACCCAGCGACCTCAGTCCCTGGTTGTTGATTCGCTATGTCGCTATGTCGTACCTCGCTCAAAACTGAACTTTTGTGACCTTGCAACTCAACGACCCAGCGACCTGGGCACAAGTCGTTAAGTCGCAAGGTCACATCTTCATAAATTTTTAGACCAGTGCGACTCAGCGACCCCGCGACCTAGTCACAAGTTTCCAGGTCACAGGGTCACTTTCCTCTGAAGTTTTAAGCCATTGCGATCCTGTGTCCCAGGAAATGGGTCGCTAAGTCGCAAATTCACCCCTTCCTTGACCTTAGTCGGGCAGATTTAAAAATAGTATTAAGCATTCATTAATATGGCACCTGTCTTATCCTGGGACTATTTTATGAACATGCCAAGGAACCTTAAAGCAGAGCTAGAGTGCATCTCCATCTCTTCAGCCTCAAGTGACATGGGGCCTCTGGCGGTTCACAGGAAAAACAAGAGCCCAGAGATAGAGATCACATAAATTGAAGTACCTATGTCTCCTCCCCCTATCTATGTGGACACCACATGTATATTTAGCAGAGGGGAAAGCATGAGTTGGTATCAAGTATACTAAGAGTTCGTACAACTGGAGTTTCCAGAGGACCTATGAGACTGGCAAGTATATGTGCAAGTTAAGAGGTAGAAGCTTCACTATGTAGGGGCCCACCCATCCATATTCCCATGCGCCAAGATTATTGAATGGATCATACAAAAGATTGACCCTAGGATGTCGGTGATTCAGGATCTCGAGGGCAAAGCTTTTGCAAATTTAAAATGCCACAATGTGGAGTACTATTATGCACTTCCAGAGTGGGAACATACATTCACAAAGGAATGGGCCACTACCCATGCGGTTCCCATAGCAGACACCCTGAGAGGATGGTGGGAAGAACCAAAGAAGTTCAAAGTCAAGAAGGAATAGGAATATCAAGTAGTAGGCCTCAAGAAGGTCTATAAGCTCGTAGCAACTATGCTTTGTAGAATGTATGGCCATCCTAATGCCACCACTTGTAGCAGTTCTTAGGTATCCCTTAAGTAATTTGTTACAGTACATGGCATTCGTTTCAATTGGGTCAGCTTACTGATAGCAGCCCTCAAAACAAACATATCTGCAGCACTAGTGCTCGAGGAGGGATACTCATCTGAATTTTACATGGCCTCCTATCTATTGGATGTAGTTTGTGCCAAGTGTCACTTTGAGGGATGGGCTCACAACTGGGATCAGGAGCACGCACGCCCAATTCACAAGGAGTTACAGGTATTCTGGGACTCCAAATATAAGCAGGATACAGAGCCAATCGCACACAGTTTCATCCCTGCACTCAACGAGAAATTGTTCAGTCAAGATACCCCATGCATGTCCTAGCGAGCCATGGAAAAAAAAGGCAAATTAGCACATTGGTTTCCATTTGCAGAAGGCACCTTCATCCAAATCTTCGGTTCATTCAAGAGTCCCCATGCTCTACCCCGATTCACCACTAACAGGATGCTACTTCAGGAAGTATGTTATCAGATGACTTCCGGCTTCTCGAAGGTCCTTACTAAAGGTAAGAAGAATCCATGGCCCACATTTTCGCTCATCATTGGTGCTTATATAATCTAGGATTTTAGAGAAGTGGAGGCGAAAGCTAAGAAAATTAGAGGATTCTTCCTGGCGCCTTTGGATTATCGGACATACGATCCTAAGAGGATAGTCCCTTCCCATTGCAAATGGGCCAAGTTTAAATGGAGCTACCAACATAATGAACGACCAACTGAATATGGGGTAAGAAAATAGTACAATAAGGATAGGGAACTTGCCCAGGAAGCGTTGACCGATCGGGAGGACCAAGATGATCAAGCTCTGGAAGAGAGAACCACGAATTGGGAGGAGCCTCATCTTCCTAGGCCAAGAAGCCCTAAACTAACACAGGCCATAGCTCTTATGTCCAATAGAAAGAAAAGGAAGCAAAAGCTCAGCGAGAAGCCGAAAATAAAGCAAAAGAGGATGAGGATAAACATAAGAAACACCTAAAGAAAGAGCAGAGGAACAAACAGGCGGAGGATTCCCGCAAAAGAAAGGAAGAGCATGAAGCGAAAGCAAAAGCTGAGCGTTAGCTCAAGAAAGAATTAGATCAGGTGGAGGCTGAATGCAAAAGGAAGGAAGAAGAGGAAACAAAAGCAGAAACTGAATGAAAAAGGAAGGAAGAAAAGGAAACAAAAGCAGAAGTTGAGCACAGACAAAAGGAAGAACATGATAAGGCAGAAGTGGAGCGGCTATTGAAAGAAGAAGCAGAACAAAAGAGAAAAGAGGAAGAGGATCGAAGATCAAAGGAAAATTCTTGCAAAGACACCGAGACACCTCCTCCTGTAACAGTGGTACAGACAGAGCTACCGCTCATCGAAGTACTTGCAATTAACACACATTTTTCACTCTCAGAACCAGGTACCTCCAAAGGACAGGAGGAGGAAGTGTTAAATCTGACGAGACTCACTTATGACCAATTCACATTCAAAATCAGGCACGAAAAGAGGATATGGCTAGCACGAAACCCTGCCGTGCCATTCATGGCCACGACGGAAAAGGATATAGTCCTGGACACTAGGACCAATCTAGTAATGGTAGCATCATTCGACACTGCTTTTTCCACAGCCACAAAATAAAATGTGAGCTAGATGAGTAGGGAAATCCTCTTCCTACACAATAGATTACAAGACTCCGAACAAAGGGAAGCTAGGTCAGAGCAAGAAAAGGAAGCACTAAGGGAAGAAATCCAACAACTCCAAGATAAGGAAAACCTTATTAACGAAGTACCATTCACCGTCCAAAGAGAGTTGGTGACACTAGAAGCCACCATGAGGCAGGTATAGGAGGAAATGTTCACCATAAAGCAAAAAGTCGCACCTCTACTTGGAGCTCAAGAAGAAACTAAGAAGAGGAACGAGCAACTGAAAGAGGCCTCCACCGCCTTGGATAGAATGATAGAATGGAAAAACAGATATCCGTAGGCTCCATAAAATTTTCCCAAGAAATATTGAATTCACACTCAGAATGACAAGGTCCAAATTCGCATGAAGGTGCAAACCATGGAGAAGTTATTGAAATACCTAGAGAAGGTGATGACCGCCTATGAGCATTTGATCAGCGCCATTGACTGAATGGCTGAACTGCACCATGTTCCTTCTCTAGGTACATTGGGTGAAGATAATACATGGGAATAGGTAAATTAGGAAATTCAGGCATTCCCGCAACCTATTAGACAAGTCGTCGCTACACCTGATCTTCTAGTATCACAGGAGAACTTGGTTAAGATCTGTTAGTGTGAATCCTTTGTCGAAGTGTACGAAAAAAACCACTTTAGCTACGCATAACTAATAGCCCTAACATCAAAAATGGCTGCCAATATCTTCAGATCTGCAGTTAGTTGATCAAGACAAGAGCTGCAAAAAACCAGATCTATGCATAGAAAGACATTAAGCAGTAAAAAGAAGGGTTTGCTCCATATATCCAATAGACAAGACAAGAACAATTTTGAAAGAATTTTTTGTATTAAGGGCACCTGGGAGGAAAACAAGAAGATGTTTCCAATTCTCCTCAATGGGATGGGTTCTTGGAAGTCCTCAGCACTTCAGATCTAGCATTTCTCTCTCCTGTTGGTGTAGAAAACCCAGACAAAGATAGAACTCAAAGGGAGCTCACACAGCAAATAATGAAAATATGACAATGATAATGGCTCAAAGTCAGACCAAGAGTTTAGATCCAGAGTGATCTAATAGGCAACAAAAGGTGAAGAATGGTAGGAAAAACCCTCCTATTTATAACAAAATATTGGGTCATTCTAGATCTTGGTGCATGATTAAAATAATGTTAACCAAGTCTAGATCCACCTTTTATGGAATATTTTATTATATTTGTTGGAGGGAAAAAGTATTTGACTTGGGTCAAATCCCTTTATTTGTTAATAATAAATAAATAAATGATTTATTTATCTTTTAAGGAAGTGGTTGAAGGATAATTAAATAAATAATGATTTATTTAATTATTTGTGGGTGATTTGGTCATATTTAACAAGGAATATTATCTAAATAAGATTTAAATAATTATTTCTAGAAAATAATAAGATAAATAAAGGTTTATCTAATTAATTTCTTTGTTTTTGGGTTAAACATGACTGGGAATAATAATTAAATTATGGTTTAATTAATTATTCCATGAGGAAAATCAAACAAATATAGGTTTGCTTAATATTTCCTTTTGGGGTTTCCTGTTTAGACCATAAACAACCTAATAAATGTGGTTTATTAAGTTATTTTACATAGTGAAGGCAATTTTACTTAGGGTAAAATTGGTCTTACATGGTGTACTTGGGTCCATCTAATGATAATAGGTTAGATGACCAAAAAATGGTGTAACAAGATCGTCGTGACACTAGTTTGGATTTACACCAAACTAGCTTCCTTATCTTACCAGGTCACAATCAAGAGAGAAAATTTGATCTCGAATGCCCTAGAATTCTTGCACAGGTTAAGGGAAGATACTCCTCTGATCTCCCCAGTTGTTGTGGATTATCATGCATGGAAAAATTTCCTTAAAGAGAAACAAGTAGATGTTCCCGACCTCGCAATCACACACAAGCTACCATGATCATATTTCAAGGTACAACCTACAGGAGGGGTTACAGGTCACACCTTATATGGTCAGGTCATAGGTCGCATCTTCCACTGTCAGGTCGCAGGTTGTGCCTTCCATTCAGGTCACAAAGCATACCAACAGGTGGGAAGGCGAAGAGTCAAGACACCCAAGGGTCACTTTTGTCTTATATATACTCCCTTCGGGGACTTGTAAAAGATCTTTTTTTTTTTGGACTCCAAAGGAGAGAAGAGAGTTGTAGAGAATCGAATGGCCCCTTATGAATGAATACAACAATTTTTCTTAAATCCACTATTGGATCTTATGAGAATCAATGTGTTTATACTATGAGTATTTTTCTGTATATGTCTGATATATTATTATTAATTGATCTATGTTTTCTTCTTATACTCTTCATGCATTTCAGCTCACTGAATGTGTTAATGATGGTATATTTTTTTCCTAGGAGATGTTTCTAACTTCATTATTGACATCTATCTTATTCACGAAAATACCCAAGTAACACCCAAGGGTCACTTTTGTCTTATATATACTCCCTTCGAGGACTTGTAAAAGATCTTTTTTTTTGGACTCCAAAGGAGAGAAGAGAGTTGTAAAGAATTGAATGGCCCCTTATGAATGAATACAAGAATTTTTCTTAAATCCACTATTGGATCTGATGAGAATCAATGTGTTTATACTATGAGTATTTTTCTGTATATGTCTGATATCTTATGATTAATTGATCTATGTTTTCTTCTTATACTCTTCATGCATTTCAGCTCACTGAATGTGTTAATGATGGTATGTTGTTTTACTAGGAGATGTTTGTAACTTCATTATTGACATCTATCTTATTCACGAAAACGCCCAAGTAAGCATAAGTTGTTCTTGCCAGGCATAATTGTTTCTTTTATGGTTCGAACAACTTTTATAAACACAACCTTAATGATATGTTGCTAACAACATCTCCTTCTGCTACGTGTTTCCTTTTTTATCTTTCTATTTGTGGTATTTATGCTCATTGAAAATCATTGATATTTTGTCTTGTATCATCCGATAACTGTATGTCTACGGCTCTGTAGGGCTCATTTGTGTCCAAAAGAAGGAGTACTGAGTGGTAGCCGGACCCACCTGCCGGACATGATCCTTATCACAAACGGTTCAAAGTCTAATTGGAACTTTTTACCGGAGAGATTCGCTACTGTTGGCCAGAAAATTTTTCCCATCAACAGATTTGGCACTAGAAGGAGGGCCTAATGGCAGCCTCCCAACACACAAGTAACATCCTATCACAAACTCCCCGAGGGAGACCATACATGACAATACCGGCTCTCCCCCTTTGGAGAACTCCCAGGAGGAGGAATCCCCTTTATATGAGGTTACTTTAACCCAGCTAAGGGCCTTGCGCCCTATCACCCACGAACTTGTGAGGGGCTTACAGCAAGCCCCGGTCACTAGTTCCAAGGAAAATCCTAGAACTCCTGTAGCTAATCATATGCGCCAAGGAACCCTTGTCAACTCCCTTCCTCAGCTTGTGGGTCTCATGATTGATGATTATCTAGACGCAGTTGAGCGAAATTATGAAGCCCCCCCAGATAGACCTAGGGAGGGGGAAGAAGATGGCCCCAAAATCACTGAACCTCAACCCAACACCGACCCCCAACCTGACCATACTTTGCATGATAACATGCAAGCCAACGATCCACATGGGAAAGGAGCCGGGAGAGGCCGAGGTAACAGAGGCAGGGGAGGACGAGGCCAAAATGCTAACAACCCCGACACCGAAACCAGAATAGGTTTCCTTTTCTTTACAACTGGAGATACATAAAAAATATAGGAAATCATGGAGAAAACCAAGACATGCAGTCCCGCCATGAGGGCGAGGCCTCCTGGTCTGGCATGGGTAGTGAATCCGAAAGTGAGAGGGGACATGTATACATACCATTCCACCAGCGAGCCATACATGTACAACCTTTAGCTTGGATGGCTTAGTCCCCATTAGGTATCCAAGGTCCCCTCCATGACATGCCCCGACACCTTGAAAAACATCTCCCTAAGTCCGACCCCGAGAAAGGTACTTTGGCCAAAGAACACATCAACAACTTCTACCTATCTTTACAGATGATGAGAGTGTAGTATGATGACGTAGCATGTCGCCCTTTTCCTCATACTATTGAAAAGAAGGCTACAAAATGGTATCGGTCGCTCCCTGTTGCTTCTGTCCCTTCGTGGGACCACTTCCATCGTACCTTCCTACAAAAATTCTTAGAATATAAAACCCCCTCGATGCTCCTCACAAAGCTCAGCACGCTGAAATGTCAGAAGAAGGAGAAGGTCAAGGATTTAAATCAATGTTTTGCCACTATATTAAATAAGTTCCCTCCAAACACAGCCATAGATGATTCCATTACCATTGACTACTACACCAGAGCCCTCCTACGGGATATTTCTATGTTCGTGAAACGCGAGGCTAGAGCTACCTTGGCGGCCAATTACACTACCGCCCTTGCTGTCAAAAAGGACATGTTGTCCATAGGTGCCATTGAACACAAAGGGCGGGATCATAAAAAAACAACCACGAAGAGACCACAATCCTCCAGCCATAAAACTGGAGACAAAGATAAGGACCCCTTTGATTTTGAAATTATTTCAAAATCCCTCAAGTTGCTGACCAACGAAGTCTCCAACCTGAAAAGGAAAAACAATGATTCTTCCCCAGCTGCTAAAACACAGAAACCTTTCTTCAGAAAGAATAACCCTGTCATGAATCAGCCCTCGTCTAGCTCAAGTGCTAGCCTTAATGTTGAGGAAATTGGCAAGGAAAATTTTTGTTCTTTTCATCAAGCCTCTCACTCAGAGAAGACTTGTCCCTAGTGGATTAATAGCTTGACCGAAGTGGTGAACCAACTTCTAGAATATCAAACCCCTGGGGATATGGAGGAGGAGGCTATTTCAAACGACAAGGAAATTCCCCCCTAGATGAAGATATGGGCTCTGTTGTCATCGCTTTCGAGGTCATAGATGGAGAGTCTCCCCTTCCCACCTCAGGGATAAACCTAGCTCATAGAGGTGGTAGAGATAGGTGGCAAGCTAAATACTTGGTAGCATAGGTGATGATGTGGCACTTTATGTTTGTGACACTTGTCATTCACATTTGGAATTTTTACGTGGATAAGTGGCCCTTTTATGAGTGACATGTGGAGGTAATGTGACATAACACATGGAAGAGAGTTGATGTGGAAGAGCCTGGGGATATTTTTTAGAAACTTGGTAGTGGTAATCTAGTGGTTTTCATTGATGTCAGTGATGTCAATTTTAGGGGGAGATTGTTGGTCTCGTTGATGCTTAAGTTGTTATTGATATCTTGGTTGCTTTTTGAGAAACCTATCTTTGAAGCGATTTTTATTGTAGGTACTTTCTTAAAGAAAAATGAAAATTCCTTAGTTGTATAACCCTCTCCAAGGAATTTCCAAAATTATATGGAACTTGACTTAACTCCAAAGGAATGAAGAAAAAACTAAGCTTGACGTGTTACATTTCATGCAAGGTTCTAGTTGTTGTTGGTTCTAGCATGGGCCCCTATTTTACCAGTGCCAAAGATGAAGTGAAAAGGTGTTGATTAGTGAGTGACAAGTTGTAGGGTGGAAAGCCCACGGTTAGAGCCCCTAGTAGCAAGGGGATAGTAGTTAGTGACAAATAATTTATCAAACTACCTAGTCTAATAATTTTCTACATAATAGGATAGGCGATAAACGATAAGGAGTAGCCAACAAGATCTTGGTAACAGGGTGCTTAGCCTTGGCACCAAAGTTCCTATCAAACCACTTGGGTAAATGAATTTCATAGAAAATATTTCAGTGGTGAGTGGCAAATGACATGATGCACAAAGTAGGTTTCTGCATGGAGCACATGAAATAAAGATGAAAAACTTCTGGCATGGTGACATGGCTATCAAACCCTTAGTTTCTTAGGGAAATTTTCAGAATTTTTTTTTTTACAACAAAAAATATCCAAAGTTTGATACAGGTGGTAGAGATAGGTGGCAAGCTAATGACTTGGCAACATAGGTGATGATGTGGCACTTTATGGTTGTGACACATGTCATGCATATTTTGACTTTTTAGGTGGAAAAATGGCCCCTTTATGAGTGACATGTGGCAGTAATGTGACATAACACATGGAAGAGAGTTGATGTGGAAGGTGATGTGGAAGAGCCAGGGATTCTTGCTAGGGAATGACTTTTGTAGGATTCCAAAATGTTAGGAAAATTGGCCAAGGAGAGATTTTCAACGTTAGAGCTCAAGAAATAGGTATTTGGGCTCATCTAGTCTATGTGGCACCACATTACATGGGGGGGCACACCCGACAAATCCTAGACCCCCATCCCCCACCATTGCTAAAGTCTAAACAAGTAGGGGGACCTTGAAGTGGCTTCAATGTCATTGGATTCTGCCTAGAAAATGGGATCATATAGAACACAATGATAAGATGGGGCCAAATTAATTATTCATACATTAGAAATTTAAGCCCTGCTCTCATTAGATTTTGGTTACTTGATGGGTCCCCAAAATGAAGTTTCATCCATTGATGTAAATTGAAGTGGTTTTTTCACCTGTGGAAGGTGTTGGCTATTTAATGTAGAGCTAATTGCCTTATTTTTTTATGATTGTTGTTTGGGAACATGGTGATGTGCACCTAATAATTGAAATGTAATGGGATGCGAAAATAAAAATTTGGCAGTTGAGCACCAAAATATTTTTAATGCACTAAATTTGGTTCTATGAGAAACCTTTCATGACAACATATATAACAAGAATAAAGGAAACATTAAACTATGCATGTTCCCATGTAGAAATGAGTGAAATAACTAGTGTTAACATAGAGTTGAATGAGATGCTCGATCAGGATGAGGAGAAAATAGGGGATAATAACTATAGAAGAAAATGATTGTAGATTAATAAAAAAATTAATTTAATTAGTGAACAAATAAAAAAATTGTTGCAAAAAACAGTGAGTAGATATAAAAATTAATCAATTGTTTCATAAATATTTTAATGGTTGTGGATCTGAGTTTGAAAATGAAAGAAAAAGGGATTTGAGTGGCTACATAATTTGATGTAATATGATTTTGGTGCTCCAATTTACATAATAAAAATGAATTTGTGGTTTTCTCCCATATGGGTTTCCACGTTAATTCCCTATGTCCAAAATCTTATGCGAATGGTGCATTATTTTTTTGTTGATTTCCTTTGATTGGTTAAATAATTGTGAAATTTTTTATAATACTAATTCACCCCACTTCTTAGTTTTTCTTTGATTCCAAACATCATCATTATGCAACAAGAAATCCCATTAAGTGAGCCTGTTTCTACTCAAGGTTAGAAAGTAGTTGAAGTAGGTCACCAATAAGGAAGTCAAGGAGGAAACCAAATATGGATGGTTTGCAAGGGAACTCAAAAATATCTTGCCACTACCTTTAATGGTTATCATAATAAGAGAGAAGAGGTTGCAACATGGTTGTTGGAAATGAGAAAGTACCTTTAGCTACATGATTATTCCTGCAATTGAGAGGCAAGGATTTCCATATATCACTTGGAGGAAAAACAAAATTTATGGTGGGATTTTCTGAAGGAAGTAAAACAACTATATGAAAGATGATTTCATGGAATAAATTCAAAAAGTATTTTCAAAGAAAGTACTTGTATGAAGATTACTATGGCAGAAAAAAATAGGACTTATTCTAACTAAGGTTGGGGAATAAGACAACGCTGGAATATGGCTATAATTTCATTTAGTTAATGATGTATGTATATTTTATCAAAAATGAAAAGTTGGAGATACAAATATATGTGAGTGGATTACCGCCATTCTATGGAGATAAGATTAAATTTGATGAGCCATAGAGCTTGCATGAATCTACAAGGAAGGAATATTACCTCTCTTAGAAGGGAAAAATAATCCAACTTTCCTAATAGGCTAGGATGTAAGAAAAGAAATAAGGTGGAGCAAAGGAATAGGGGTCTCAAAAATCCATTCTTTAACAAAAATTGTTACAAAAAATATAAAACTTGGCTATGTCATAGTCAACCAAAAAGTGTTAATTTGTTGAATTAGAGACCAAAATTTCAACCCGTTAGTTGTTGTGGCTGTGAAGGAGAGCACAAGTATAGATATTTCCCACACAAAAAAGGAAAAATGAAGGTTTTACATTATATCCAAAGAGTTGATACAATGCAGTACGTGGGAAGAAGCATGTCCAAGATATATAAAACATTAGAAAACATACATGTTGAGGACTAGACACACATGGTTGAAGTGGAAGTTAAGTTAAATAATCAACCCATTTCTATTTTAATTTATTTTGGAGCTGCGCATTGTAATCTTAATCCTGAGTTGGATGGAAATTTTAAATTGAATAAGACCAATAATAATAGGACATGGTTAGTTTAGTTAGCCAATGGAGATAAAATATGAATAACTAAACTAGTGAAAGAATGCCCCATCAATATGAATGGGATAGAAACAATTGAATATTTAAATATAATACTACTATGGTCATATAATTTCATAATTGGAATGTATCAACTAGAAAAGCATCATGCATTACTAGACTATTACAACAAAACATTCACTTGATTAGACAAAAGAGGAAAACAAAGGAAAGTGGAGGGGATAAAAAGGTCGATTTTTGTTAGGGAGATATCAAATATGTAGCTGAAAAATAATTTCAGAAAAGGGCATCAAATTTATGCTTCCCATTGGAGGAGATAGTTGATGATCAATAACCAAGTATGGGGAATCACCAGGTAATTGAGGTGTTTGAATATGTGTTTTTTGTAGAAATTCCTTGTAGATTCAAACAACTAATTGTAATTTACTAAGACAATAGACTTGAATCTATCGTTACCAACTATGGAAACAATTAAACGATCGAAAAATCACAAAGCATATAAGAGAAAGAATTCAATAAACACATTAAACAATGATTTTGTGGGGAAAGCCATAACTAAAAACCCTTGCTATGTGTATATTGCATTATTTAAAAAATATGAGAAGATTACAGTGCTTTGCTCAAGCTCGAGCAACCTTTGCAATATATATATTTGTCTCACTGCTTCCTAGACAAGCCTTAGCTAATACTTAACCAATTTTCTACTTCCCCAAGTCCATATTTCCTTGCATTGTTCAATCAGGAATTTTCCCCTATTATTTAGGGAAATTCCTCATCCATAACTACACAATACATCATAGGCATTCCTCTGATTCCATGGACCACTTGTACAGTTTGGATGATCATACAACTGATAGTACAATTCCCTTGAACTCCAATCTCAACTGGGTAACTAGTAGACATTGCATGCGTGAGTTATTTATGGTTGATTTACCAGTTAACTAGTTGAACAATAAATTTTCTCTCCAATTCTAGACCTCCTAATGGTTACCCAACAGTTGGAACTAGTTTAACTTTTTTTAATAAGTTAAACTGAATTAATTAATTGCAACTAAAAATAAACTCAACTAGGGCTCCTATAAAGTAGGAACCACTCCATATGACTCAAGTTAGACCCTCAACTTGAATTAACTGAACCAACTAAGTCAAACTAACTTAGTTAACTCATAGAAGTTGTCATGTCATGTGGAATTACAATTTTCTTCTAATTTAATTTAATGGAAAATTAAATTAGAAGATTTCTTGGTGCCATTTTCAACACTCCCTCTAAGAAAGAAAAGGATTATCATATACCCCAATCCTACCTTTATGGAACCTGAATTTTCCTCTTGATAGTCCCTTAGTCAAGATATCTGCATCTTGTTCCTCTGTAGGAATATACTCTAGCATCATGATTTTCCTTTGCACACAATATCGTATATGGTGGTACCAAATGTCGATATGCTTGGACCTATCACGAAAAAATGGATTCTAAGATAGTTTGATACAACTTTGATTTATGCAGTAAAGCACCGTAGGATCCATCTGCTAACAAAATAACCCAACGAGGATCTTCCTCATCCATATAGCCTCACAAGTTGCTTGAATAGAAGTTGTGTACTCTTCTTTTGATGAACTAAGTGCAATTGATCTCTGCTTCATGTTGTACCAGAAAAATGTTGTTGGTCCAATGTTTAAGATGCCCCCTATTGTGATATTCATGTTTAATGGAATTCTTGCCCAATATACATATGTGAAGCCTTGAATATTCAATCCCTATATCCATTTGTACCAAAGAACAAACAAAGTGGTGCCTATGAGGTATCTCAACAAATTTTTAACTACATTCCAATAGGGTTTGGTTGACTAAAGCATTTCTTGACTAAGATAGTTAACTGAAAAACACATGTCTCGTCATGTGTTCACTAAGTACATAAGTGAACCCACAAACTTCCTATAAATGGTAGCCTCTAACACTTCTCCTGAAGTAGCATATTCATTCCTCGAATTCCCTGCTAGAGTAGTCTCCATGGGATCTCTACTCTCCATGTGAAGCTTGTTTAGTATCTTGTTGGCATACTTTCCCTAAGAGACAAATAGTTCCCCATCTCCTTGCTAAATTTCCAAACCAAGGAAATAATGCATGAGCCCCATGTATTTCATCTCAAATTATCTTTCCAAATGCTCTTTGAAATATTTCATCAACTTCTCATCACCTGTTAGAATTAAATCGTCAAAATATAATACTATAATAAATAATCTACCTTCAACCAAAATATGGTAAAGGTTTGCATCTGCTTCACTTTTGGTGAAGTGCAACCTGGTGAAATAGATGTTGATCCTGGTATACTAAGAACAGGTTCTTGTTTCAATCCATACAATGCTCTCTCGAGTCTCATGCGACTCTCTATTGAAGGTTTCAAATCCTTCTGGATTCTCTATGTACACCTCTTACTCGATCACTCCGTTTAAGAAATATGTGTTCAAATCCATCTGATATATCTTCCATCTCATTTGTACTGAAAGTGCCTAAATTTATTTGACTGAAGAGTACCTTGCTACTAGAGAAAAGGTCCCCTCGTAATAAATTTTCTCCACCTGAGAGAACTCCTTGGCAACAAATATGGCCTTTTGTTTCTCAACATTCTCATTTGCTTCTTGCTTCACATTATAGATCCACCTGGAGCCTACTACTGACTTTTCCTATAGCCTTGGGACAAATTCCCAAGCACTGTTCCTAATAATAGAATCATATTCCTCTACCATGGCATCAACCCATACTGGTTTCTACACTTATCCTCGAATGAGGATGGCTCAGCCTCTATACTCTCGATCATCAGAGCCATGTAGCCAATGTACTGATATGATGACTTCCTCTACATGTGTTGTGATGTGCGCTCTCCCACCTTATTTTTATCATCATGCATCAACCTGTTAGCTTCTCTATTGCACTACCTTCCATCTCTGGATATCTTTGGATTTGTGGTTTCTTCTGCTTTCTTCTCCTATGCTTATGGTTGCTCCAAAACATCCTAAGGTTATTCCTTTGGAGCTAAAAGCTCCTCATCTGCATGTAATTAAATCTACCTCTCAAGGGAAAATCTTATGGCCTTCTCTTCATCGAACTTCACATCTCTATGAACAAATGTCATCTTGTGAGATGAAAAGTGCACCCAATAGATGTGAGGTGTATTAGTGTACCCCAAAAATATGCCCAAATTTGCTCTTAGTTCTAGATTTTTCCTTGCATCCATGGAAATATGACACTAAAATGATGAACCAAAGATCCTGAAGTGTGCCACATCTCGTTTCTTACTCGATAAATCTTCTTCTGGTGTACTCATCCTGAGAATCCAGTGAGGAATCTTGTTCTGCACATATACGATTGCGTTGCATGCTTCATCCCACAAGTGCAACAATAGGTCGTGATCGTGAAACATTTCCCATGAAACTACCATAATACTTATGTTCTTCCTTTTAGAAACCCCATTCTATTCTAGGTTATGGGGATCTATTAATTCCTGTCGAATGCCTTTTAATTCACAAAATTTCTTGAACTCATTTGAAACATATTCTCTACTGTTATCGCTCCCAAGAGCCTTCACTTTCCTTCCCGTGTCTTTATCGATAAGTGCTTTAAATTCAAAAAATCTTAAGTATGTTTGGTATTTCTTCTGCATGAAAAATATCAAGCACTTCGGTGAGAAATAATCTACAAAAATAACATAATACTTGTGCCTGGCTGTGGAGGCTAACGAGAAAAATCCACATACATCTAAGTGAATTCTTTCAAGGACCTCTTATGCTTGACTGTCCTTATCATGAAAGGTGGGTTTAGTGTACTTCCCCAATGTACACCCTTTGCATGTATCATGCTTCTCTATTGAAACCTTGGGAAGTCCTGTAGAAATTTTTTGCATGATATTCAAAGCTCCATGGTGAAAATGGCCAATTCTCCTATGCCATAGTTCACTCATGTCTTAGCTCTGCATCTTATTTTATTTTCTGATCAAAGTATCATAATATTCTACATCCAATTTGTAGAGGTTATTCACCTGAACCCAAATCCACTTCACTTGTCTCGTGGCTTTGTGACTAACAAAATCCTTTCCTTTTCTAAATATCACATCATAGCCACATTGTTCCAACATATCAACTCAAAGTAAATTCTTCTTCAGGCCCAAAAAATACATGACATATTTTAATGTTATTTCAGTCATGTTATAACTTCCATTATCTCTCATATTGATGTGCATCTAGAGGTCCTTCTCCTCTAATTCATTGAAAAATTATTTGTTGCTGGTCATATGGAATGAGGCTCCACTATCTAAATACCACATTTCACCCATCACTGATGTCACCGTGCATGAAATGAGGGTGAAATCCAACTCAAATTGTGAAGCAAGAGCTTCACCTTCCGCTCCTCCCGAGGGCTTATTTATGACCTTATCGTGTGGACACTTCGTGGCACAGTGTCCCATATCATGACAGTGAAAAAATTTAATCATTAACAAGTCCTTCTTCTTTCCCTCCTAACTAGAATACGCTTTGGATTAGGAGTTCTTCCCTTTCCCTTTCTTTTCCTTTCCATCAAAGGTACATTTCTCCTTATCATCGTTCTTGGATGAGGTTCCATCTTTGGTGTTCCACCTTATCTCTTCTTGCACCAAGTCGGACCACAAACGGTCCCACTATGGTAGCTTCCTCCTCCCATTTACCAAATCTCGGTATCAATGCCAGTGCTTAGGAATTCCTAGAAGTTCTAGGCTAACCACATCATCTTCAACAACTGTAACACCAAGACTCCCAAGATAATCTCAACATTGGGTGAAATTTCTCAAATACTATGGTATTGTGTCACCCTTTTCCATCTCGATTTTCCGAAGCTTCTCGTGTAGTGCCATCTTCCTTTGGTCATTGATTCTATGAAACAAGTCTATTAATGATTTAAAGATTACATATGGAGTCTCCTTCTTGTGGAGGTTCGAGACAATATAATCTCGAACTCCTTTGAGTAAGATCCTTATTTCCTTGGCTACATTCTTCTTCCATTCTGCAAGATTATGTGCATCATTAGCTGTTGGTTTCAGGAAAAATCTATCAATTCATTCCTTCAATACATTATCTTCCATGACTTCTTCCATATTTTCCTTCCTATAAATGTAATTCAAGCTACCTTCAAGGGCATACTCGATCCTTAGACTGTATAACTCCATCATGTTCCTGCTGCTAGCTCTGAAGAATAGTTATGCAAAACTTGTTTTTCATGCAAAGACAAACTTATATTATTATATTATTGATTTTTTCTCTGATACCATGTATAAATTCCTTGTATATTCAAAATTCTAATTGTAATTTACTAAAATGATAGACTTGAATCTACTCTACCAACCGCAGAAACAATTAAAGGATCGTGAATTCATGAAGTATACAAGAGAAATAATTCAGTCAACACATTACAAAATGATTTCCCAAGGAAAGCCACAACTTAAAACCCTTAATATATGTATAATTCATTAGTAAAGAAAAAGAAAAAATATTACAATGCTTTGCTCAAGCTTGAGCAAAGTCTACACTATCTCTATCTGTCTCACTACTTCCTAGACAAGCCTTGACCAATACTTAGCCAATTATTTTCTTTCCTAATTCCATATTTCCTTACATTGTTTAATTACGACTTATCCCCTATTATTTATGGAAATTCCTCATCCTTAACTGCACCATCCATCATAGGCATTCTCTGACTACATGCACCACCTGTACAATTTGGATGATTATACAACTGATAATACACTTCCCCTGGACTCCAATATAAACTGGGTAACTCATATATACTGCATGCATGAGTTATTTATGGCTAATTTATCAGTTAACTAGTTGAACACTAAAGCTTCTCTCCACTGTTAGACCTTCTAATTGTTCCTCCAACAGTTGGAACTAGTGTAACTGACTTTAACTCAGTTAAACTGAATTAATTAATTACAACTCAAAATAAACTTAACCAGATATCCTATCAAGTAAGAACCACTCTACATGACTCATGTTCGACCCTCAACTCGAATTAACTGAACCAAATAAGTAAAACTAACTTAGTTAACTTGTGCAATTTTTCATGTGATGTGGAATTACAATTTTCCCTAGTTTAATTCAAGGGAAAATTAAATTAGAATCTTTATTGTTTTCATTTTCAACATTTTTTAGAAATTCTAGGGTTACCATTAAAACGATAAATTGAATTCTCTATATACTTGGTACTTGGAGTAGCAAAAATGTCCAAAACATCATACAACTTGAGCACACCACAAACGAAAGAGTTACAAATTAAATTAGAAAATTTCTCAAGGAAAGGGTACGTATGACCAAGTGTATCACCATCGGGTTCCATAGTTTTATATTTTAAAAAGGATGGTACACTAAGACTATGCATTAAATTTCTTTATTTGAAATAGGTCAAAAGAAGAATAAGTACCCATTATCCAAGATATATGATTTTTTAACCGACTCAGGTGAGCTAAGATATTTTTTAAAATTGATATAAGGTTATTATATCAACTAGTAAGGATTAAGGAAGTAGACATCAATAATTTTTTTGTTGAACATAACATGGTCATTATGAACTCATAGTGGTTTCATTGAGGTTAGATAATGCACCAGGTGTTTTGACGTGCCCTGTGAGTGGTATCTCCCAGAATTATTTGGATAATTTTATTATTATTTTTGGGTGATATCACCATATATTCTAAAGATAAGGAAGAGCATGAAAACCATATAAGGATGGTGTTACATGTACTTAGATATCAATATCTATATTCCAAGTGTAGTAAGTGCTCATTTTACCAGAGAAATATTCATTATTTGGGTCATATTATCTAGTATAAGGGATAGCAGTAGACCCAATAAAGATTTAAAAAAATTGTTGAGTGGCCAACACCCAATAATGTGACAAAGGTAAGGTGTTTCATGGGTTTAGTGGGTTATTATAAAATACTTATTGGAGGTTTCTTGAGGATAGCCCATCCCGTTAGTTCCTTGCAAAGGAAAGGAACAAAATTTAACTAGTATCATCAATTTCAAGAGGTCTTTCAATAGTTAAAGGGGTTGTTAACAAATTCACATGTATTGAAGATACCTTACTAAGATAAGGAATTTCTCATGTGCATAGATGCGTGTAAAGAAGGAATTGAAGTATTTATCATGTAGAATGATCATGTAAAATTTTATGAATGTAGAAAGCTCAGGATGCATGAACAGAATTATACCATTCTTGATTTGGAGCTGGAAACTATTATTCATGCCTTTAATACATGGAGGTATTACCTCACGAGAGAGATATTTTAGTTAAAAACTCATTATCACTCTGACAAACACCCTTCAAAATTTTTCCTATGCTTGAATTTTGGAACCTCCTTGTGATATTATGATCTACCATTTCATGTTGTCCATTTTCACTTCATGGTTGGTTTATGTCTTTCTAAGTGTTCAAAACTTATTATAAGAATCAAAATGTGGATGCCACTTGCTTACACATGCTTAGAATTTTGATGCATTCTCAAGCGCACCCGCTTCTGGCAAGCTCAGTAGTCAATGCTTACCCTTGAAGATAAGTTTTGTCAGTTTTTGTAGTCCTTGAGGGTAGTGCTTCCACATTCTCTAGAAGTAGTGCATGCAAAATCGCTAGATACACTGACTATGTAGTGCCTAGTGACATCGATTGTGCAACTCCCAATGATAGTGACTATGAAACCCTTGCTAACAGTGAATATGTAATCCATAAATATAGTGACTCTGAAATCCATGAGGATAGTCAGTGAGAAATTTTAGTTGATAGTATCCCTCACTCTTACTTGCAAGTGTACCATCATCCCAATGAGTTTTCTAAATTGTTGTTTTTGCATGCTTTTTCTTTCATAATTGCCATTTCACTTTCGTTATTGACATTTTTTTCTTATTTTCATTTTTTCCAATGTTTATTTTCCTTATTTTATCTTTTTCATGTGTCGTTTTCAATTTATTTATCTTTTCTAAGCGTCATTTTCATTTATTCTTGTTGTTGCAAGTTTTGTTTTTGATTGTTTCCACTCCTTCATGTGTCAGGCACTAGTGCACAACTATAAGAATATCTAGCACACTATAATACATAATTTTATTTTATATATCATAAAAATATGTGTTATAAACTCTCACACAACTTAGGACACTTTTTGGTCGCAGTCGACAGTTTTTTCATAACTTTTTTTCCAAGTACTGTAAAGCTACATTTCAAGTGTCGTACTTGGAGGAAAGTGTCGTTTGGTTGTCATATAAATGGATGCATGTTAATTTTCGGTGTTGAGTGTTTCATTTTCATGTTCTTAATAATTTATGAGCATGTGACCATATTTAAGCATTGTTCATGCTCCAACCTCATGATTTTGCTTTACTGATCCCACACTTAGTGATATCTTGAGTTTTCTCATTTTTCAACTTTCCCAACCAACTAGACACCCTATTTCCTTCTTAAAATTATTTTTATGTATTCATAATCCCTAATTATCCATCCTTTCCTCCTGGAACTGTGCACTATGCAATCACTACCTCTAAGAACTGCACATGGTGCAATCTTAGTGTCCAGTCCCTACCTCCTGCACTTGCTCACTATGAAATATCTGCCTAGTCATGCCTCCACTTTGTAATATTCATTATCAATTACTATTCAGAACATGTATTAGTCATTGAATTGATGAATAGTGCAATTAACTATCTCAGTCCTTCCAGAACTAAAAATTGCATAATTATAGTGAGAAAACATGTCTCACTACATTTCTCACTCCCTAAACTATGAAATATTTCCTTCCTATCCATCAATCATTGTTTATTTCATAGTCATAGTGATTACACCCTCATCACTACCTACTATTTATGTGCACTACACAATCAACGCGACTTCACCTCAATTATGCACTTTGTCCCAACTCAGTCAGTGGATTACAAAAGAGGCAAGTTAGATTAGGATATTTTTAGACCGTCCTTACCTTTTCATGAGTGGACTTCACTTTTAGGTGTACCATCTCACCATTGTAAGGTTATCCTAAAGGAATATTCCAAGTATGTGTTATAAGAGAGAACTTGCGAATAAGGAGCAAAAGGAAGAACCATCATGAAGGACATGAAGGAGTCTTGGAACATGACAAAAGAGGTGGAAACTCATGCTGAATTAGAAGGTTTTGAAACTCATATATACCCTTCGGAGGGTGAATATAAAAAAAAATATATATATCCATCATGAAGAAGTTAATGTCATAGTATTAAGGATAAGAGCTTGGCATTGATGAAATGATGTCTTATGTCACCATCGCCAAGTCATGGCTTCTCATAATGTCATTTAAAAGTCATATGAGTCAATGAATTTTTCCACATCACATGTGGAATGTAATTATTTAATTTATAAAATTGAGAAAACTTAAAAGGTGTAGAAGCCCAATGGTCCCACATGGAATCTGAAAAGTCACTAGAAATTTCTAAATTCATGTGGAAACTCAAAGGTCATATAGGAATTGGAAAAAGTCAGAGTATAAGCTCAAGAGTCATGAGGGAGGTCAAGAGTCACATGGGAGGTGGAGAGTCACCTAATTTGTTATAAATACACCTTCATATTTCAAGAGAGGGAAATTTGGACTTTTCACCTTGGATTTCTAGCTTGGCATAGGAGAAAATATATTTCTTTGGAGGAGAAAGTGGTGACTTAATGTTCCACTATTGGGGCTAGTGTCGTAGCATTATAATTGTGTAAATTGGGACTTTATATTAATATATAAATCTCTTAGAGACAATCCACTTTCAATCACATGTCATGAATGATTGTGATAATATTCTTTCATTTTTTGCAGTGTATGTTTATGTTTACACTTACTAATGAAAATGAACTATTTCGTTGGCTTTGATATGTATCATATTGAATGTGAATTGTTACTTTATTTTATGATTATTGTTATCTAATGAGCTACTTTTTAGGTTAATCACTGATTCTTTAATTATCTTGTATGTCTATTTTAGCATAGTACTACTACTTTTTTATAGAGGCTTAGTACATTTTTTCCCTTCCATGAAAGTACCTTAACTACATTACAATTGTATGCCTCACATTGTCAACTTGCTTGTTTTGAATATTGTTTGTGTAATCCCTTATGTTGATAATTGTATCCATGAAAAATTCCTAAGAATAATGGAAACTAGCCTTATTTTCCATTGGGGCTCCTACTCCAAATGGTGTGAGGTCTAATTGGGACATCATACCGAGGATATCCCCCTTCCATGTTGTTGGAATCTAGCATCATCAATAGGATTTTGGTGGTATAAGGAGGACCATATGACAAGGTGATCCTGTGAAGCCTATTTTTAATCTCTCATCTTAAATGGATTCTTGCAAAATCATAATCCAAATATTTTTTTTGAACATATCGAACTTAGCAATCCCCACAAAAATCATTCATAACTTGTCACATCTCAAGTATGATGGAAAGGGTTGAACAACCATGGTTGAGAATATGCTTTTATTTATTCAAATTTTCCTTCCTAATGGAACACATTGTAATGATGCTCAAGCTAAGTTGTTTACCATTACACTTAAAGTTTGTGTTAAGCATTAGTGTTATATGTAACCAACTTCTTCTATTCATTCCTTTGAGAAATTTGTTCAGGATATTTTTGAAGATTTAACAGGTATGATTATAAATACGTATATAAAAGGATAAATAAGCTTAGAATGGAACTCCATGAATCAGTTGAGGATTTAATTGATTGGTTTCATCACCTTTTCTATGAGTTTCCTAAACCAGATATGGATTGGGATTTCTTCAGTAAGAAGTTTCAACATTTGGTTTTAGTCTCCTTGAAACAAGCTATATAGGATTCTCCTGATGATTTTTTTAATGAAACAAGATCCCAAAATGGAAGGAAGGAGAGATCAATGCCTTAGAAATTAGCCACTTCGAGGGAGAAACCTCCTTTACATTACATAAATTAACATTTTTTGGATGAAACGAATGAAAAAACCTCCTTTCTATATATAGGAGCCCATGGGGTCACAATATAATCCTAGCCAACCTAACAATAATAATATAAGGGCACAATAATAACAATATCGGGACTATAGGGGTACAACAATAAAAACAAGGGGGCTACACTAACAAAAATAAGGGACTACACTAGTAATATAGGGCCTTAATATGCCCCTCCCCTTCCAAAAAGTGTTGTCCTCAACGCTTGAGTAAATTTGGATGATTCTGTATAAAATTTTCATCCTCCCAACTCAATGAGATACTCTGAAATTGATGTTTCTATGACTGCTTCAAGTTCCAATATTAATTTTCTTTCCTCGAGTTCTGGCAATATTGTTTGAGCGAGAAGTTTGTCACCTATAACCTTCTTTAAGCATGAAACATGGAAAAATGGGTGCACTCAGGAAGATGAAGGAAGCTCCAATTTGTATGCCATAGTACCAATATTTTGCAACACCTTGTAAGGACCATAGTAATTTGGTGATAATTTAGTATCCTTCTTAGCCTTCTTGAGGTAAATTTGTTTGTATGGTTGTAGCCGTAAAAATACATAGTTTCCTACATCAAAACTTCTCTCGTTGTGATGTTGATCAGCCTGTTGTGTCATTCAATTTTGTGCAGAATTTAGGTTATCCTTGAAGAGTTGGAGAACTTGTTGTTGATGCTCTATGTGATCTTCCACTACTTGAACCTTAGAATTTTCACTTAAAGATGATGTGTTGGACAACAAATGATATCCACAAAGTGACATAAATGGGGTCATTTTTTCTGTAGCATGGAAGGAAGTGGTATACCACCATTCAACCAGAGGTAACCAATTGACCCATTGTGTTTGTTTATTAGATACAAAGCAACGAAGATATCCTTCTAGACATTTGTTCACTATCTTAGTTTTCCCATCGGATTGATGACGATAAGATGAGCTATGAGCTAGTTTAGTACCCAAACAAGAAAATAATTCTGTCAAAAAAATTCCAGTGAAAATGGGATCACTATTGCCTACAATAATATTTGGGTTTAAATGTAGATTTTGAATTGTTTCCATAAATGCAGTAGCAACTATACTAGCTTTAAATGGATGAGATAACGCACAAAAGTGTGCATACTTGGTAAGCCTATCAACTACCACCATGATGACACTCTTTCCTTCAGACTCAGGTAAACCTTTGATAAAATCCATTTAAACCTCCTCCCAATGTTGATTTGGAATGAATAAAGGCTGTAGCAGACCTGGGGTGTTAATTGTCTCAAATTTATTTTGCTATAAAACCAAACATTCCACCAAAAAATTTTGAATATTAGATTTAGGGCCATCCCAAAAAAATTATGTCTTCACCTTGTGGTAATTTTTTAAAAATTCCAAGTGTCCTCCTAAGGGAGAGCTGCGCAATTCCAAAATATTCTTTTGTTTTAGTTGGGAATTCTTACAAAGATATAAGTGATATTTGTATTGTAAGGAATTATTTTTCCAACTAAATGTATCACATGTAATGGGATCTTGCTACAACTTTTGAATGAGTTTCCATACTTCTTCCCCATTCTTCCATTCCTCCCTTTCTTTGGTTATCCAATTTGGTTGGATAATAGAAATGGCACAAATCAATGATTCCACATCCTCATCCTTTCTTGAGAGTGCATATGCAACAACATTTAGCTTCCCTTTTTTGTAGATGATTTCAAAGTCATAACCCAACATCCTCATGACACATTTTTGCTGCTCTTATGAAGATAGTCTTTGTTCCAAAAATTATTTAATACTATCATGATCAATTTTTACCTTGAAGTGTATTTCCATTAGGTAAGGTCCCCATTTATTTAGTGCATGTAGTATTTCCAAGATTTCCTTCTCATAAATATTTTTCTGTAAATACTTTCCTTTGATTAGACGACTTTAAAAAGCAATGGATCTTCCTTCTTGCATTAAAACAACACCAATTCCATTTCCTAAGGCATCACATTCCACAATAAAGGTTTTCGTGGAGTATGGAGTAGCTAAGGCAAGTGCTTGGCACATTACCTCTTTAAGATGTTCAAAGGCCTTAGTTTCTTCAGGATTCCATGAAAATGCATCTTTCTTCAATAATGTTGTTAGAGGTGTTGTTATTCTCCCATAATTCTTAACAAACTTCCGATAATGCCCTATTAACCCACGAAATCCTTGTAACTGCTTTATTGTTGTGGGGACTTTCCATTCCTTAAAGGCTTTAATTTTGTTAGGGTCCACCTTAACACTCTCCTGAGATACAATATGACCCAGATATTCCACATCTTGTACTCCAAAGAAATATTTGGAGGTTTTTTTCATATAATTTTTTCTCCTCTAATAGCTTGAGAACCCTATCAACATGTTGAACATGATCCTTCCAAGACCTGTTGTAGATTAGTATATCATCAAAAAATACTAACACATTTATGAGGAAGGGTTTGAAAATGGAATTCATAAACCCTTGAAATGTAGAAGGTGCATTTTTAAGGCTAAAAGGAATTACCAGGAATTCATAATGACCCTCATGAGTTCAAAATTCTGTTTGCAGAATGTCTTCAGTCTTCATTCTAATTTGATGATATCCTGAATGGAGATCCAACTTGGTGAAATGAATTGCTCCATGTAATTCATCCAATAATTCGTCAATCAAAAGAATGGAAAATTTGTCTTTAATAGTGATCTTATTGAGCTCCCTATAATCCGAACACATGAGCTATGATTCATCCTTCTTGTGCACCAATACTATTGGAGCAGAGAAATAACTTTGACTAGGTTGAATTATACCAGCCTTGAGCATTTCTACGATCATACATTCAATTTTGCTCTTTTGGACATAAGGATATCTGTAAGGAACACTTGCTCGAATCAAATGAATAGCTTGATCATGATCATGAATAGGAGGGAGTCCTTTAAGAGTTTCAAACACCTTCGAATAATTGTTTAAGACATTTTGGAGATATGGAGAAATAGATGATTTTGATGTTGGAACTACTAGTGAGCATAATTGTGCAATGACACATCATTGTTCTTTCTTCATAAGATTTGTCATGACATTATAGATTATCATCTTTCCTGGTTTCCCAACAATACCCCAAAATTTCTTATTCCTTTCCTTTTGAAAAAAAATTCAATAGAAGTTCTCGAAAACTAAAAGCTACCATCCCCAAATATTGTAACCATTGTACTCCTAGAACAACATCAACACCACCCATTGGAATGGAAAGCATTGGACTATTCAATACATATTATCCCATGGTTAGCTTGATATTATGGAACTTTCCAAAGAAATTTGTATTTCCTCCATTTTCCACCATCACTTGAAACTTTGGCACTGGGTATAGGAAGTAATTCAATTCCTTAGCTACCTTATAATGAATAAAATTATGTGTACTACCCGAATCAATAAGCACTATTAAATTTTTCTTCTTGATATGTCCTTCAATCCTGAGAGTTTGAGGAGTGGTAATTCCTTCCTATTCATTACAAGATATGGTAGGATTCATTTCTTCTTCCTCTAGGGTTGGTTCCTGGTGTATATCCTCTTCTCTTGAAGTTTCTTGTTCTTTTTCTTCCTCCTCTTCACAATCTATATAAAATAATTTATTATCAACACACTTATGACCTTTAGTGTATTTTTTATCACAACTATAGCAAATCCCTTTTGCTCCTTTTTATTTCAATTTTTGTGGTGTCAAAATCTTAGGTTGTGGAAGTCTAGGAGTAGCAACACTTCCATCTTTATAGTTGTGAGTAGTAGGCTTCCTTGTCGCCATAATTTTTCTTTCAATTTTTCTTGCCAACCTGACTGCCTTCTCCAATGTATGAGGTTCGCAAAGGTGAACCTCATGTTGGATGTTATCCTTTAGAGTCCCTATGAAGACATCAATCCTATGTTCCTATCGAATATTATTTACCCTTATTTTTAATTTTTGGAAGTCCTCAATGTGCTCCATCATTGAACCTTTTTGTTTGAGATTTATCAATTGACTAAAGAAGGTGTTTCTCTTTGTATCCTCATAATGTGCTATCATTTCCTTTGTAAAAATTGACCAAATGACCAGTGGTTTAAGAGAACCAAGCCATCAATACCATAAAAACTGATATTTTCTAAATATAAAGTTGCAATGCGTACCTTTTGTGTGTGTTTTCTATTATGGAGCTCAAAGTATTGCTCCATTTGTAGTATCCAAGTTATCATATCCTTTCCATGAAAATTCCTCATATCTATATTTGGAATATGTTGGGTCTTAAATCCAACATTAGAGTCTATGAAATCATGATTAACATTTCTTTTTTTCTCATCATGAGTTTCCTCTACTACCTTTTTTCCAGTAGGAATATTTTCTTGTAGAAAATTTTCTAAACCTCCCTTCAAACCTTCCATGCATTTCTTAAAATCTTCAATTTTTACTTCTATACAATCCATATTAGCTTCCACACCATCAATATTAGCTTCCATGAAATTTTGAAAAGCATTCATGTTATATTCCATGCTTTTCTTCAAACCATCATCCATCTTATCTTCCACACCTTTCTTTAAACTATCCATGTTGCCTACTATACTATCCATCTTAGCTTCCATGCCATCCATCTTAGTTTCCATGCCATTATTCAAGCCATCCATATTATCTTACACTCCTTTCTTCAAACCATCCATATTAGCTTCCATACATTTCTTCAAACCATGCATTTCATTTTTTGTTACTCTTTGTGAGAGCAAAATTTGTTGCACTTGGTTTTATAATTTTGATATATCATGTTGCAATTCCTCCTCTTCACGAGTCATAATAGAGCCTTATGAGGGATTAATGGGTGTTGAATTATTTTTTATGAATATTTTTAGAACCCAATACTAATATCTATGATTCAATATGCCCTTTGAATCAAGTCAAACTAATTTTTCAAACAAGACTTATGCAAATTCAAAAAAAATACACACATTTTTCTTGGTTTTTAGGAGCTTGATAATGAAAGTAAGATATCTCTTTAATTTTGGATCCCCAAGATTTTACCTTTGGTTCATTAGTATCCCTCTGAATATTCTTTTCAATACCACAGGTCAGGCCTGATTTCAATTCTTCAAGGAAAAGTTATGCCCAATCTCCCACAATGACCTATTTATGGACTAGTTCAGTAGTGTGGATGTGTACGGTGTGCCATGTGTCACTGTTTCATCCTTTGAGTTTTAAATTGATACAAAATAAACTGCAATCCATGTGATTTTGGCACACTTTTTACATAATACCAATTTGATACTCAAAGAGAGAGTTATAATGATTTTCCGAAGGTCACCTCTTTCAGATGAAATTCGGGAGCCTGCAAAAACCCTAACTTCCACAGATCATATCTCTAAAAATATTACCAGCCAATATATGAGATTTTTCCACAAATTTCCTCCTCATTTCGGCGCATATGGGTTTTTTTTTAACTTATGAAACTTCTTAGAAAAAAAATTATAGAAAAAATGCCACGATGACCTGTTGAAGTAGAAAAATGCTAAAATCCAAAGATCTAATTAAGAATGTTATCAAACCAACTCCCAAAATAGAAGAAAAGAGAGATCGATGCCTTAGAAATCAGCCACTTCAAGGGGGAAACCTCCTTTACATTACATAAATGAACAATTATTGGATGACACAAATGAAAAAACCTCCTTTCTATATATAGTATTCCTTGGGGTCACAATATAATCCTAGCTGACATAAAAATAATAATGTAAGGGCACAATAATAACAATATGGGGACTAAAAGGGTACAACAATAACAATAGGGGGGATATACTAACAACAATAAGGGACTACACTATTAGTATATGGCCCTAACATTTTTCTCTCCCAAATTTTGTCGAACATGAGGCACCTTCATCCTCAAAAGAGGAATATATTACTACTTTTGTTCCTTCTCCTCCTCCTTTCTTTTTACCAAACAAGGGTGCCCTTGTTTCGAGGATAGAATTGCGAACTCTTAAAACCAAATTTCTAATATTTTTCTCCCACATTCATCTTCTTCTCACGAACCCATTTCCATTCAAATAAGCATTCATGGTTCTCATGATTCCATTGAATCTAATTTGGAGGTTTATCCCTAGATCATTGAATATCACACTAACATGCAAAATCTTAATCTTGAATATGATTGCTTCAAAAGTGGTGTTTATTCAAGGGATACTTGTCATTCTCTATCATTCACACCTCATTAACCTTTGCACCTTGATTTACCTAATCAATCCACTCTACCATTTATCCATTAGTTGTCCTAGATACCTTTAACTCTTAATTTTCTGGTTCACATGGTGATAAGGTGCAAGGTGACTGTGTCTCGCAGGTAGAGGAGAAAAATGGTGAGTATAATTTCAACGTTTATCCCCTCTTTCAGATTCCTCCATGTCATAATGATGATCAATGTTGTTGCAATATTAGTAACTAGTCAAATGATCCAAAAGTCCTTACTCGATTTGAAACCTTGGATAACCATCACCCTATAATTCATGCTTTTCTTTACATAATAAGTGATGAGTGCCCAAGCATATTGGATGATATTTTATTTCCTTCAAAAGACATAGATTCACAAGCCTTCGGTCAACAACCTAATCTGAGTGGTTTATCATCTTCAGTTGTAGGATGGGATGATATTTTAGTTTAGTAATCTCTTGGAATTCCTCTAGTCCATACATCTTCAGATACTAAACTAGGAAAGTCATACATTCACGTTGCTGAAGCTTCAATATACTTCGTGAAAGAAAATCAACGCTAATTCCAAAATCACATTGGTATGACATTATTTGACCGTTATGTTGATGAAGATTATGGAAATCCAATTAATACTGAAACTTTCCATGATATTCTCTTATACTCACCTTCTTTCTGTGACCATGACATTGTAATGGGTGGCAGTGGATGTTCAAATCATATTACAGATCATAACATGAATGAAAATCCACCATTGTTGCAAGTTGTTATGAGTATGAAAAACTTGAAAATTGAATCAAATTAAGCTACAATAAAACTCTCCCTTCTCAAGTCGCCTTATATTTCCTCACCTATAGAAAATTATTCATTGTACCCGAATACATTTGATGAGTATGTTATACCGAAATTTTATCTAAATGATTTAGATCCTTATTTTCCTGACCTTTATTGTAACCTGCTATAGGATGGTGCAGCTTTGTGATCATATGATGAAGAGATTGAATCCATTGTTCATGATATGTTCAATTGTGAATATTTCATAGATTAGGAGGAATGTATTACAAATTTAAATGTTCAAGGGAGTGTTATGATTAACGTATCCAAATTTTCTATCCATCAATAGAATCATATGCTAAATATTAAATCTAATCAAATTAGTGGCACCAAAAATATTTTTAGTGATACACCTGATGATAGTGGTATGTATATACCTATTATTGTTTCTAAGCCACCGAAATTTGACGATCCACCACATGAGAGTTGAGGGAATTATTAAGGAGTCGAGGCACTTCAACTTCTACAGATGGTTATGTCACGTCCCCACATTATTGAAGTGTATGATTGAGATCAACCTATGTTTTCTTTCATTAATCTTCCTCATGAGACAAATATGATAGTTAAATATTTATTTTGGAAAAATTTCTAATATGATTGTTTTTATGATCTAGTTATCAATTGCTTGGAGGAATTGTATATGACAATTTTGGTTGTCAATAATAAGTTCCACCACTATCTTGAATTTAACATGTATGGTGTATGTTTTGGATATTTTTTCAGGATATTTATGTTCATCATCCTTGCTATTATGACAGGCCCATACATTGGATGGAGTGAGTTTATACATAATACCTTTATGCTTACAATATTGAAATTAATTCTTATCTACAAAGAATTAAAGTAGCACAATTATTTATGTACATTGTTTTATATGGTTTCTAATTTTTCATAGTTCCGTTTACTGGTCAGGAGAATCTTGAATGGTTACAATGGAAATTTTTCTTCACGTGTACCTAACCTTATAGCATGTTAGGTTAGGTGCATCTTAGTTTCCTTCAGCATCACATCATCCTTACATCTATATTTTCATTTTAGTATTTTCATTTTCTTTGTTTTATTGTTTTGTTTTTCTTTTTGTGTAGTGTCTTTCCTTTTGTGTTTGGTTCAATAAGGCCGCACATGAAAATTGCTCTTATCTAGCTCAAAAGAAGAACGTGGTAGAGATTTCAAAGGGAAATTATGATGATGAACAAAACTTAGCTAGTATATTATCCCATTTTTTGTTTTGTTTACATATCTCTAAAGGTATACGATGTCTAAATGGAAAATACAATCTATTCGAACGAAATTTTTTTAGCAGAACCATGACACCCATATCCATTTTAAAATATTCATTCCTTGGATCAATGTTGTAATTGAATGGTGTTTTTCATGTTGATCCAATAAAGTAGAGAATGAAAAAGGGAAATATAATGGTGATCATATTAATTTCAGAGGTATATAATAGTTTTTGAAGTAACACCTTCTCTTGGTCTCAATAAGTCGGGATCCCTCTTCCACCTTAGTGATATAAAAAAAAATAGAATAATAATGATCATACTGAAAATAAAATAAGGGGTGAAATAAGAGAAAGGCTTCATACACAGAGAGGTGAAGAAAAAAACTTTGTAATGGTACTGAATGGGATCACTGGCAGTTAAGCACTGCTTGTGTTCCTGTAGTGACTCCGACGGGGTTATAAATATGTGTGTTGGCAGTGGAGAAATAATAGAGATGGAACCAAAATTATAACCATTTCAAAATCATGATTACATACTACCCTTATGCCAGATCAAAACAATTTTTCTAAGCTTTGTAAATGTCTTTACATGAGAAAGGGAACAAAAGAGACTACATATATAACTACGTTGAATGGGGAACCTAAGGTGATCCACACAATGAATCAATACTTCCTAAAATAATAAACCCTGTGCATAAATGTAGACCCAACTAGAGAACATGGAGTTCCTCTAGTGTGTTGTCAGGTGGTGTCCCTGTGACAAACACCTATAAATTTTTCCCTACACTTGAATTTTGGAGCCTCCTTGTGATATTATGATCTACCTTTTCACGTTTTCCACTATTTCTTCAACATCGATTGATGTTTTTCTAAGTGACCGAGTCTTCTTCTGGGAATATAAGAGTCAAAGCCACTTCCTTACACATTCTTAGAATTTTAATGCATTCTAAAGTGCACGATTTAATGGAAAGATCAATAGGCAATGCTTACCCTTGAAGACAAGAATTGCACAATCCTTGAGAGTGTAACTTATGCAATCTTTGGAAGTAGTGTCTGTGTAGTCCCTAAATTCAATGGTTGTGTGACTCTCAATGATAGTGACTCCATAATCCTTGCTGACAATGATTATGTTGTTCATAAATTGAGTGACTGTGCAATCCAAGAGGATAGTCATTGCACAATTTAAGTTGATAGTCTCCCTAACACTTGGTTGCAACTGTACCATCATCCCACTAATTTTTCTCAACTATCGCTTTTGTGCACTTTTGATTTCATAATTTTCGCTTCCACTTTTTCTAATGTCATTTTTTATTGCTTTCACTTTCTCAACTGTTTTTTTCCTTCTTTTATCTTTCACATGTGTCTCTTTCACATTATTTATATTTTGTAAGTGGAATTTTCACTTATTCTTATTGTCGTAAATGTAATTTTTTATTGTTTCCACTCTTGCACATGTCACACACATGTGCACCACTAGAGGCATATCTATCACACTTTGTTGCATAAGCTAGTATTATATATCACAAGAATAATTTCTATACACTCTCACACAAATGATCACACTTTCTATCTATAGTCAAAACTTGTGTCATAACTTGTGTTCATAGTGTCATAAATATATGTTTCAAGTGTCAAACTTGGAGGTGAGTGTAATTTTTCTATCATTTCAATGGATGCATGTTCATTTTAGGTGATAAGGGTTTCATTCTCATGTGGTTGATCGTTTATGTGTGTGTGATGATGTTTAAGCCATTCCCATGCTCCAGACTCATTCTTCTGCTTTTATGATCACACATTTAGTTAATTATTTAGTTTTAATTACTTTTCAACTTTCTTGAACAACTGCCCATCCTCTTTCCTTCATGAAATACACACTACACAGTCATAAGACCCATTTTTCCATCCTTTCATCCTAGAAATATGCATTTTTCAGTCAATGCCTCTAAGAACTAAGCATTGAGTAATCACATTGTCTAGTCCCTACCTCTTACACTTGCTCACTATGAAATATCTACCTAGTTAGGCATACACTGCACAATACACATTCTTCGCCATTATTCAAGCCTTATCTCAGTCATTGAATTTCTCAATTGTTCAATCAACTATCCCAATCCTTCCAAAACTATACATTATGCAATCATAATGAGAAAGCCAACCTCACTGCATCCCTCACTCCCTTAATTGTGAAATATCTCCTTCCTGTCCCTCAATCAATGCACATTTTGTAGCCATAGTTATTTGACCATCATCACTGCCTCTTTTTTTCATAGACTGTGCAATCCTTGAGCCTTCTTCTCAATCCTGTAATCTGTCCTTGATTACTACGTGAGTTTCATAGGAATAAATTTATATCAAGATATATTTTTACTGACCTTTCCTTGTCATGATTCAAATTCATTTACAGGTTTACCATCTCAACATGGAAACGTTATTCTAAAGGAATATTCCAATTATAAGTTACAATAAAGCACTTGGAATGAAGGAGCAGAACGAAGAACCAACATGAATGATGTGAAGGAGTCTTACACCAATATAAAGGAGGTGGAAACTCTTGCTGATACGGAGGGTTTAAAAAATTATCCAGACCCTTTGGAGGGTGAAGATAAATAACAATAAAATATCCATTATGAATAAGTTAAAGTCATAGTAGCAAGGAGAAGAGATTCACATTGGTAAAATGAAGTCTTATGTCACCAACACCAAGTCATGACTTCTCATAGTGTCATTAAAAAGTCATATGAGTTAATTTTCTTTGACACATCATATGTGGAATGTAATTATGTAATTTTGAAAAATATGAAAAGGTAAAATGTGTGGAAGCCCAATGATCCCACATGGAATGTGAAAAGTCACTAAAAAGTTTGAAAGTCATGTGAATACTCAAAGGTCATAGAAGAATTTTAAAGAGTCATAACAAAACTTGAAGAGTCATGAGGGAGGTCAAGAGTCACATGAGAGGTAGAGATTTATATCATTCTTTATAAATTCACCCTCATAGGTCAAGAGAGATAACTCTAGGATTTTCATGTTGGCTTCTTTAGCCTAGCATAGGTGAGAAGATATTTCTTTGGAGGATAAAGTGGTGACTGAATATTCCACTAATGAGGCTACTGTGGTAGAATTTTAATTGTATATATTAGGAGTTTCACTTAATATATGAATTTTTCAGAGCCTACACACTTTCATGCACAGGTTATGAATGATTGTGAGACTATTTTTCATTTTTTTTGGTGCCTGGCCTATTTCATTTTTTTGGTATGTATCCAATTGAATGTGCATTCTTACTTAGTTTTATGGTTTTTTTTGTCTTGTGAGATAATTGTAGGTTAATCAATGATTATTTCATGCTATTTTGTGACTCTTTTAAGATAGTACTACTTATTTTCTTCTATAAGCTCACTCTCTTTTTTCACTTCCGTGAAAGTAGCTTATATAAATTGCAATTGTATGTCTCATAGTGTCAATTTACTTGCTTGTTTTGAGGATTTATTTTGTGATCCCTTATGTTGATAATTGCAGCCAAGGAAAATTCCTAAACATAATGGAATCCAACCTTATTTCGGGGTCTAGGATCCTACGCCAAAAACTCTGAGTTCTAATTGGGGCTTCATACCAGGTAGATCCCCTTGGTTAAGTTTAGAAAAACTATATATTATAGAACAATGGAACACATAAAATATGCGAAAACAAAAACACATAAAACATATAAAACAAGAGAGACATCGATATATGTGGTTCACCCAATTTAGGCTACGTACATGCCGAACAACTAGTCCTTCATTTATATTATCAAGCAATATAAAGAGACACAACCTACAACAGATTATTTGTAATATCCTCTACTCTCTCTCTATCTCACTCCCCCTTTCTATATCTCGCTCATAATACACATGCAATACACAACCGCAATACAATACCCTCATAGAAACGAGGGGTTTCCTTCTAGGGAAAAGAACACTACATTAAACATAACTTCTACTATTAGATCATCCGCCTAATGAACGACCTAGATTGACTATGAAATTAAATATTTTACAAATCTCTTTTACATCTCTTTTTAGCTTCAGGGGCACTGCTCCCGAAATCCCCGTTGGGGGATCACTGGCCCACAGAATCCCCCACACCCCCCTGCGTGGAGGGTGTATAGTCTTCCTGGGGTATACATTTGACTAAAATAAAGACCTCTGAATTAGGATGAAAATCAGGCTCCACACCCAGCAGTTGAAAGATTCCCAACATTGTCAATGATATTGATCACATTGGGTTAAATCAATAGTTTGGATAGCCAAATTTAAATGCGAGACAAAGAAAGGGTTGGAATTTTTGGAAGATTATGAGTTTTAAGTTAATAACATAATGGGGAAGGAAAATATATTGGTTTATTCAGTCAATATGAAGGTACACGTAAAAATTGGTATTTTAGAGGCTAGGAATAAAGATAAGAAATTAAAAGAAATTAAAATAAGTCTACAAAAAGGTTAAGTAAGGCGCAAGTATAGGGAATATGAAGTGGTAGAAAATGGATTTATTTTGTATAAAGCCAAGATTTATGTTCCAAATCCAAATTCTCAGAGAATGCAAGTTTTTTTTATTGAGTAAGATGCATAGAGTGCCTTATGTTGAGCACCCAGGGTATCAAAAAGGACAACCTTAGTGATTCGAAAACAATTATGTTGGCTAAGTATGAAGAAAGCAGTGGTTGGTTATGTAGCTAGTTTCTTGGAATGCCAAAAGGTTCACATTGAGGAAAATAACCTAATATGGTTGTTGTTATCATAAAAAAATGATCACATAGCCATTTCTAACTACGTGTATCGAAATGCACCATATAAGTTTAACTTTACCATAGTAAAATCACTTTCACTATAGGATATAATTTAATAAACTATTGTTATTAAGTTATTTCTGATTAAAACCCATAAGAATAAGTAAATAAGCCATTATTTATTTACTTTTCTCTAGGATTAATTATTAAATCATTTTTTGATAATTATTGCTTGTCACATTTTAATAAATCACCTAGGAAAAATTAAATAAACCATTTTTTATTTACTTTTCCTTAAATCCATTCTTGGACAGAGCATGCAGAAGGAGGAGCATGTGTAGGGCACCTAAATTAAAAGATCGTGTTTATATGGATTTGTTCCTTACATCACTTTTTGCCCCAATAGTTAAAGATGTCACGTCACACTTCCCTCAGAAAAAGGAATATGTCCTCCAAGTATCTTTAAAATATGACTTGGTCTATGCTCAATACACCCTAGGGAAAGAAGTTTTGAGATAGGCGACTGGATATTTTTATGGCTATTACCATATAAAAGAATGTCCCTCAAGGAATCTAAGAAGTATAATAAATTATCACAAAAGTATTATGGTCATTACAAGGTGTTGCAAAATAATGGTACTATCCATAAAAATTGGAGCTTCTTGCATCTTCCCAAGTGGACCCAGTTTTTCATGTTTCATGCTTAAATAAGGTTAGAGGTGACAAGCTCCCAGTTCAAACAATATTTCTAGATCTTGAAAAGGAAGGAAAACTCGTATTAGAACCTGAAGAAGTCACAAAAACAAGAACTCAATAGCTACAAAATCGATCAATCTAAAAGTATCTCATAAAGTGGAAGAACTTACCCACTGAAGATTCCACATGGGAGGATGAAAATTTAATAAAGAAGCATCCAATACTACTCAAGCATTGAGTACAAATTTTTTTTGAAGGAGAGTGGCATGTTAAGTCCCTATAATACTATTGGGTCCCCTTATTGTTATATTCAGTGTACCCCCCTTATTATTATTGTTGTACACATGTTGTCCCCATATTGTTATTCTTCTACCCCATAGAAGCCCACTATTGCTATCTTTGTACCCTTAAATTATTATTGTTATGTCAAATCTGATTATATTATGACCCCTTAGACTCTTATATATAGAAAGCAGGTTTTTTCAATTGAATCATCTAATAATTGTTCATTTATGTAATGTAAAGGAGGCTTCCCCCTCGAAGAGGCTAATTGTTAAGTCGTTTATTTATATTTTCTTCTATTTTTTGAGATGGTTGCATAGCAACTTGATGGTCCGGTGATCCAACAGATTGTACCAATGATCCCCAAATGTGTGTGAGATGTTCTAGACCTCATGAGCGGGTGGCCCTTCAGGTATCTCCCCACATGCCCGGACGAACTCATATTATGATCCAACCTTAGATGCAGTTCCGCAGGTTTGATGGGTTCAGTTCCAACAGCTTGCAGCACCCACCACAAGCATGTATCCTTCAAATGATCTATTCAAGTCTTTAGATCCCTTCCCATTCAGCAGGGCTTCTTTGGTTGTGGTCCCTCCTCCCCATGTCAACTTGAGGGGAATTATGTCTCATGCACTCAAATGTTATTGTATCTAGTCCTCGCCTATGTTTTTCGAGGCATATTATGTATATGGGATCAATTTTATTATGTCATGGCCCATTAATGCCATTGTATCATGTATCATATAATTTGTATCTCAGTCCCACATTTCTAGGCTCACCATTATTCTTTGTACTTAGTTATCGCTATGGGTATCGGTATGCCTCCACTGTCTCATTTGAGAACATGTAATTCAAAATAAAAGGAGTCTTATATCATTTTAGTAGGTATCGCGCCATCCATTTTTTCCCCTTCCTTGCGTTGTTTCAGACACCTCTCTCTCTCTCTCTCTCTGACTCCCCTTTGGTGTCTCTTGGAAGTGTAACTTACAACATATTTCGGTCATATGATTTTCTCCTAATGCTTGTACGTTGAGGGGCAATCTATTATCACCAAAAAATAATCACCTAGCCATTTATAACTAGGTGGATCTAAATACACCATGTAAGTTTAATTTTACAATAGTAAAATCACTTTCACTATAGGAAATAATTTAATAAACCACTTTAATTAAGTTATTTATGATTAAAACCCATGAGAATAATTAAATAAACCATTTTTTATTTAATTTTCTCTAAGAATAATTATTAAATCATTGTTTGATAATTATTCTTTGTCACATTTAACTAAATCACATAGGAATAATTAAATAAATCACTATTTATTTATTTTTCCTGAACTTCATTCTTGGAATAATTGTTAAATCATGATTTAATAATTATTAAATTTTCACACTTTTATTATTCACGAAATAATTAATAAAAAAAATTGTTTGTAAATTATTTTTCATAAATCTTTTGACCATTTTGAATATCTCTTCCCTCTCATAAAATATAATAAAGTATTCTTACACTTAGATCTAGATTTTGGTCAATAATGTTTTATTATTCTCCATTTTCGAGATCAACCCAATACTTTTCAATAAATAAGAGGGCTTTTCATTCATTTATCACCATGATCATTATCATTGTCACCATTATCGTCTCATAATTTTGAGCTCCCATTAGAGTTCTACACATTGTTTGTGTTTTCACACATTAGAGTAGTATACAAAAATCAAAGGTTGATATTTAACACTAAATTAGTTATGTCATTTTTTACCTTTTAATTAAATTGATTAATTAAAAAGATACCATTTGAACAAGTGTTATGTGAATTAAGTTATAGTTTGTTGGGCATGTGGTATTAATAAGAAATGGTATTGTAACAAATCATAATTACAAATTCAAAATCACCATGGTAGAGTAGGGATAAATCTCCATGGTTAAGAAACTTGTTCATGTTTTTAAATATATATATATATATATATATATATATATATATATATATATATTCTTTCTATAATTAATAATGATAATAGTTTCAAATAAAGTGATAAGTTAAGAGTTTTTATGATTTATTTATTTATTTTTAGCAATGTGAGATGTATGGTAAAGTGTTTTAATGCATTTACCATTAAGCTAATCTATTGGCTTCACTCATTATGAGATTATGTCAATTCATTAATATGAAAAAATTTATGTGAATGTAAAGGTTTACTATTACATTTTAGATGTGATGAGATTTATATGATTAAGGAAGGAAGGATAAAGGTGTATGGAACATATATATATATATATATATATATATATATCACCAATAAATATTCACAGTGTGTGGGATAGACATTTTAGTAATCATCTCATGCATTATTTATCTTTTATACTTGTCCTCAAATAGAATCTTTTGATATAGTTAATGAAATTAACAACTATGTGAAAGTAACATACAGTCACATAATATGGTAAATTGATCGACATAATGTGTGGAAGAAAAGAAGACACTAGCCATTTAGGTAGAGATGGTCAATAAACTATTGTGGATAGTTTATTGGAACAGTTCATCGCAATAGATACGATTAAATACTAAAATCTTTATTATGAATGTTAATTCCTTTTAGGTCTCATATTTTTTATTTATTTTTTTATGCTTAAAAATAAATTAGCTGAAACGTGAGTAATATGGAATGAATTCCCTAGGAAACCTATTTGGGAGAAAACCTAGCTATAAGGTGAGGTTGCTTTGCTCTCCATTCGGTAGTATGGAAAAATGTGTAGATAAAAAGAAATACGCACTCTATATGGGTTTACCTAAGGCCTATGGCTTGCAAATATGGTACAAAATATTAACCCCCTTTGTTTTCTTTCTAAATACACACTCCTAGTTTATTTTCACAAATATGAAACAAAATACAATAAAATTTAATAGAACCCGTACCACTCTTAGTGGCCCAATACTTAATATAGCCAGATAGATAACTACGGGTAAGGCATTAGGGGAATTTTGAGGTCTAAAATGGGCCTCCTAAGAAAAATGTACAACAAAAATAAACTTTATAACAACCAATAGGATTCAAGATGATGATGTCAACCATGGGGGATGATTCACCATTTTTTAAATAAAAGGTAAAAATATTAAAAAATAATAAAATAATAAAACTACTTTTTCAACTCGTATTTTCAACTTATCTCCCAAAATGTTTACTCAAATTTCGAGTGGGAGTACTCGTTGGATGCGAAATTTAATTCCTCATCCAAGGTACCATGTTGTATTTTGATAAGACTCTCTGCGAAAAATGAAGAAGACACCAAAAACGTGATTGTAATCCATTTTTTATATTTCTCATTTTTTAAATATAATGAGACGTAATGTGCAACATGGGTTTTTCATGGGAAAAATCTTAATTTTGCGTCATGCTCAATTATACATTGATGAAAACTTTGGAGGATGAGTTGGTATGAGTTGAAAAATAGTTTCCATTTTCTGGTTTGATGATATCATAAAATCTTGTTTGATTTTTTCACTATTATTTTATGATAATTTTAATAAGGCCCACTTTAGACCTCAAGTTACTAATGGTTTGTAGAAAAAGAAACCATAAGGGTTGTTCTCACTCAGCTTTACCTTCATTTCATCCTGTGTGAGCATATCCCATTTTTGCACATTCCTCCAAGAGTTACATTGGTTGATAGTATATCTATAGCTTCTCTTTTGTATTTGAAGCTCCCTTGGATGGGTATTAAACCCTATAAGGGTCACTTCTCTTGGCTTATGATTTTAAAATTCCCCACTAGTGCTCACCCTCAAATATTTTTGATTACTTTGTTTGAGGTGCTATGGCCTTACCTTCCTCCACCAAAATAGCCTCGGTCATCGACATGGTTACTTTCTGACCAAACCAATTCCCAAAGTGTGATGCAATTCGACAAGTCCTCGATCTTGTGTATTATTGAGGGTCCACCCCTTGTTCATTCTCAGTCAGGCACTTCAGTTGTTTAAGGATCTAATCTAACTTCCATATTACAAGCCTATTTGGGGTCTGGACTACCTCGAAGGTTCATTCCTCTTTACTTGTTAAAATTCATTTTGAGGCCCAAATGTCTTTAGAGTTACCTCGATTTCTATAGAAAATATTATGCTCCTTTATTTTGGTTTGTTGCTTTATCAAATGTTCTATCCTAATATTCATCTCTGCAATGGATCTTTGTCTTACATAGTATATATCCGACCTGAATACTTCCCACCATTCACCAATCTCTCTCTAACAATTGCAGGCATGAACAAATGATTTATAATATAACTCGTGAGATGATGGTACCCTCATGGATGGAACAAACTTGGGATCTCAGTATTGTCATCATTGATGTGGTTAGGATGCATTTCAAATGAAGATAATGAATAGAGGGGAATAATTCCATGGTTTTCATTCTTCATTACTTCAAATATTCCATTCAAATTTTTGTTAGAACTAAATGGGTCCTCACCTTCAACTATCACTCTATTCAAAGGCTTATAAGCTTTGATTCTCCCCTTTTTTACTATATTGCAATATTATGTTGAACGCTTATCCCCATTCATCAATTTCAACCCCTGATCTCTTCCTTATCACCTTTTCAATAATATGTGGATTCCTCAGTTTTTTTTTGATCCAACGGTGTTCATAGTATATTTAATTCAACCCACGATAAAACTTTACACATTCCTTCAAGGGTTGTCTATCTTGTAGTGTAGTGGAGAGGTGAATTCATTGAAGTTCACCCAACCGAGTGCAATTTGATCAAGAACCATAAATTCATTTTCCATTCCTTACTAACATGGAGCCACTCGCTCTCTTAAACAGGATGTCGAAATGCATTCAAACAATGGAATGAAAACACATAGAGTAAAATTTGGTTTCTATTATTCTGAAAATAAATATGTACATAGGATTACAGTGATCATGTTTCTCCAACACACTCTTGGTCTTATCGAATCTATACTCCTTTTATCTATAATTTTTTGGGTCCTTCTTCCTCTCCAAGCTTTGTTCCCTTAAAGTTTGTTGAGAAATCTAGGGTGACTAGATTAGATGATTTCTCTTAGTTTGATAACTTCTTCTGATGTCTTTTTACTTAACTTAATTAGCTTATTTTATAAGTTTATTATTATTGTGTTTCTACCAATAAATAACTACTAAAAAATTAAGATCAAGGAGATAATATGACAGAAAATATAGGTTGCTAGCTAGGGCCAAAACCTCTCCTCCTGATAGGAAAACCCACAAGAATTCTTCTCTCTTAATAGAAACTTCGATTCTAGCTTTCTTCTTGAACTTCGCTTGCCTTAGGACTTATTTATTTTAAGTAGAACTATTTTTCATGCTTCTTCTTATTTCTTATATGTGTGCTTCAAATAAGGTTGAAGTGGGCCTAATGGTTAAGAGCATGTGTTTCCTCCTAAGAGGTCATAGGTTCAAAACCAGAGGGGGGTAGAGTATGTATGCCCTCATATACTTAGCAGTCAAAATCACTACACGGAGGTGGGTCCCTTGTCCCACAAACAAGGGGTATCATACATCAATTTGGTGTTTGGCTTGGCCGTTACCTTAAAATTTCATAATAATAATATAGGATTTTCAGGGTTATGGATTTCCTCCATGTGGCCGACTTGATCTTTCATGTAGGCCGACTTGTTGAAACTTGTTGACAAGGTCTTCGAGGGTATTCTGTGTCTCAAATAAATTTCTTTTACATAATACAACATGCACAAAGGGGTCTTACATGTATGACAATGACACTTTTGACTTCATAAATCTATGACAAACGTATAAGCGCTTGATGGTTTCTTGACCTACAAGTAAATTTATCTTGAGCCTGAAAACCATGCATCAATAATATCAATAATAAATTTCTTTTTAATTTAATATCAAATATATAAAATAATGATTACAAAATATATTATGAAGACCTAACCTAGTTACATATTTCAACACTCATTCTTAACTTGGGAGGTAGTTATAATCCATACATGTTACTTGGACATTGTCATTATCAATGACTCTGATAATAAGAGTCATATTGGTAAGTCCTCTCATAAGTTATTATTTCATCTTATATCATTTCATTTCATCATACCAAAAAACATTTTCACATAGCAACTTGGTCTTAACTAACAACTATATCTCTCCATAATATCAGAGCACAATGTTGACGAGAGAATGACTGATAGACACCATCATCATTGTCTCTTAAGGAACATACCCCATCTGGATTTTCATAAGATATATCCTTTAAGGACTATTCCTGTCTTGGAATAACACATCCTCAATGAATTTTCTCTTCAACTACTCTTACCTGCTATATGCCCTAACACATCCTTAAAGAGTATCAAAATTCATATTCTTACCTGATCCTCCATAATTTCTTCATAACATGAGGACGACAATGATGTGTATATCTCTCCCTCTCAACTAGGAATGATATACACATTCCTATAAAAGGAACATACCCTAGTTCCTTGTTAACTAGGAACTTACCCAAGCTCCCTCTTAACTAGGGACTTGTTTCCAACATCAACTATTAGATCTTTGGTGGAGATAATGGTACTATTATTTGCTAGTAGGGATCCTTCTTTCGATGTCATGAAATTCAACTTCTTCATCATGGAGCCTTTGTCTTGTAAGGAATTGGCCATCTTCTCCATCACTTTCCTTCAACGAACCACAATATTGATGAGTAGTCATGCAATCCTTATCTTCATCGGAAAGTGATATTATAGTCCACATTTCTCCATCCTTCTTACAAATACCTTTTACAACTCATGTTTCCTTGAAGATATTCCATCCAATCCGATAAGTACTAGTTGTAGGTGACATCGAAAAATCTATTTTGGTAGCCATGTTTCAACCCATCTAGATGTTTTCAAAAAATAAAATGCACATCAAATAAAAATCTCCTTTTATGATGGCCTTTTGGTATAACATTAGCTTCCTACAACACCGAAATCCTACACATGTATGAATCCATCTCCAAGATATTCATTACAAATATTCTTCTTTTTTAGTATACATATTAGGGTCTGCATACCTTCTTCTTCCATGGAGATATCATAGCTAATTCTTATAGTTATCATATGCTCATCACTTTTATTATATTACATGACTATAGTTGCCTCTTTCACAAAATCTTATTCCTTTTTTCATATATTTATTTCCTCAAGATATTCTTTACATGGTTCTTTCAACATAGGAACCATAATTGTCAACCATCTCATATTCCATATGAGGGCATATTATGTTGATTTCATCTTATCAATATGTAGAAGAGTTCAAGAAACATTTTATACATGCCTTCACACTACATCCTAATAGAAGAGATCCTTATTTCTTGATCGTACTCATGAGATAGAGTATTCAACCACACTATCCTCAACTATATCACGACATGACTTTACCTATTAAATATACACATACCTTTTCATTATTTTGGTCATCTATACTTACTTATAGTAGATTCCTTTCCTTTCTTGAAGATGAAAGTAATTCAACCAACTCAACATGCTACACATCTTTGTCATCATACGTTACTAGTGGATCCCACACAAGGTGGAATGTGTACTATCTGTGAGGCACTTGCTTCTTATTAGTAGAGGCGAACCATATAATAAAGCTTCCAATGGAGGATCTTGATGATCCTCTTTCTGAAAATGCTCCTTCCTAATGATGATGGTGTATGGTGATTTCTTTATTTTCTATCTTGTTATATGAATTTCCTCCAACGATATATAATGATACTTCAATTGTCCTTATATTCTTCCAATGGAGATTCCATTTCTATCATGATGTCTGCTATAACCATGTAGACTTTATACTTTGATATCCTTCTATGCTTCTATGGTGATGTCATCTCTATATTGATATAATGGATCCTATAATACTTATGATTCTTTCCATTTTCTTCTATAAATAAAAAGAACTTATAGAAGGAGATTATCTCAGTCATAGTAGAGATCTTTCTCTTCCTCCTACTTTGATTTCTTCTTTTCTGATACTCTTCCACTACTTCGATAACATGTGCTTCATTTATTTCCTTTATCTTATTTTTCTCCTTATTTCGTTTAGGAAAATTACTTTTAATGTGCCCATATTCAATAAATTCATAGCATTGTATCTTTTACATATCAATCATCTTCCTTTTCTGAGGATCAAACTTTCCAAACTTTCCTTTTCTCTTGGGCATGGAAGCATATGCGTGACCTTGTTCATTTTATCCAACATCATTATTTTTCTTCAACCTAGTTTCTTTAATATTACATAATTACCAAATGTCCCTGAATGGAGTGGCTTCCTTATTTCCATATATACTTGATACAAAGTTGCCCAATTCATCAGGCAGTGCATTGAGCACGATGGTGGTCATTTTTTTTATTTGACATTATTTCCCCTAACTCTTTTAGTTGATATCTTATTTGAGATACCCTCATAAGATATGAGACCACCCCTTATTTCTTTGATAATTTCATTTTGTATAGTTTAGTTCTCAATTATATTATTTCTCCTGCAGTTCTTACAAAAATTAATTCTTCCAATTTTTCATAGATATCTTTTGATTTCTCCAACCTTGCTACATAAGGGATGAGGTAATACTTGATTGATTCTATGAGGATTATTTGAGCCCTTATTTCCCCTTTCATATACTTTGATAATTCTTGAGCTTTCTATTGATATGGTTTTCATATTTAACCCTCAATATATTCAATAACTTCATTCGCTATGCGAATCAAATCTAGCCTATTTTTCCATACAACGAAATTTGGTACCCCATCGAGTTTGTTGCTATCCTTGAAAAATGAAGTCATGTTTATAGTAGATTAAGTCATAAATATAAATATACTTACTTGTAAAGTGAATGTTCTCCTAGATTATGATATCTTCAACTGTATGCCTTCTTGATGATGTTGCTTCCTTGATGATCTTCTTCAAGGTTGTTCAAGATGTGATATTTGATTTAATATGAGGGAGACCACCTTGATTTATTTTATAAGGATGGAAATTATTCTTCTTTATTCCTTTGAGGATAATGTAGAATGTGGATGGTTCCCAATATGATTCAAATGTAGATTACTTCTTTGAACGAGGTAGGGTATTTGTGGTATTTTTTTTTTTTTTTTACAAAGTGTTGATATTTTTAATGATATGGGTAGTCCTCTTTTATGCCACTTGTGCTCAGAACTTATGTATCCTTATTTTAGGTGGATGATACTAAATTTTACTCTTCTTTTCTTCTCACCTTAGCTCCAATACCATGTTGAGAAATCTAGGGAAACTAGAATAGGTGATTTCCCTTACTTTGATAATTGCTTGTGATGTATTTTTACTTAAAATTGATTAGCTTATTATAACACTTGATTATTATTATGTTTCTAACATCAAAAATATGCCAAAAAATGAAGATAAAAGAGACAAGAGGGTCCAGGGCCAAAACCTATCCTCTTGAAAGGAAAACCCACAAGAATTATTATCTTCTTATAGAATATTCAAATGACAAATTCCAAGATATAAGATAGTTTTCAAAGACCCATCCAAGACCATGTTAACCTTCCTTCTTGATGAAATTTCCTTACACATCTTATAATAACAAACTTTGACATTCTAATAAAACGTTCGAACCCAAAAACTCCTTCAGCGACTTCAACCCCAACAAATTTTCCAAGGAGTTTTTAGCAACTTCATCCTCAAATAAATTTCTAGTAATTTCAACCTTGATAAAGTTTACCTAGGAGCTTCAAAATTTCGTTGCACTTAAGAGAGAGAGAGATAGAAAAACTTGAATTCTATATTTCTTCTTGAACTTCGCTTGCCTTATTTTTTCTTCATTTTAGGAACAAACTCTTTTTCTTGCTTCTTCATATGTCTTTCATGTGTGCTTCAATTAAGGATGAATGCCTCTTATATATAGGAATTTTATAAGTAAGAATTTCCTCCATGAGGTCGACTTGATCTTTCATGTAAGACGACTTCCTGCAAATCATTGAAAAGGTTTTGGAGGGTCTTTTATGACTCAAATAAATTTATTTTAAATAATAGAAGATTCCCAAATGTGTCTTACATGTATGAAAATGACTCTTTTGACTTCATAATTTTATGACAAACCTAGAAGCACTTACACAATGGGTGCTTGAAATACAAACAGATTTGTCTTCAACATGAAACCCATGCATTAAAAATAACAATAATAAATTTATTTTCTCTTTAATATCAAATATATAAAATCATGACTACAATCGAAATTATGAAGACCGAACCTAGTTACATATTTCAACAAAGTTGTCCATTAACACTCTCTCTCGAGCTTCTCTCTATACAAGATCATAAAAATATCCTAATAAAACTAACAAATGGGACATCTACATCCATCAACACAAAACACCTAATATCTCAAGCTAAAATTTGGCATTATTAGAAAGGTTCATTTGGCCAATAATACCAGCTCAGAAAAATAGCTACCAACCTAGATTCTCCTACAATTGGACACATATTAACACTAAAAATATATTATTCCAAACTTGTAAAAATTATAGTTAAGGGAAATTCATTTACCGTTGGGAATTCCATGTCCCCCTTAAGGTATAGAAAAATAAAACTAATTTCATCAGGGTTGATGCTTCTACATATTTTTGTAACATACCCCCATTTATCCCATATCCCATACTAAGGGTAGAAGATGGTGTTACTATCATTGACCCGATTGCCAATGTATTCTTAGGAAATGAAGTCATATGATTTTTCCTTTTCGAAACTCCTCAAAAACTAAAATAAATTTCACCATTGTATTAGTCACATCGAGAGTTTTCTGGTGGAATAAATTTTAATTCAATCTTACTTACAGATAAAAAGGTATGGCCATTTTATTTTTGGCCCAAAAAACTATACCAAGTCATCAGGGTCTACCACAAGGCACTTCCGTGGCATCCCATGTGGTCACTCTACCACTCCTTTATAATTCCATGTGGTGGGAAGAAAAACACATTGAGGCTTTAATATAGTCGAGGTTGGTCCCCATAACCATAATCGACGAACCACCTTACCAGGCCCGATTATCGACCCCCAAACAAGTAGACATACCACTCGTCTGGGCGAAAAGTAGCTTGGGCTCATACTTCTTTTAGAAACTACCTCTGAGTTGACTTGTCTAAATTTTGATTAGTGGGCCCCACCCTAACTTAAGATTTATTTTAAAGTTCTCAGAATTAGAAAAATTTCAACCTTTTTGACTTAGAATTTCTCCTAAGTTGCATAGAGTAGAATTCTTTACATTTTGTTTGTCTCCTCAAAAATTAATGTTGCTTCACATAAAATCAAGGATCAAAATGAAAGATATTCTAGACTGCTCTAGACATACCTTGGACATGCAGTACATTAACTATTATTCCCACACTATTAGCTAAATGTGTTGAGGCACATCATAATAGTTAATTATCATATTTTCCTGGTCAACAATAAACTCAGGCCATTTAAATATGAAAATATCATACATATTTCACATAAACAACATAACCATAGGGAAAATTAGTATGTTACCAAGCACATGAGCATATATAAATTTCACTCATTAATAACATCTCAATAGAAAATATCACATAAACAAAATCTAACAGAAATACATACAAGCAAACCATGGCCATCGAATTCAACAAATAGGCATAGACTATTTTTCAAGCTCATACCAACAAAAATATTCACATATTTATGAGGACTAGAAACTAATGAGATTCAAGCTCATGAAGAAAATACAATAATTAACCATTCCTCATAAAATTTACATAATGAATCAACATTCCATATACCTACAAGAAATCTCATTCCTTGGCATTAGCATAGGCATTCAAGTAGTACAATCAATAGGTACATAATATATATATAAATATATATATAAGAGAATAATTAAACACCGATATTATAAAAAAAATTTCCAACTCAGATTGGGACTTCAACTCTCCACCCAAATTTGGATTGGACTAATTTACAGTCTTATTTTCAACCATTCACCCTTGTGCCAAATTCAGATCTTGAGGAGGAATGTTTTCAGGGAGTTAGCCAATGTTGTGAGCTAAAACATGGAGTCCAAAGACTACTTCGTCTCCACCCTTACAATATCATAGGGAATCAAGATACTGCTACACCTCCACCCTTAACCAACACAAGGAAATCCAAAGGTTGTACCACCTATACCCTTAAACCAATTCAAGGAATATATAGGTTATAGAACCTCCACCTTAAACCAATGCCCTTAGAAGCTCCAACCTGAACCAGGAATCTATAGCTCATTGAGAGGAACTAGGAATAATACCTTCAATGGATCAACCCTACACGCAAACTAGGGAATCGATAGAACCATGGTCCTTCAACTAAAATAAGCCCCTGCCACTTTTCTACTTCTCAAAATAAAAAATTTCATACTCTTTACCATTTCACAAATGACATTACCTTCTCTTGCATTTTCCCCTTTATGGTATCTTGCATTTTTTCTCTTGAGAAGATCAGTCCCATAACTTCTGAAATTCCCTCTTTCATTACTATTAATACTCTCTATCTATTCGTGTGTTGAGCCCTCTTTTTTTGGGACTATCCTCCCCCCTTTTCCTTATGTTCCCTTTTTCTCCCTTGCCCCAACCCACAATCCTCTCCATCATGTTCATTCTAACTACCTTCGCAGTGGCCTATGGTCATGGTATTCTCCTCTAAATGCATAAACCCTAGCTATTAGTTATGTTGGTCCCCACCACTCAGCTAGTTGTGCCATCTTTCAATTATTTTTATTTGCAATCACCATCATGGTTATACCAGATGGATTATTCTACCACATATGAATAAGCTCCTCTAAATTCCTAAGCACCTCCTTCCCCAAAGCTCTGAATCCTTGCCCCCATATGTCAATCATTTTAAATATATTAAATGGTTATAATATTTTTTATTCTCACAAGTTTCTATCCATCAACCCTCAACTAGAGTTGATATTTTGAAACTTTTAGAGTATTTTTGAAATTCCACACATGGCTAGCCCCATATGCATTAGTAGTGGGGGCTTACATGATATCCACTTGTACCAAGGTGGTCAACATGGTAGGTCAACTTGGAGATGACATAAATTTTTCATACGAACTTTGAGCACCAGAGGATCTTGCACAAGTGAGAGTTTTTTTACCCAAAAAATAATTTTTAATGCTTAAAATGTCTCTCATATGTTTTAGACCCCATTTTTCCAAAGTTGGACCCATTGATACAAAATATCATGCAAATTGATTTGTTTAATTCTTCCACTCTGAAAGAATTGAGATAGATTAAAATTAATATAATAATCCAATCCATATCAGGGAACATTATAAATGATAAATAGTATTATGAGCCACTAAATTACATGTGAATGAAGTCAAAATTTTAAGAAACTTACCCCTTAGAGGATTGTAAAACTTTGATAAGATGGAAAAAAAAGTATGAATAAATGTTTATTTTAAGAAATGATTGATGATATCATATTAAAATTCTCATAGCCATAACCAAACTAGAATGATGAGATGAGTATAGTAGAGCAATAAATAGATATATAAAGTCAATATGTAGATGTTTCTTAAACAAGTGTAAGAAATAAACTAGAACATGATGAAATATTTTGGAACTAGGGAATAATAATGATAGAATATCTTAGCACTCTAGCGATATATTGTAACTAAATAACCAAATGGTAAGTGGATGCAGAATCACATAAGTCATGTGTGGAAAAGGCTTCATATGTGGCAAGAAAATACACTATGTAGACTAATGAGAAAACGCCTAACATAAAGTGTATGAAGAAGCGTAGTGAGAAAAATAAACTGTGTAGACTAATGAGAAAACACCTAACATAATGTGTATGAAGAAATGTTGTGAGAAGTTATATAGTGAAACTTTAATAAGGATTATGGAAAATTGAAAACATAAGTGAGAATTGACTAAGGGCACTAACATGAAGATGACGACCCCAAACGTGGCAATGGGGCCATCAAAAACACATGCACACATGAATGTTTTTGAATTTTCATGTGTCCCTAGGTGTCTAGGACCAACAAGGCGTAAGATGCCAACTATGATGCTATTTTGGAATGGATTAGAACCTTTTGTGCATTATTAGGAAATGTCATTATGAAAATTGAAAATCCTATTTTTGTATACAGAGAGGTGAAGCACGAACCCTTTCTAGGGTAATGAATGGGATCACTCATAGTGAAACAATTCTTGTGTTTCTATAGTGACTCTGGCGGGGTTGATCAGAATTTTGATTGCGGGCAAAAATTTGCTAAAAATTAAAATTTCTCAAAATCACTCCAAACTAGAGTGATTGGACCGGTCTCATCGCTAGGAATATATTGCACTTCGTTTCACTCAAAATAGAGTCTGTATGAGGAAGTTAGAGCTTATTAATCCCTTTTCCAAACATGCAAATTAAAAAAAAAAATAGGGTCAAATAGGGTCAAAGGGGTCAATTCTATTGTTTTCCACCAAAAAGAGCATGCTAACACTTGTAGAAATATAGTTGGTGCAATTTTTTGGGCTATGTGGTAGTTTATGGCTTGTTGTGAATGGACCAATTGGGCGTTGACACGTGGCTAGCCCAGAGGCCGCCACGTGCCCCTCAAAGGCCAAATGTTTTGACTAAGTCCAAGGTTGAAATTTCATTTATTTGGTGTGGAAAAAATGTATATAGTGGCTGGGCTGAGGTCTGGCTTGAGCCCATGACCTCCCCCACACTACAAAGCAACGTTACCAATAGACCACAAGAATTTTTCGTAACATGCTTTGGGGGCGAAGCATATTTATGCTTAAACAAAGTTTTCAATGAGGGTTGAAAGGGCCAGCCCCTCTATCCCACATAACCGTGGTTCAGGACGAGGCATAAGGCCAATTTTATGACGGGAGATTAAGTTTAAAATGAGTTATTAACCCTTAATCACGTTTTAAAATTCCATAACCATGTTTTAATAGCCCTAATCCGATTTTTAAATTCAGATTTATTTAAACTTCATGTTTAGCGCTAAACAACTATTTAACACTATTTAAATCCCAATTAACATTAATAAATCTGCACTTAACTTGGTAGAGAATTTGGAAGAGTCTGCCATTTTTTGCGGAACTCCCAAATGTGGCAGAGTTAACTGGAGTTGCTCCAGTTTTAGTGGATTTTTTCTAGGAAATACTAAAGAAGCCATAACTTTGGCATATTTTGACCAAATTAGGCTTAGAAAGAGTCAATCCTAGATGATTTGGATGTTTTTTGAATGATGGTTCAGATTTCATAGGTAAAGGAGCACTTCTATAAGTGTTTTTTTCACTTTGAAGATTAAAGAAGCCGAGGGCCATCAGGACAGGAGGTCATGCCTAGTCCACCTGAGGACCATTTTTAGAGCTTGAATGGTCTATTTTGAGTTTCTTAGGTTGTATGAGCCCATTGAAGTAGTTTTCAGAGCCATTGGAGCATTGTAGGTGCATGCAATCATATAATTGACAATTAATACAAAGAGGGCCTAGCCATTGAAGCGGGTTCATGGAGATGTAGCCCAGGAGGGGTGGACTCCATTATTAGCTATTGTATAATATTTTTGTTATGTGCTATTTCTCTACAATTTACTTGTTGTACATTTTTTTTAACAACTAATTTACTTAAGAAATAGCTCGTAAAATACACAAAACTTGATACATAAACCCTTTCAGAACTTGCTAATTTGAGACGATCCTAAACACATTTAGTTTATACTGATGGGGTAGCTAGCACAACAAAACTAGTTTTCCCATATTTAGATTAGGAGTACTAAACTTGGATGTTGGCAATGGAGAAACACTAGAGATGGAACTGAAATTATAATCATTTCAAACTCGCGGCTACATAATACCCTTCTTCCAGATCGAAACAATTGTGGTAAGATTCGTAAATGTGTTTGGATGATAAAGGGAATGGAAGAGACTACATATATAACTAGATTGAATGGGGAACCTAAGGTGATCCACATAATGAATCAATACTTCCTGAAAGAATAGACCTTGTGCATAAAGGTAAACCCAAGCAAAGAACATGGAGTTCCTCTAGTGTGTTGCTAAGTGTCATCCCTGTTACAAACACTCTCTAAAAATTTTCCTACATTTGAATTTTGGAGCTTCCTTGTGATATTATGATTTGTATTTTCAAGTTTTCCACTATCGATTCATCATCAATTGATGTTTTTCTAAGTGATTAAGTATTCTTCTGGAAATCTAATTGTCAAAACCACTTTATTACACATTATTAGCCTTTTGATGCACTCTCAAGCACACACTCTTCTGGAAAGCTCAATATTCAATGTGTACCCTTGAAGATAAGAATTGCATAGTCCTTGAGAGTGTTTCTTATGCAGTCTTTGGAAGTAGTGCATGTCTAGTCCCTATATTCATTGAATTTAAAACTCCTAATGGTAGTGAGTGCACAATCCTTACTCATAGTGACTATGTTGTTCATAAAGACAGTGATTGTGCAATCCATGAGGACATTTAGTGAAAAATTTCAATTGATAGTCTCCCTCACACTTAGTTGAAAGTGTACCATCATCCCAATGAGTTTTCTCAACTATCACTTTTGTGCACTTTTGCTTTCACAATTTTCGCTTCCACTTTTGCATATGTAGTTTTTTTCTCTCTTTCACTTTCTCAAGTGTTTCTTTTGATTCTTTTATCTTCCACGTGTGCCACTTTCACTTTATTTAGCTTTTGTAAGTGTCATTTTCACTTAATCTTTCAGTCAAAAATTTCATTTTTTATTGTTTCCACTGTTGCATGTGTCACACACTGGTGCACCAATAGAGGCATCTCTAGAAAACTCTGTTGCATAAGATAATTTTCTTTATCATAAGAATAATTTCGAGACACTCTCATGCAACTTAGCACATTTTTCTGGCTGTAGTTGACACTTGTGTCATAACTTGTGTTCAAAATGTCATAAATCTATGTTTCAAGTGTCGCACTTAGAGGTAGGTTTCACTTTGATATTATTTCACTAGAGGCATGTTGATTCTAGGTGCTAAGTGTTTCATTGTCATGTGGTTGATTTTTTATGTGTGTGTGATCATGTTTAATCCTTGTTCATGCTCTAGTCTCATCATTCTTCTTTATTGATCCCACACTTAGCCAATTATTGAGTTCTCTTTCCTTTTCTACTTTCTCGACCAACTACCCGTCCTCTTTCCTTCTTGAAATATGCACTACATATTCATTAGCCCTAGTTGGCCATCCTTTCCTCCTAGGACTATGCATTGTGCAGTCAATGCCTCTAAGAACTACACATTGAGTAATCTCATTGTCCAATTTGTGCCTCTTGCACTTTCTCACTATGCGATATCTGCATAGTTAGGCCTACACTATGCACTACACATTCTCTATCATCAGCCAAGGCTTGTCTCTATCCTTGAGTTGTTCAATTGTGTAATCAACTATCTCAATCCTTCCAAAAATACACATTATGTAATCATAGTGAGCAACCCTACCTCACTGAATCTATCACTCCCTCAAAGGTGCAATATTTACTTCATGTCCCTCAATCACTACACATTCTGTAGCCATAGTTATTTTACCTTCATCACTGCCACTTGTTTCTGTGCACTGTGGAATCCCACAACCTTCTCCTCAATCCTACAATCGATCCTAGTTAAATAAGTGACTTTCATAAGAAAGAAGGTATATTAGGATATTTTTTGACTAACCTTTCCTTGTCATGATTTAACTTCATTTACAGGTGTATAATCTCATCATGGCAAGGTGATGCTAATGGAAGATTCCAAGTAGGATCTAAAAGAGAGTAGTTACGAAGAAGGAGCAGAAGGAAGAACCATCATGAAGGATGTGAAAGAGTATTGGACTTGATTTCCCTCTGATGATGTTACCACTCACACGGGTGGTGGTGGGAGAGCCCCAATGTAACTCGCTGAGAGTTGTAGTGGGAAGTATCACTTCCACTATGTGATTCATTTCACTAGTTTCAATCCCACTTCTTCACCCCTGTGAGCATCACCTGATGCAATAAGTGCTAAGTTGACTATTCAAAAATCATGAGTAATTAGTCAACTATGACTACCTCTCATGGAAATGGTCCTAGATGAATGACTTACTTAACGCATTTGAATCTCAAAAATGATATCTAATATAATGCATTGCGGAAAACCCTCATACTTAAATACAAAGAGTAAAGGGAGCTCTACTTGAATGGTTCATGAGGCACAATACTTGTTAAGGTTTTTCAAATGGGGTAGCAAGCTAAGTGGGATTGATTGTGGGGGAAAAATCCACACTTTAGCATGCTTGAGCCAGAGGAGTTCTGGGATGGGTGACCTCCAGGGAAGTCCTGGTTACCGATTGCAAGCCCCGAAAGTGATGATTAACATTATGTGATTCATTTCACTAGTTTCAATCCCAGTTCTTCACCCCTGTGAGCATCACTCGATGCAATGAGTGCTAAGTGGACTATTCAAATATCATGAACAATTAGTCAGTCATGACTACCTCTCATGCAAAATGGTCATATATGAATGACTTACTTAATGCGGTTGAATCCCAAAACTGATATCTAATATAATTCACTTTGGAGAACCCTCGTACTTAAATACAAAGAGTAAAGGGAGCTCTACTTGAATGGTTCATGAGGCACAATACTTGTTAAGGTTTTGCAAATGGGGTAGCAAGCTAAGTGGGATTGATTGTGGGGGAAAAATCCACACTTTAGCATGCTTGATCCAGAGGAGTTCTAGGATGGGTGACCTCTTGAAAGTCCTGGTTATTAGGTGCAAGCCTCAGAAGTGATGATTGACGCTATTTGATTCATTTGACTACTTTCAATCCCACTTCTTCACCCCTGTGAGCATCACTCAATGCAATGAGTGCTAAGTGGACTATTAAAAAATCATGAGTAATTAGTCAGTTATGACTACCTCTCATGGAAATGGTCATATATGAATGACTTACTTAACGCAGTTGAATCCCAAAAGTGATATCTAATATAATTCACTGTAGAAAACTGTCATACTTAAATGTTATATTTAGTTAATTTTTTTTCTTTTAATTTAGACATGTGAAATGTATCATTAGGTATGTGTTTTGATGGTTATCTTGTATTCAATTTATATAGTTGGACTAGTATTTAATTAGTTGACATTGAAATATTCTACTAATATTGAAATATTTTGTTGATGCTCCACATTATTCACATTGAAATGTTTTATTTTTATTTTTGTATTGTTAATATATTTTTAAATACTTGTCTCCCTTATTTTTAAAAATTATTTTTCTACATGTATTTCATATTTATCTCTCTATAACTCACATCAAAGTATTTTACTTAATGTTTATATTGAAATAATTTATTTAAACCACCATTGAAATATTTTTTAAATGTTTATTTCCTACCCATATTAAAAATTGATTACACATAAAAGGGATTACACATCCTTATTATTAGTATATATATGAAGTTATTTACATTCAATTATATATTAAATTCGAGGAAGGTTTTTAAATATTAAATTTATAATCAAATTCAAAATTATTATTATACATGAAATTGATATTGAAATATATTTCTTATCCTCAAAATTAAAATATTAAAATATTTTTAAAAGTTAAAAGATTTACACATCTTATTGGATCCTTAAGAATTATGTCATCAACTCAAATTATTGCATCCTTAATTTTTTAATTATAAAACAATGGTGGAAAGGAGAAAGCAAGACCCAAAAACCAAATTGATAACATCAACAAGGGAGCCTCGAAATATATTTGGAAGTGTTAAGAGAGTGGGAGTACAATGATTTTTTCAAAGAAAAAATAGATTAATCTTTTCAAGGAGTTGAATTTGGCAATATGAAAGGAAAAACTTGATTGACGATGTGAACAAGAATAAAAGAAGTTATGAGGTGAGTTTCAAAACGCACAAAAAGTGACAGAGAAGAGAAATAGAATCTGAAGGAAAGGACCGACATGAAGTTCGAAATTATATTCATATTATGATCATGTTATTTTTTATATTTAATTGAGGCTCTCATAATATTTGATGCATCAAGCATAAATTTAACGTTATGTATTTAATGGAAATGAAGTTGTGATTTATTTTCTAGCGTGACATTAATGAAATAAGTCAATTTGTAAGGATATCTCTGGTGTAATGTGCATGATCCATTCTGGTGTAATGTGCATGTATTTTTATGTTTCCAATAAAATATATTCATGTAAATGGTAAATGAATCCTCTCACACCCATAAAAAACCTGGCAACGTACTCAAAATACTAGAATCGCTTTGAGTGAGACATTCTTCGCTTGAGGAACATTGAAAATTCTAGCGCATACTAGAGTACATAAAAACCCCTTTTTTGAACCCTAGTCTCTGCACTATTTTTCTCCAATAAATGGTTCCATTGTTGAGACGCTAACAAATTCACATGTGTTTGTAATAATGATGAGAAGGCTATTAAAGAGAGGAATTTCGCTGTGGTGGGAGGAAAAGTGTGATGCTTTCATTCTTTAACATGTAGAGTGATTATAGAATAATCTTGATTGGATTCATAAATAGATATTTTTCTTTGAGTCTGCTATTGATTAGTACAAAATATTCTAGCTCGAATTTCGTGGAAAGCTATATCAATGTTTGCGATAGTTGTGGGAGTATTTGAGAGATCACGATTATCATGGGATCTATCAGAACTAGAATTCATCATATGTAGCCATGCTACATCACCTAGATAACAAAAACACCAAGGTTGTTTATTTTTGGGTGAAAACTACATCAGAAGGGTGTATTATTGAGTTTTCTATTGAAAATAATCAGTAATTTTTTAAAGTAGAAGTAGTTTTAAGGTTTGGGTTGAGAGGTATATTGTTGATGAAATCCCTTTGTGGATAAAGATCTTATTGATGGAGGAAAGTTTGATACCCTTCCACTTGACTAAAATGGTAGGTTAAAATCGTCATTATAAGGGGAGGATATTGTGGGAGAAGATTGCTTGTTGTAGAATGTAGGAAATATTTGCAATGAAATGGAAATAATTATGGAGTGCTAAGGATTTTGGGGTAGAATAAAGGGATCATATATCTCAGGAATGTAGGGAGATAAATATGAGGGAGATTTGAAGGAGACAATAATAATTGAAGAAAACAAAGGATCTGGTGGCTAGCCTAGAGTTGCAGAAGAAAGGGTTGAGAAGATGTGAGAATTCTAGTAGAGAAAATGATGCTACAGAAAGTGAGTTAGGAGAACAGAGACACGATGATGATGCCCATAAGTAATCAAGTAAATCCCAAACACTATACCAAAGGATCATGGAGACTAACCCCAATACCTTATATATTAAGACATGCATTTTGTGATGAGTAAATTGTTCCAAAAAGACATTCCTTCCCCCAAAATTAGTACTCGGCAATATATCAACATGGTTGGTTCTCTTCCATCCCTTCCCCTTGTGTTATTTTAAAATATAGTATGTTTTGTTTATAAACTTTATAAGACTTATATGTTTCACAATACTCACAAATTAGATATAGTTATTAGTTCCTCCAGTAGTAGTCAGTATAATTTGGTGTTTTTTTTGCAATCTAGTCCAAATGAGTTTTTATTTTTATTTTTTCGAGTGCTACTCCAATTGCTGGTAATATAGAGGGATGTTTCACTCAGTATCCTTAGTTTTTGGGTGAGTATATGAAGATGTTGAACAACATTGGTACATATTTAGGGCCATGTTGAGGTCCATAAAAACTTGATATGCGTCCTAGTTGAGCTCCACTCCACACTATGTTGAGGGGAATAGCCCTTCAATGGTACATAAAGTCTATACAAACCCTTCAAAATTTGACTTTGGATTTATTGAAATACGATTTTGATTAAATAATTTAAACTACCTTTGTATAAAAGAATACTAAGTTGTGGGACATCAAGTAGAAGGAAGGATAATTTACATGAGAGTGAATGCAATGAGTCAATGATGTTGTAGGGAAACTGACACATCCTATCCATCCAAATAACTAGAAAGAGTGGCTCATTCTGGCTTTGGTACCATTAATGAAAGTACCCTTGACACAATATAATATTATTTGTTTAGCATAAGTACTAGAGCAAGATATGAAAGTTGAGGCCATGGAAGGATATCTTTGCCACTTCAAATCTAGCTGTACTTCCAGTGATCATGCACTCAGAAATTTGTAGAACCAAACTCTTTTTTTGACTAAGAATTTGAAGGAGATGAATTTTGTGAAACTTGGTCATTGTTAGGTTTAGTGCACAAGTTCTACATCAAGGGCCATCATGTTACAAAGTATCCAAGGTTGTAGGGTGCAATATCTTCCAATGTTCCTTTAGGATCCCCTCCTCCACAGAGAAGGCATTGAACAAGAGTCACATAAGTATCTTCAACTGTTCCTTTTTAGGGACACACTCAATATCATGCCTTAACAAATCAACAAGGTACTTATTCCAGTGAATACTGTGAAATTTATCATTCTTATTGGCATCCACCTTGGTTATTCCCAATATTTCAAAAATATTCAAATTTTCCTAATTCCATCTTGTGTTAGCTATGTTGATCTCCTATATATGGTAGTGATTAGTGCAAATATTTGGATGCTCTAGCTAAAAAATTGGATATCCACCTTCCTAGTGAATGAAACCACTCATGGAAGGGGAGCCGTAGGGTATAGAGGAGGAAGAACTAGAGGAAATGGGCTAGTTATATGTTACAATTGTGATGAATATGGAAATGTATCTAGGGATTTTACACTACCAAAATATCGTGGTGTTCGCATTGTCATGTTCATTCCAATTTCAGTGAGATTATATTGAATTGATTGAGATTCTTAATACTAAAATCAAATTCAGTTGCTAAAAAAAATGAAATACAACCTTGTCATAATAGAAAAATGACCAAGATTTTACATAGTATAATATCCTAGTCATGCTATGGGAGATATATAAGTTAGTAAAGTATAGATAATATTTATATACATATATCAAAAGGTGGGCTTATAAAATTGTAATCTCTCTAAGGTATATAGGATAACTGAAATGGAAAACATGAATGACTTATTAGGATGATTGGTGAGGGCCATAATAATTATACAATCTAGTTGTAATGATCGAGGCTCTAAAAAAAAAGATGATGGTGTTTGCATTGCCATGTTAATGCCCATGCAATAGAGGATTATACTGAATTAATTGGGAGTCTTAATACTAAAATCTAATCCAACAACCCAAAAAAAATGAAATACATCCTTATCAGAATAGAAAAATGAATGGGATATTACATAGTATAATGTTAGGTCCATATATTGCTAGTGTAGTCCCTTATTGTTGTTAGTGTATCCCCCTTATTGTTATTTTTGTACCCATATAGTCCCCATATTTTTATTATTGTACCCCATAAAGCCCCACTATTGTTATTTTTGTGCCCTTATATTACTAATGTTAGGCCTGCTAGGATTATATTGTGACCCCATGGACTCCTATATATAGAAATGAGGTTTTGTCATTTGAATAATCCAAGAATTGTTAATTTATGTAATTTAAAGGATGTTTCCCCCTCGAAGTGGCTGATTTATAAGGATTTGATCTCTCTTTTCTTCTATTTTTGGAGCTGGTTCCATAACATTTGATACCAGAACTCAGATTCTAGGGTTTCGCTACTTCAAACAAGTCATCGTGGCATTTTTTATATAACCTTTTTTCTACAAAGGTTCATAAGCTATAAAAAAAACCATTTGCGAAGAAATCCTGAGGAATGTCCTGTAAAAATTTAGATCGTGGTTCACAATATTTTTAGAGATATGATGTGTGGTAGTTAGGTTTTGTGCAGCCTCCTGAATTTCATCTCAAAAAGGTGACCTTGGGAAAATCATCATAACTCTCTCTCTAAGCATCATATTGAAATTATGTAAAATTTGGTTGAAAGTACATGGATTTTAGTGTCATGTATATCAAATGTAGAGCCAAAGGAGGAAAAAGTGACATGTGGCACGTGGTTCAAATTTGCTCTACTGAACCATTCCATAATTAGGTCATCGTGAGAGATTGGGCATACATTTATTTTGAAGAATACAAATCAAGTCAGAGTAATGGCATTGGAAAGAAGATTTATATGGCCATGAAAGGACTAAAGATAAAATCTTGGAGATATGAAATCACAGAGATACATCAGTTTCAATATCGAGCCCCTTAAAGAAAGAATAATGCGTGTATTTGTTTTCAAATTGCATTAGTATTGTTTGAAAAATCAGTTTGAAGTGATTCCAAGGGAATATTCACTACAAGAAAAAAGGACATTGGTGAGGGGCAAAAAATGTCACCATAAACTCATTGGTGAGGGTCAAAAGAGCCTTTGTCACCAAAAACTCAACGTCACCAAAGTTGGCGTCGTTGAAAGTATAGGTTTTGTGGTGAAATTCAAGGTCTGTCACCAATAATTATTTATAATGACGGATAACGATCGTCACCATTCAATATCATAAATGGTGACAGGAAATAGCCTCCGTCACCAAAAAACTAAACATCACCAAAGGTGGCATCTCTGAAAATATGTTTTGTGGTGACATTCAAGGTCCATCACAAACATTGATTATAGTGACGAATAGTGAACATCACCATTTCATATGAACAACAACGATTTTTTGTGATGGACCTTTAATGGCCGTCATTATTAATGCATATATACGATGAAGTTCATTGACTGTCACCATTTCATATTTGGTGAGGGTAAAAAATGTCATCATAAGCTCATTGGTGACATCAAGGTCTGTCACGAATAATGACTATAATGAAAAATAGTGACCCTCACCATTTAATATCAAAAAAAATTATTTATGGTGACGAACCTTTCATGGTTGTCACTATCGATGCATATATATGGTGGCGTTCATTGACCCTCACCATTTCATATTTTGGTGAGGGTCAAAAAATGTCACCATAAGCTCATTGGTGATGGTCAAAAGATTATTTGTCACAAAATACCGATCGCCACCATTCCATATGAATATTAGGGCACAATGGAATCGAACCACCAACCTCGTGCTTGTAAAGCAGGTGCTCTTCCATTGAGCTAGCGCCCTTTAAAGAATTATAATTTTAAAATTTATATCTTGAAAATTAATAGACTATAAATTCTACAACTTTCAATAAATTAAAGTCTCGACAATCTTTTACTAAACAAGAAAAAAATCGTCGAAGTTGTAGGCCCCTACATAATGGTTATGAAATTTATGAAACGTGGGTGGAGGGAAAAATAGTTATGTATAAGAAACTCAATATCTTAAGTTGAATGCTCAATTACAATTGAAACTTTGAAGACATTTATAGCCTAAAAATGACCTATAACATGCAAATGGAACAAATATTGCAAAGGAAATGTCATAAGTGGATAGCATATGGAAGAAGAGAATTGATAAAGAGATATGAAACATATTACAGGTTGAATGAAAGAAAAATCTCAGTAATTTAACAAACATGGAAATGACTTTCATAATTGGGATATATATTATACATAAATATTCAATTAAAAAATTAAATTTTAGATAACATAAATAAATACATCACATAAGTTAAGAAATGTATTTGTAACTAAGAAAGACACGGGATATATATATATATATATATATATATATATATATATATATATATATATATATATATATATATATATATATATATATATATATATATATATATATATATATATATATATATATATCCCCCTTCACTTAAAACAACATGCGTTGGGAGGACCCCCAACTGGGGTTTTGTGAATAAATATAGTAATAACCAACAAATAAAAAAATTGAAACTTATCATAGTAAGAGTATCTCTTTTCAGCAGTGAACACCAACAATAAAAAAGATATTAGTTCATTTTAAGATTGAAAAACGTTGGAAAAAAACATGTGTTCAATTATCTGCTAGTACAAAATGGACTTGATTCTAAGGAAGCAAAAGATTTGATACTAAATCACAAATAAAAATGACCAACGACAATGTAAATTTTGTTTTTTCAACAACATACTCCATCACTAACTTCCATGTCTAGACATCCATATTTTGCAGTCGCTTTAACAACCTCTATTGAAGGAAAACCAAGTGAATATACTTCATAAGTTTGAGCTATAAAATACATAAAACATGCAATTGATAAATTTTAAAGATGGAGCTGAAAATTAACCCTTGACTCATTTTGATCTCTGCATATTTTCATCGAGGGGATGATGCCTTTCTCTTTGTGTTGGAGAAGAAAAAGATTAAAAATATAATTTTTTTCTTAGTCTTGCTTCACTTGTCTTCTCCAATATCTTGAGTTGTTGGTTTAGAATCCAACCAGATCCTTTGAGTATTTCTAACTCCCTTGTTGGATGCCTATAATATATAGATACTGGGAGAAAGAGAACAAGAAAGAGAGAGAGAGAGAGAGAGAGAGAGAGAGAGTTCAGATTGCTAAAGAAAACATGTAGCTCTTGAAAGCTCCAGCCACATTGGAGTTGCAAACTCTTTAATGGTAGATTTACATGTCAAAAGTTGGTGTTTCTATAATTGGTGCATGTCTCATTCATTGTATATACTATATAGATCATAAATATCTATTTAGACAAGGTTCCTAGTGTTATTTCTTTTTTAGATGGTTCTAAACTCTTAATGACAATAAAAATAGTCAATAAGTGCATATCAGAGGATAAATAATGAGTTTTTCCATATTACATTGACCATATTGTAGGAACCTTCTCGAACATGTCCTGCAAGGCATGATGTTTTGAACAAACAAAGTATGATAGCATCAAGATATGGTTATTTGTGAATTATTAAAAACCCACCCATAAAAATTTTAATGAGCGATTTGAAGGAAAAAAAATGAAAGGGGTTAACAATTTCTCTATATTTTATTAAATCCAAAGGTTATTATATAACCTAACAAGTTTTGATCCATTTTTTGAGTAGTAGGGACATGTATGCTTTCCCATCAAATATGCGAACAACTCATAAGGATCCTAGATCAATTGTGCCCAATTGATCTGAACTAAGAACTTGAATGAGCATTGTTGGCTCTAAAATAGGAAGACCTTGAAGGGCTTGAAGGAAATTCAATGTTATTGTTGTGAGCATTCTCCAAATAAAGGTACAGATGTTTTAGGTCCCAATTCATTTTGGATCCATTATTACATGATTTCAAATGTATGTCTAGCACATGGCAGACCATAAATATGTATTAACAATAGCATCCCCAATCCATATTTGCGTAAGATCTCAACTGGGTCTATATTCTGATACCTAAAAAAAACCCAACAATATTTACTAGGGAAACATCTAGAATAATATTTCAACAATACCTCTCATTGATGAGACGATTGAGCCCAATGCATTACATTGATCAATTTATTCATTGGAAAAATCGATCATGGATGAAAAATAACATTGTAGATAATGGAACAGAGGACCATCATCTATTTCCCTAGAGGTTTTTAAAAGATTAAACACAAAAACACTTCAATTCTCTAACTGCATTGGATATCCTCAGAGAAACCATAAAAATCCTTCAATTCAATTCCTCAGTCTTACTAGTAATTGTAGCACTACTAAGCTTCCTTGTATCAACAATCCTTCTCTCCAACGCCTTTGAGATCAATCTGTGGTTTAAATTTTGTCTTTTAAATTTATATTAGTAGAAGAGGCATCTAGGCTTCCTAAGGGATATTTTACTAAACATGTGTGTCAAAAATTATCTAAAAGTTTCATTTCATTGACATTCTACAATCCTTTCTTGATTACCCTTTCGCTATTTTCCAGAGCTGTAATAATGCACTCTAAGGCTAGAACGTAAGTAGGTAAGAAACTTAGAATTGCAAAGTTTGTCAAGATCTAGAAATGTATCATTTTGATTTATAGTTGGGTATGTATTGCCATTATTAGGTGCATTGATGCTTTTCTCTTGTTCATTTTAATCATGGTGAATGTGTTAGTCTCCATGGGGATTTTTTCAAACTGTGTTATCTATGTTGTGCTTGGCTTAGGAGTAATTTTCTTTGTGTTTTCTTAACTTAATATATGTTTGATATACATTAAAGGCCATACCATGTTCATATTCCTCACCTTTTGAATATTCTTTTGGTGTCAGATCTTCCCACTGATTGAGGTGGTGTACAATATAACTGCGATTAAAGATATTGAATTCTATGTTCCTTTTAGTATGAATCTTAATCACAAGTGTACGAAAAAGGCTCACTTTAGTCATGCATAACAAATAGCTCTAACAACAAATATGGTTGCTAATATCTTTAGATCTACAATTAGTTGACCAAGATAAATGCTGCAAAAATCTAGATCTATGCATTCAAAGACATTAAGCAGTAAATAAAAGAAATATTTGCTCCATGCATCCAATAGACAAGACATGATTGTTTTAAAGAATTTTTTTGTATTTATGACACCTGGGAGGAGAACATAGAAAGATGTTACCAGTCCTCCTTAATGGGATGGGTTCTTGTAAGTCCTTAGCACTTCAGATCTAATATCCCTCTCTCTTGTTGGTGTAGAAAATCGAGAAAAAAAATGGAACTCAAAGGGAGCTCACAAGAAAAATGGTAGCAAAATATGACAATGATGGTGGATCAAAGTCAGACCAAAAGTATAGATCTAGAGTGATCTTTAGGCAACAAGAGGTAGTTAGTGAATGGAAAACCCCTTCTATTTATAACAAAATATTGAGTTATTCTAGATGTTGGTGCATAACTAAAATATTATTAACCAATTCTAGATCCAAATTTTATGGAATATTTTATTACATTTTTTGGAGGGAAAAAGGATTTGACTTGGTTCAAATCCCTTTATTTGTAAATAATAAATAAAAAAATGATTTATTTATTATTTTAAGGATGTGGTTGAGCAATAATGAAATAAATAATGATTTTTTTAATTATTTATGAGGGATTTAGTCAAATTTAACAAGGACTATTATTTAAATAAGGTTTAAATAATTATGCCTAGAAAATAATAAGATAAATAGTAATTTATCTAATTAATTTTCCTATTTTGGGTTAAATATAACCAGGAATATTACTTAAATTGTTGTTTAACTAATTATTCGTTGAGGAAAATCAAACAAATGTGGATTTATTTAATATTTCCTAATGGGGTTTCCTATTTAGACCATAAACAACTTAATAAAGGCATTTTACTAAGTTATTTTTCATAGTGAAATAAATTTTACATAGGGTAAAATTGGTCTTACATGGTGTACTTAGGTCCATATAATAGTAACAGGTTAGGTGACCAAGAAATGGTGTAACAGATTTCCCCCCAGCATGCAAGTGTTAGGAGATAATCGTATGACTGAAGTATGTTCTAAGAAATCAATCACTTGACATCAAAGGGGAAGTCAAAGAGAGAGAAATATAAGGTAGACCAAAGCATTCGAGGAGTAGAGCCTGAGGAGGTGAGACTTACAGGTGTGACAATTCTCTTTTATGAGTGATTACCTGTGTTATAGGCGGCCGGGGAGGCATACCTATGCCTACCAAGACAAAGTACAAAGAATAATGCGTCCAGTAAACAAGGGACTGAAAAATATAGTACATGTTGGCATAAACATGGGCTAGGTAAAAACATGATAATGAATCCCACATACATACTGTGCCTAGTATAAAAGCCAGGACTTATACATTAATATATGAGTACATGAGATATAAGTACAACCAAAGTGCTGTTGTAAATAGGAAAGGGCTCTAAAAATCTGATTGATATATGGAAACTAAAAGTCACTGCAAGCAACTAAGGTAGACATCATCAAATATATAGAGGTACATCAAAGGCTATACTGAAGAGGTCAGCCAAGCATGTGGGGGGCTACCTGAAGGGCCACCCCTCATGAGGTCTGAAAACATATCAAACACACCTGGGAATCACCGGTATTAGTTGCTGCATCACTAAACCATCAAGTATACGCACCTCGATCATGCTATAAGGAGCTGGGGCTGAGAAGCAATCAAGTCAAAGGGTAATAATGAGTCCCTTTGCCTGATCCAAGGTGCCAAAAAAGAGTGGAAGCTGGAACCAAGGTGTATCGCCCTCTAGAACTGTCTTCTGGAATGAATGATCTAATGTCGATAGAAGTAGGTCTACCATAGGTGAGGCAATAAGCCATCGTCAACTAAGGCACGAGAGAAAATAGTAGAGCGACTAATAGACTGGCACTAGGGATGATGTTGAAATGTGGGGTACTGTGTAGTGGACGTACGACTTCCCTTGTTAGAGAATAAAGGGCATGGATGACCTGGCAGTGATGTACATAGTTTCAAAGGGGATATGGGAAAATAGGACTAGAGGCCATAATGTGCGACACGAGAGAGGAACCAAGCAATCAAGGATGGAGGACTTTAGCAGGATACAAAGGGACTCAATATAGACTCCATGGATGTGATGATGACTCAACTCAGATGCTCTAAACAAGGGCAACTCGATGATGCTGCCACACATAAAAGGTCTGGTGGGGACCATAAATACATGAGTACAAGATGGTTACTCACGATGAAAATCGACATGAGCATGGAAAAGTATGGAGGAAAAGTGGTGCCCCAAGTACAAGTGCTGCAAGTGAAGAAATTTGATTTTTAGGAGTGGTGAAGTGAACCTTCTAGGAAAAAATGTGTCTTGATGAAGTATCAAATCATGAAAAACTAAAAGATACTCATTTGAGGGCTCAGTGAGAGCTTTCCAATGGTAGAGATGGTTTTTCATACTGGGCTACGGTTAGCCGCAGCAAGAAAAAGAAAAATTAGGGTTTTCCCTTTTAATAAGGCATTTTGCCTCCAAATTCACTCATTTTCAAGTGGAGCTGTGGTGAAAGTAGAGAGGAGAGAAGGCCCTAAATCTTGCGGTGATAATATCAGACAAATCGACCTTTGGTATTGAGATCTGTCAGTTGCAAGTAAGAGGCCTAACCCTACTCTTTCATTTTAGTGGATTTAAAGTTCAGTTTAGGTCCCCAGAGCTCAGGAAAAGACCCCTACTCCTCTTCATGGCTGGGTCGCACTTTGTGGGGAAAAAAATGTGACCTAGGTAGCAGGTTTTGGACAGGAAACTGTGACCTGTCCCAGGATTGGGCCTGAAAAGTGCAACCTGATAGAGAGGAGTTTTTTTGTGCTGTTTTTTGGCTGAGAACTATGTTTTGATGTTTGGATAAAGTCTTTCCTATCTATATATAGACAAATATGATGGTTTTGTGCAAATATGGCAGAATTACAGATCAATTGGAGAGAGAGAGACCTGGGCACATTACTATCAAAGATCCGAGAGGATCAGGGTGTCTGCAGTGCATTGGCCAGGTTTGGGGTTCTGAAGTTTGTGGAGAACCCTCTTATGAGAGCTAGAGAGCCCTTGTTGGCCCGGATTGTCAGTTATTAGGATCCGGATCATGAGGTCTT